>JAAALK010000290.1:21623634-21709355 GCA_019279435.1 Zizania palustris
TGGAACTTCTTCGTCTGCAGCTGCTATGCCCGAATGGTCTCATGTGCCAATATCCTTTTCTGCAGATGATGCAGCTGGTGTTAAATTTCCACATGCAGACCCACTTGTTATTACTGCTGACATAGCAGGAACGGAGGTTCGGAGAGTGCTAATTGACGGAGGGAGTTCGATGGATATTATTTTTGTCCAAGCTTTTGACCAACTTTGCATCTCCAGAAAGCATCTTCTCCCAGCAGCCCGTCCTTTGCAAGGATTTGCAGGACCCCCTCTTGATGCCCTCGGCCAGATTGGCCTGGAAGTTACTTTCGGAGAGGGGCTACTAGCCAGGACGGAGGAAGTGATCTTTGATGTTGTAGATGCACCATACGCATACAATGTCATATTCAGAAGAGGCATGTTAAACCAATTCGGAGCTGTGGCACATCATAATTACTTATGTATGAAGATGCCCACACAAGCAGGAGTGCTCACCGTTTTTGGAGATCAGGCCATCGCGCGAAGAGCGGAATATGGTCATGGCCCTCCTCTTGACCCGAGACAAGTGAACACTGTGCAAGATGATCTGGAGAATTTTCCTGCTTCTAGCGAATCCTCGAAAAGATCCTTCCCAAGACCAAGTCCTGAAGGAGAGATTGCAACGAAGGTTATTGTCAAAGATGGCAAGGAATATTCATTTCAATTTGGTAAAGACTTGCCTCTAGAAGTTGTTGCCTCCTTAGAAAAGGTAGTTGAGGAAAATTTGGATGTCTTTGCTTGGTCTGATGAAGACATCACTGGAGTCAGTTGGGACATTATTGAACACAGTCTACTTGTAACCCGAAAGCTCGGCCGGTTAGGCAAGGACTCCGGAAGATGTCTGCGGAGAGAGCCGTCCTTGCTAAAGATGAAGTTGAAAAGTTGCTAAAGACTGGGATTATCAGGGAAGTGGCTCATACGGAGTGGTTAGCCAACCCAGTCTTCGTTAAGAAGAAATCTTCAGGGAAGTGGCGCATGTGTATTGATTTTACATCTCTAAATAAAGCATGTCCCCGTGACCCCTATCCCATGCCTCGAATTGATCAGTTGGTCGACTCCACTGCTGGTTCGGAGTTATTAAGCTTCCTCAACGCGTATTCCGGCTATCATCAAATTTGGTTGAAGCGCGAAGATAAAATCAAGACAAGCTTCGTAACTCCTTCAGGAGTCTTTTGTTATGTAAGAATGCCATTTGGCTTAAGAAATGCCGAGGCTACATTTTCGAGATTAATTGCTAAGGCTCTAGGTCATCAATTAGGTCGTAATGTAGAGGCCTATATGGATGATATTGTAATCAAGAGTGCCTTAAAGCACCAACATAGCCTAGACTTAGCAGAAACATTCAATAGCCTTCGGGCATGTGGGATCCGTCTTAACCCCGAAAAAATGTGTCTTCGGGGCGCAAGCTGGAAAATTGCTAGGGTACCTAGTTTCAAGCAGAGGGATCGAAGCTAGCCCCACTTAGATAACTGCGTTGCAGAAAATGGCTCCACCAGAGAATTTAAAGCAAGTGCAAAAGCTGACCGGTCGTCTAGTAGCACTTAGCAGATTTCTGGCAAGGTCTGCGGAGAGAAGTTTGCCTATTTTCAAAGCTTTGAAAGGCTCCGAAGATTTTGCATGGACACCGGAGTGTCAAAAGAGCTTCGAAGATATTAAAAATTATCTTAGTAACCTTGCTACACTCACAGTGCCTGTTGCGGACGAAACCCTACTCCTCTACCTTGCAGCTACTGGCTCTGCTGTCAGTGCAGTTCTTGTCAGAGAGGTTGATTTCAACAGGAAGTTGGTACAAAATCCAGTTTACTTTGTGTCCGAAGCATTGTCCGGAGCAAAAACGAGATATTCCGAGCTTGAGAAATTCGTTTATGCTCTGATAATGGCTTCGAGGAAGCTAAGGCATTATTTTTTGGCACATAATGTTGTGATACCAACTTCGTATCTTTTAGGAGATATGCTCCGAAGTAAGGATTCCACTGGAAGAATTGGGAAGTGGGCTGTTGAGTTAGCACCCTTCGGCATATCTTTCCTTGCAAGAACAGCAATTAAGTCGCAAGTATTGGCTGACTTCGTGGCAGAGTGGACTCCCCCTGCAGCATGGGCTCCGGAGAAGCCAAGCGAAGAAATTTGGACAATTTACTCTGATGGAGCTTTTCAAGCATCTGGAGCAGGTGTCGGAGCTGTGATAATTTCGCCTTCAGGGCAAAAGGCATTGTACTCCGCAAGACTCAACTTTAAGTCTACCAATAATACAGCGGAGTATGAGGGAATTCTATTGGGACTTCGCAAGGCACGTGCTCTAGGGGCTACAAGAGTTGTTATTAAAACAGATTCTCAGATTGTAGCAGGGCACGTGGACAAGAGTTTCCAAGTCCGACATCCGCAGCTTGCAAAGTACTTAGAAGAAATTCGGAAGATTGAAGCAACATTTAAAGGGATTTCCATTCGGAGTATACCTAGAGCAGAAAATATGCAATCGGACATCTTAGCAAAAGTTGCAGCCGGAGCCATGGACATACCCGAAGAAGCTTTTTATGAAGAACTCAGTATACCTTCGGTGCCACAAACTCCATCTACGGAAGTCCTTTGCATTCCAAATACAGATTGGCGAAGTTCAATCATGGAAGTGTTGCAAGGAGAAGCAAATATGTCCGAAGGACCACAGCTTTCGAGGTTAAAGCTTAGAATTCGGAATTATCAAATAATCAACGGTATTTTATACAAGGCCGGAGTACGTTCCCCTTTGCTCCGATGTATATCTCAAGCTGAAGGTCAAGAAATTCTTTGAGAGATCCATGAAGGACTTTGTGGTAGCCATCTGGCCCCTCGAGCTTTGGCAGGAAAAACACTTCGCCAGGGGCTTTATTGGCCTACAATAGTAGCTGATGCGGAGAGCTTGGTCCGCACTTGCCAAGGATGTCAGTGGATGGGACGAAGGAGTCATCGCCCACCAACAACCCTTCAAGTCATAGCTCCCGTATGGCCCATGGCCAGATGGGACATGGATCTTATTGGTCCCTTCCCAACAGCAAAAGGAAATTTAAAGTTCGCAGTGGTAGAAATTGAATATTTTTCGAAGTGGGTCGAAGCAGAGCCCCTAACAGCTATCACTTCGAACAATGTACAGAAATTTTTCTGGAAGAATATCATTTGCCGGTTCGGAGTGCCTAGACAACTCACAGTTGACAATGGAACAAAATTCGACGTAGAACCTTTCAAGAAACTTTGCAAAGATCTAGGCATACAGCTATGCTTTGCTGCAGTGCGACACCCTCAGTCTAACGGAGTTGTAGAAAGAGCCAATGGTAATATTTTGTTAGGGCTAAATCGAAGGATAGTAGGATTGGCGAAAGGACTCTGGACCGAGGAACTTCCGAAGATTTTGTGGTCCATTCAAACCACTCAAATGAGGTCCACGGGTTTCACTCCATTCAGACTATTATTCGGAGATGAAGCTATGACACCAACAGAGCTCAAAGGAGGATCACTTCGCAGCACCGAACCGGAAGTAGAAGGAGAAAGACAAGCTTCGCTGGATTTAACAGGGGAGACAAGACTTCGAGCTGTGGAAAATCTGTCAAAGTATCAGCAGCAGACGAAGGCTTGGTTCGACCCGAAGGTCAGGATTAATGAACTTAGACCGGGTCATCTCGTTTTGTGAAGTATCATAGCACCAGGAAAATTAGGAAATAAATGGGAAGGTCCATACTTAATTGTTCGCTCAGGGCGTCCTGGTTCTTTTAAATTAGCTAATTTGGAAGGTGAAGAGTTAGCGCATACATGGCACGCGGAGCACCTAAAGCGATACTTCACATAAGGGCTCCTTGTAATCATTTGTAAGCACTTTCCGAATTAATAAAGCATATGGTTCAGATAATGCCTACCCCTCATAAACTTCCCACTTCCGAGTGTACGCACTGGAATAGCGGAGTTGACCGAGAGGGAAGTGTCATTAATTTGAATCATATTTTCCGAGGTGGTGGGCTGACATAATCCGGAGTCCAAGCCACCGGCTTGAAGACATCCGTAAAAGAGCCCGAGACCACAGAATGCGGAGTCCAAGCCACCGGCTGGAAGACATCCATAAAAAGAGTCCAAAGAGACCAAATGATGCGGAGCCCAAGCCACCGGCTTGTAGGCATCCGTAAAAAGAGTCCAAAGAGACCGATGCAAACTCCAAACCATTGGTTTGACATAATTCACAAAAAAGAGCCGAAGGAGGCCAATCCAAACAGAGTTTGAGCCATGAGCTCCGAATGTCTGTTAAGAAAGTCCAAAGCGACAAATCATCTAAGACACTAAAGTGTCCGAAAAGTTATCCCAAGAGATTTCTTTCAAAAACATAAGGTAGTAAGTTACCAGTTTTCAGACTACAAATAGTCGAAGACATTTTATAAGATTTTAATCGATCTTTAAATAGCTGAGGGGCTCCGAACCCCCAAAATTGTACTCCTAAGTTTTTTCTTTGCGCCTAACCATCTTTGAATACAGTTCGAAGTTGCTTACGCTCAAAGAGGGGCTAGTAAATAGGGAGACAATTTTAAATCGATGTTTATTATTCGAACAATATGATTACATCATGAAAAATTGGTATCTATACCAAGAAGGAATCGAAGACCCCTTCGGTCTCTAGAGCTAGGGTTGGAACGACTAGTTCCATAGCCGGAAGTTCTAACAACTTTACGTTTAACTCTTTTCCCTCCCTTCGAAGCTCTAAAGTCTTTTTGTTCTTGTTGAAGCTCGGCCCAAGTTCGAAGTCGTTCGGGGCTCTTTTCCCAGCTTCCAAGTTCTTCGGGCTTTTTATTTTGAGTTTCATCTTCATCTTTGGACCAAATAATGTCTTCAGAAGATGAAGTTTCCAAGTTAACATCTTTCTCTTCCTCTTTAATAAAAGATAATATATCTTTGCTTACTTCAGACGTAAACGCTCCGGAGCTATTCCGAGGAACTAAAAATCGAGGACGCTTGTGAAGTTTTAAGATATTGAAGGTAGCCCATAATAAGCGAAGTTCGTCGTTAACATCTAACACTTCGACATCTTCCATATGAAGCAAAGCCTAAAAACATGATAAGAAAATCTTCATTCATAAATGTACAAAAGCATAGTGCTTTACATAGTTGAAGATCCTAAGATAATTCTAAACTTGCGGGTTTGGAGGGGGCTGACTGCTCGAAGCTTGGGACCGAGCTTGCTTCTGGCGTTGTCCTTCGTCAATCCAGGCCTTGATCACAGAGCGACCTTCGGCTCTCCATGAAGTTTGAAAGGCTTGCCAAGCAATGGCCACATCTTCGGAAGGAGTAAGAAGCTGGTCGTCATCGAAGGTAATGGGACCCCTCCTGCGCTCGGAGTTATTGATTGGCCCAGATCTTCGTAGTAACGAAGTATGCCGATAGCAGCCACTTGTCCGGAGATTTCTCCGTACCGAATGCCTGTTGTCTTCATTTGCTTTGCTGCTCCTTGGATCCTTTTCAACCGGCGCAGTGGGGAGATGTTGTCATCCAAAGGGAGTGTCCCAGTAGTACCGAAGTACTCTAGAATGCCTAGCAATTGGTCCATGACCTCCGCAGCTACCTTCTCCGACTTCAGCTTATCTTCATTTAAGGCATCCTTCGCCGAAGTTAGTTCTCTTACTACTCTAGAGAACCTAGCCGCCTCCGTAGCTAAAGAATTCTTCTGATTCAGTAGCTGGCTAGCTTCTTCTTGGAGTCTAACAAGCTCGGCCCCCGCTGCAGCGTGCTCCGCTCGCATCTTTTCGATTTCCGCTCGAAGCACAATTTTCCCTGCTTCAAGCTCTTTGTTCACAGCTTCCAAGCCTTGTCTGGCCCTGCGCTCCGTTGAAACCATGTTGTCCAAGTGGGCCACTCGACCTTCGGAGATAGAAAGATTTCGTTGAAGAGTTGCATTTTCCTCTCGAAGGCGAACGTTTCCACGTTCATTTGATATGTTCGCAGCTCGGGCCAAGACTGTTTGCTGCGAAAAGAAAAAACCAAGGTTAGAAGTTATTTGTATATAAATTTGATGTTGTTTTACAGATACTTCGTACCTGGTATGCTGCGCGTTCCATGGTAGCGTTAAGCTCCGAACTCTCCGCCTCGCTCAAGATAGCCACCAAGTCTGTCTCCCCGACTTCGCGACTAGCTCGATCCAAAGGCTCGAGCAAAGTCCGAAGCCCGGTTCTTCGCTCCAAGAAAGGAGCTAGAAGGGGGAGCATGCTCAAGGCTTGCTGGTCATCTTCGCTTGGCGAAGGCCCGGAGTGCTGAGCCGTGGTTTTTGGAGCCTCGGTAGACTGGCCCCCTCAGTAGATTGGCTCTCGTCTGTTGACTCAGACGGAGTTGATCCTGAGCTCGGAGCAGGGAGGGAGTCCATCTTCCCTTTGCCTTTTCCAGGCCCTATTTGAGTGGTTCCTAGAATTGGCTCCGAAGCTGTCGAAGGTCCAGGAATTATATCTTCGGGACGGACCTCTTCCACGGAAGTGGATCCTGTAAAAGCAAAGGTATTATGCATTGTATAATTTCACAGGGAAAAAGAACAAAAAGATTATGTGAAGTTTACCTTCGACATTCTGGCGACGGGTAAGCATTGGGCTGCTCGGCGGATCGAAGGCTACTCCAAAGTCTTCGTCGGAGTCAACGGTCAAATCTTCGACTGTTGGAGCATCTTCTTGAGCAGTCGTTGTTACTTCGCCCGGAATCGAAGCTGCAGTAACTTCGACTCCGCTTTCATCCACAAGAGCTTCGTCTTGCGGTAAATTTTCTTGAGCAGCCAGAGTCCTTACTTGCTCAAGGTTCTCTTGAGACTCCGGCACGCTTGCAGCTTCATCAATATGTGCATCTCTTTCGGCTGCATCTTTATCGATCAGGTCGACAAGCATCCTGCCCTCGTCTTCCAAGGAATCGGAGACTGAAGCTCTTGGGCTCGAAGGTGCAGGAACTCTTGGCTTTCGAGCCACCTTCTTAAGCGGAGTCTTGGCGGAGCTCGAAGCTCCAGCTTCGGCTTTCCTCTTTTGGGGCCCTTTTTCCGAAGGCACCTAATCCACCAGAGGGGGCGGAGCAACTTCGAGTAGCCCCCATACTCGGTTGGATCGCTCCCAAGTACCAATCAATTTGATTCTCCATTCTTTTTCGGTCGGAGTTGGGACGCCCAAAATCTTCTCCGAAGCCCGTACAATCTGCTCCGAAGTTATAGGGGCTGAAGAAGCTGAAAAATAAGTTAAGTTAGCTAACTCTTTGAATAAATATACATGGTATATGTTGTTTTCGAAGTTACCTGCAGGGCTCTAAGTTGAAGAAATTTTTCGAAGACCGCCTTCCGAATCTTCCTCGAAAGTGATCGGCCAGTTGGCCATCATGGGAGGGATTTGAAGCCCGAGGAATTCTTCGGCTAAGTCTCGCATACTCAAGCGGTGGCTGATTTTTTGAAGTAAGCTCAGACGAGCTTCAAGTTGGCCCGGATCCGGGTGTACAAGGGCTTCCTTTCGGAAGTTGATATCTTTCAAAGGTCCAGCTAGGCGGCTACTCTCCCCAACTTCGGCGTAAAACCACTTCAAGATCCAGTCGGTGTACCATCTGGCATTGATGGCCTTGGCGGGAAACCGGAGAGCATACTTGTCTCGGAGCCTGAAGTTGATGCTTCCGAAGGCCACCACCATCTTCTCGCCTCCGGGGCCTACGAAGGTCTTTGGCTGGCATGAAGCTCTGTGCAGTGCTGCGAAGATCTCTGCCCTTCCTTCACAACCCTCGGCTCGCAATGCCCATTCGAAGATGGCCAGACGTGCTACCGCGTTCGGAGAGAGTTGGGGGAGAGTGACATGGAACAAGTCCAATACCTCCGCTAAGAAGTCGACCGCCGGAAGCCCCAAACCAGCTTCGAAGAAGGCTTCGAAAACGACCACTTCTCCGGGCCTTGGCGATGGAATAATTTCCTTTCTGGGTTTGCGAATCATGACTCCCGAACTAATCTTGCCTTTTATTGCAACCGCGAGTGATTCTCTTTTGCAGGTTGAAGGCCCCAATTGAAATGATTGATCCGTGTACTTTGTTGATGCCAGAAAAAGGTCTTGAGGGCCGACATTTTGGGGATTTCTCCCCGCCGCCGCCATTGTTGTTGTTACTGATGCTGGAGCTGCTGCCATTGATGTTGCGGCTACAGCTGCTGCCGCAGCCTGCTGCCGGGCTAGGGTTGAGGCTGCTCCAGGACCCTTGAAACTGGTCTTCGCCATTGAATCTCACGGATTGCTACGGAAGAAGAATGGAGGCTAGGGCTTGACCGATGGTTTGTTTGCATGAAAGCGGTGGAAAGGTACTTGAGAAGGGTCTGGGCCCTCTATTTATAGCCCAGACCCCGATTTTTTACCGTTTGCTTATGCCGTTTCGCATTCTTAACCGTACTTTGTTCCGAAATTAACGCATTGCGTAACTTCCGTTAGAAGAAAGAAGCTAACGGCTATTTTTTCCAAGTCTAAAAAGGCTTTCGAACTTTTTGAGTTAGTTCTAAGTTGCTTCGAATGTAATTTTCTTAGAAACTGATTCAAAGTTTACATCTCCACGTAATTCAGAGATGGTTTAAATCTGCTAACCCCTACGCATGATTATTTTTCTTGCGTATACTGCTCTCCTAACATTGCAGACTTAGCGGAGAAGCGTATTCGAGGGGCTACTGTTGGGGGAAAATATTCTATCTTCAGGGTTATTGCAGTAACAAGACAAAGGTTGGTGATTAAGCCGAAGACTTCCAGCATATAACTTCGGAGATGCATTGAATCAAGTTCGAAGTATGATGACGAACTCTAGTTCGGAGTATATCTTCGAACTTGGATTCTTCTGGGAGCTTCTTTGCCAGCTAAGATGGAAGACTTATCTTCTTTCTTATTAGATTAGTCTTTTACCATTTTAGCCCTATTAAGGGTACCGAATAGTTTCCACTATATTGGTTGTATTAGAGGGGTAAAAGGGTCTTTTCCTTAATGTTTAGGCCTATAAATACCCCCCGTTTTACCCTGTAATGAGGACCGAATACAAGTTATTCAATACACACTTTCGAACTATTTTAAGTCATTATCCTTTCGGAGGCTTGGAATAGTTTCCTTCGCAAACACTTCGTTTGTTAGTTTCTAATCTTCAGAAACCTGTTAGCGTAATCTTTTACGCCACCAGAGGGAGATGGGTGTGAAACCCATATGAGTTTCCATAGTGGTAACCCAACCTATGTGATCAGAGATCCCATGAATTAGGACCTAGGAAAAACAAGCTATTGGTTAATTGAGGAGAGTAATTATTATTCGTAACCCTCTCTAAGATGCAATACTCTAAGAAACTATAAGACATGTTGGCTTTATGCCTTAATGTATTCTGTTGGCTTTAATTAGCGAAGATGTTATCTTGCAGAGCGTTCTTGAAAGAATACACCTATATGAGCCTGACTGTCTAACGTCACAGTCCACGAGACTTGGGTTATCTCTAGTAAGCTCATTATTAGACTAGGGAGTACGACACATATGCTCCACCCGAGGGGTATGATACTAGCAGTCAAGTACTAGTTAAGGATTTGAGTATAACTTGTTCGCAGAAAACTTGCAATTCAAGGCATAATCCATTGTTCAAGTTGTGAATGAGTGCAGCTTGAAGTTCTAGGTGGGAGTTCAACTTAATAATTCTCACTGAAATACTAGTATATCAAACAATAGTGAGAATCAGACAAATCCTTAATGGGTATTTGAGATCCGGTGGGGGATTGCTAGAATTTTGGGATAGACCCATATGAATTTCAGAAATTCCTAAATAAATCTCAAAGTCTCATGCCAAGAAAAAGAATACTGAGTGGTTAGGTATCAGACTCAGCACTACCGAGTGCCGGATTCGAGCAAGGCACTCAGAGGTTTGAGGTCAACACTTCTCGAGTGCTTGATCCGAGTCAAGACTCAGGAGTAGGGGTCGGCTTCCAAGCCCGACCACGTATTCCTGAAATCTGACTCCTTGCCTTGTAGGGACGCAGTCTTTCCTTTTCCTATTCTGATTCTTTGGGAACATGTCAAAGTTTACGATATTTGGTTATATGGAAACCGACTTGATTGAGATCGTGATCGTGACATGAGATCTGGTTGCTCCCATATAAATACCCGTAGATATGGCCGAATCAAAAAAAATGAGAAAAACAACAGAACCACGCTAGGGTTTTGTTTTGTCTCTTCTCTCTGTTGTGCTGCCACCGTAGTCTACTCCATTCCGTTCATTGGCGTGCACTGGGAATGGGAGATCAGGTCTCCGAAATTTGTCGCCCTTATGATCCTGCACCGGGAGAGGGTGAATAAGGTTTTGGGAAGCGCTCTACACGATTTTTCAAGTTCGTCATCATGACACATCTTTCGTCTACGTGTGCCGTCAGTCGTCATCGGGTGCTACGATTTGACACTAAGAGAAGTGTTTTTGCACCGACCGTGGATTCATCCTCGACCACCAAACAATATGTGTGCTATTTTTCTATACAGTTATTAATCATTCTTTGCGAAATTATGGTTATTGTGTTTCTGTTCATGTGAGTAATTGCGGATGCCATGATTTATCCTATTCATAAATTAATTGTAAAATTACCTAATATTCCAACAGCGTGTGGGCGTAGTGGTAGGGGTCGACGCTAGGGGTAGTATTTTGGCTCGTGGCTCGTGAGTCATCTTAGGCTTAGTCAAGCCGAGCCAGGCTTGGCTCTCACAGTCCTCAAACTGAACTCAGTGGCTCGGTTGTTGGGTGAGATAAGCCGAGCTGGCTCACGAGTGGCTTGACCAGCTTTACTCATGTGCTAGATTTAGCTCTTCCACAGTCTTTGATCATAGTCCCCACTCTCCCCACTCCCTAGAGCACCCCTCAAGGGTCAAACCTCTGCACGTAGAGAGCGTGAGAGCCTCTTCCCTCTGACTGATCGTTGCCCCAGACCACCATCCTGAACCGCTGTCACGGAACCAGCCATCATCGGCCCGCTGCCCTGGATCTCGTTATCGCCACCTAAGATCCAACTGCTGGTTCGGCGCCGATAGGGATCCCACAACCCCCTTCTCCCTAACTGTCACCACCGGACTTCCACCATAGTTGTTGCTGCCAAACTTTCACCATCCCCTTCGCCCTATAGCGGGCCTTCGCTATGTTGGATCTAGTGGTCCAGGTAGACCATCCGTGAGCCCATCCATGAGCCTCCTCCACAGTGCCCTAGCCCCTGGCAGTCGTCACGTCGCTGTACCTATAGGATTCTGCTGGCCCGACACTTGTCGCCGCCGCCACCATCGCCCCCAACACCTACCACTCTCGAGTCTCTGGTGTGGCTGAGCCCTTCTTTGATTGGTCATCTTTCTTCTCAGTCGTGGGGTGCTCCTTAGGCCTCATGATAGTCTATCTTTGAGGTTTTGGTCTTTATTTGATGTTATTGTTGTCATGTAGGAGTGGAGTCATTGGTGATGCACTGGCCTAGTTAGGAGCAGCAAGGTGCCGCTTGCCTAAGTGCTTTTGTTTTATATCAACATATAACTTCACACTGTATTACGTGGATTGCTTAAAAAAGAATAGTTGTGTTTCTACTACCATTCTACATCATGGCTTGGGCAATCAATTTCTTACAGGGTCGAAGTCAGAGGCAGGTTAGTATATCATGAGCAAGTTAACATTTCAATTGACAACTAGATTATTAATACTGAGTAAGAACTCTTTAAAAAATATTGAGTAGAACCTGCATGAATTAGCAGAAGTTCGTAAGTTTCAGGGAATGTTTGTGCAATTTACCTGTTGTGCAACACGTTTTGTACTTGGAACTTGGAAGTCTAGACCTCATAGAAACTTTCATTCTTACTGTAAATAACATGATGTAAAAACTATGCACCACAAGCTAGCACATAGTACAATTATTATTTTGTACTATTTTAGCATGACAAGGTTAAAGCCAACGAACAATTAATAGACCATGAAATGCCATCTTCTGTATATGAAATGCCCATATATATCAGTTTTTAATATGGTGAAAATCAGAGTAATATTTATGGTCTTTTGCTTGCAGTTTTTCGGCCATTGCCTGTAGAATTTATACATTATGTTCTATGTACATCCGCATATGTGGATCATATATTGGGTTATCTGCTGATTGCTGAAAGATTTGAGGCTTTGCACATTTTAATGTCGCCGATCCATCTTTTTTGGTTTTCTAGTTTCCAACTAGCTAAACCTTCAGCTATTCACAGTTGAGTTGGCGAATTATTTGTGATAGTTCAGCAGAAAGAGTACAAAGGCCAGATGCAATGTCCTCTCTTATCAGGTTGTATCGTTGTCGTGTATATTAGAATCAGAATCAGGTAGAATGCTTATTCCTGTCTGTTTATTTGTCGTGTCTATTAGAGGTGTGTTACTATCTGTACGGCATCTATTGTATTGTATGTTTGGATTGTTTGTCCAATGTTTATGTCTTATTAAGTATGTGTTTGGTTCCAAAACTAAATGTGATGAAATTGTTCCGTTTTAGTTTTTTGGATGAGACCAACCCATCTCATGTTTGGTTAAATGAGATGAATTTGTTCCTATTTTTTATTTGATTAGAGAGATCGAGGATATTTATAACACCATTAGCAACAATAATAGTGGGCCCCACTTATCGTTCTCTATTTTATTTTTATCAATCTTCACCCTCTTGTAGCCGGAGCAGTGCTCTCACCCTTGTAGTCAGATCATGTGGTGGTGTCACCCTCATACACCTGGAGTCTCCGGTGGCCTCACCCTTCCTTGACCGGTGCATCTAGCGGCTTCGCAATCCTCCCATCCTCTAGGATGCCATGACACCCCTCTCTTAGCCGTGATGCTCGACACCTGGTCACTGTCCACCGGCGTCAGTCCTGGCCTTCAATGTGTCGCCCTGGATCTGGTGTTTCTGGCCACATGCCCTGCCCTTGGACACAGATGCCTTTAGCCTCTGCCTCGTCGCCGACCTCTAGCTCACCGCCTTAGATCTAGCTCCTTCGGGCACGATGCCCCGCCTCTGGACACCAATGTCTTGGCCTCTGCCTCAGCCCTGACCTCGAGCGTGTCGCCCTAGATCTGGCGCCTCTCGCTAGGACACCCTGTCCCCGGCCCTTGACCTTCGGCCTCCGGCCATCCCCAGCCACTAGACGCAACGCCCGCCCTTGGTCACCGCGGTGCTCTGCTACTACCACGTGTGCACTGATCGGTTGTTGTTTTGAGCAAATAGAGATTATAGAAGAAAAGTGGGATGGCTCCGTCCCCTCAAATTTGAGGGATGGAGAGATCCCCAATTTCGTAAAATATTTCCCAAATATTTTCTAGTAGGATTTCTCAATTAAACAGTAAAAAGAAAAAAAGACTCATCCAATTCCGTTCCATCAATCGAACGCATGCTAACATTTTTTTGTATTAGAGACTCAATCAAGGCTAAAGTTGAGCACACCAGCCAGGCTTGCGACCCCGACATGGACCAAACGAGATCCCTTGTAGTCGATAAAGCCAACTGTAGGGGCAGTCGCCCTCCTCCGCACCATCGAATTTCGATTCAACGGGTGTCGGAAGGGGCTCTAAAGTGGGCTTCAGAGGTGGTGGGCCCACCTCCACAGCATGAGGGAGGGCTTCACACCGTCGGATCCGCGCGGATTGAGCTCCGACTAGGTGTGAAAGTGGTTCAGATAGTTTCTGACCGTATCCAGAAAAACATATTCGGATTCAGATTTTTTTGATTTGGATATGGATTCGGATTTGGATATTTTTTTCGGATACGGAAATGAATATGATCTGCCTGATATCCGTCGGATTCGGATACACATTCGGATAATCCGGATAGTTCTTATCCGGATATCCGGCCCATTAAAATTGTAGGTCCAGTGGCCACACTGCAGGCCACACTGCTAAAGCCCGTAGGCCGTGCTTGCACAAGTGCTGACGGCCCATGAGGAGATTATAAATAAAAAATAAAAAAATAAAAAAAGTTTTTTAAAAAATAAATAAGATTTTTTAAAAAATATATATTTTTATAAATGGGATAAATTTCTATAATTTTAAACAGAGAAAATTTTTTAACAGATAAAATAAAAAAGAATTTTTTTAGTTCTTTCAATTTAAATTTTAGAAACATAATGAATTAACTAAAAATAGCAAATTGACATATAACAATATTGAAATTTTTCATAAAATAATATATATTGTATTTTAATTATAGAAAAAATTAAAACAAGAATTAAATATTATTTTATTTTTAAACCTAACACATTCCTTCTTAACATTCTAATTTGTTACTCTCAAATCTCCATCTTTCTTACAATCGTACATGAAAACTTTGTCAAAATAATTTTAAATTTTTATCACGGCATTTGTGTATCATATGATGATACCGTGAGACGTCTCGTATTTTTCATACTTCATTTGAATTTTTTAGAATTAAAATTTCATTAAGCTCTATGTTGTCCATCGAGTGTCATAACATTTTAAAAAACAAATCTTTCAATTTAGTGGATACTGACTTAAAATAGACTCAAATGCATTAATATGATTTTTCTATAATTTTTAGTTCATTATTTCATGCACTTGTAGTTCAAATTTGACAAATTTCAATATAAATCAAAGAAACATACATAATGAATTAAAAATAGCAAACTTATGTATAAAAATTTGAATTTTTTATAAGATTAGATATGTTGTATTTTTATCGTAGAAAAAAATCAAGTTTAAACGAAGATTTAACTATTGATTTGCTTTTAAACCTAACACATTTCTTCTTAACATTCTACTTCGTTACTCTCAAATCTCCATCTTTCTTAACATTGTACATAAAAACTTTGTCAAAATATTTTTAAATTTTTATCACAGCCTATATGTATCATATGATGATACCATGAGATGTCTCGTATTTTTCAGACTTCATTTGATTTTTTTAGAATTAAAATTTCATTAAGCTCTATGTTGTCCATTGAGTGTTGTAATATTTTTAAAAAACAAATCTTCCAATTTAGTGGATACTGACTTAAAATAGACTCAAATGCATGAATATGATTTTTCTAGAATTTTTAGTTCATTATTTCATACACTTATAGTTCAAATTTGACAAATTTCAATATAAATCAAAGAAATATACATAATGAATTAAAAATAGAAAACTTTTGTATAAAAATGTGAATTTTTTATAATATTAGATATGTTGTATTTTGATCATAGAAAAAAATAAAGTTTAAATGAAAAATTAACTATTGATTTACTTTTAAACCTAACACATTTCTTCTTAACATTCTAATTCGTTACTCTCAAATCTCCATCTTTCTTAACATCGTATTTGAAAACTTTGTCAAACTATTTTTAAATTTTTATCACAGCATATATGTATCATATGATTATACCATGAGACGTCTCATATTTTTCAGACTTCATTTGAATTTGTTAGAATTAAAATTTCATTAAGCTCTATGTTGTCCTTCGAGTGTTTCGTAATATTTTTTTAAAACATATCTTTCAATTTAGTGGATACTGACTTAAAATTGACTCAAATGCATGAATATGATTTTTTTAGAATTTTTGGTTAATTATTTCATGCACTTGTAGCTCAAATTTGATAAATTTCAATATAAATCAAAGAAACATACATAATGAATTAAAAATAGCAAACTTATGCATAAAATCTGATTTTTTTTATGAGATTAGATATGTTGTATTTTGATCATAGAGAAAAATTCAACTTTAAACGAACATTTATAATTCAAATTTACAATTTTAAACCTTATCTCTCTCGCTCCAAAAATAAGTCAATAGTCAACTTTGACTAAAACCCTACCAACCCAAATTTTTCTTTCTCTCTCCCAGTCTCTCCTCCTCCTGCAGCCTCTCTCTCCCTGTTCGTGATGATTTATGTGATATTAACTATTGTTTGTCATTTGTGTATTGTGATCATGAATAAATAAATACATTATTGATATTCGGTAAGTATTCATAACCGTATTCGTATTCACTAGTGAGAGGCCCGTGCGTTGCAACGGATGCATAATTTTAACGGCAATATATTTAAAACATGATATATTTGCCGAACACATTTATTTAGTAATATTGCGATGATAAGAAACACATTAAATTTAATTATCTCTTATTTTTGGGACTTTTCTTAATTTCCAGGAATAAATAAAACAGAAAACAATTTCGTAATTCTGAGAAAAAAATTAAGAATAGTGGTACTGAACATGATGAATCATACAAAAGTTTCCTCACATCTAAATTTACTTTATCTTAATTTTAGGCATTTTTCTTATTTTATAGGGAATAATAAAAAAGAAAATGCAATTATAAAATTATAGAAATTATAAAAAAACCCAGCTCACACAGTACATTGAACAGGCCAAAGTAATAGATAAATCAGGTTTAAACCATGCACATCCTATATTAGATTCATGAAACAGATGTGCCTAAATGCTACGACATAAATATTTAGATAGGTACAACAGTGGTATTATTAGTAGTCTTTGGATTTACAGTTAGCTGTGAATACTCTTTAGATGAGAAATCGTCTTGAACTGGCTAAGTTGATCTCTGGGCTAGGTCTAGCAGGGTAAAGCTTAAGTCTAAAACATGGCATAGGTTCTTTAGTTGCATAAAACAGAGAGGGACATGGGGAGTGTACCTTCGGTTGGGGAATTCTTAAACAAAATAGCACATGTTTAATCAACATAAAAATCAGTAAAATACTCTGAATTTAATAACTTAAAAAATTATTCTCCAATTTAAATAGGACGTTGGCCTTATAAAAATCGGAAAATAACATAGAAAATGCTCTAAAAAATTCTCATAAAATTCAGAATAATACTACTGAATGTGATGAAATTTAGAAAATTATCCCCGCATCAAGCTTAATTTTATCTGATTTTTGGGCATTTTTCTTATTTTCCAGAGAATAAATAAAACAGAAAATCAATTCTTTAATTCTGGAAAATAAAAAAAACAGATTTTGGCCCAAACAGTGCGACGGTCCGGCCCAAAACAGCGAAAATCGCAGGCCGTTGGAGTCCTGGGCCCAGGCTAGGTTTTCGCCGCGCGCGCATAACCTGGGCCTGGGCCGTGAATGTGCCCCCCCGCCTAGGCTCAAAACGGACCGTTAAATCCTGGGCGTCGGATCTGATCCGACGGCCAGGCGCTGAGATCGGCGGAATAAAAACCCCCACGTGGAAACCTTAACCCTAAAATCCTCATTTCTCCCCCCACCGGCCCAAGAGCGAGCGGCGAGAGAGCGGCGGCGACGCGAGGCATGCGGCGGAGCGAGCGCGCGGCGGCCGTGATGGCGACGACGACCGGCGGTCGGCCGCCACCGGCTAGCTCGCTGGAGCACCGCGCTCACCCGAGGGTGAGCGGGGCTCCGTCGAGCTAGCCCGCGGCGGCCAAAACCCTAGGAACCCGAGAGGGTTCGCCGGCCTCTTCCCGGCCTCCGGCGAGCGCGGCGGCCGCCCGAGGCGCGAGGCGCGGCGGCGGCCCGGGGCGGAGGGAGGCGCGCTGCGCGCGGTCGAGGCGGGGAGGGAGAGGCGTGTTGCGCGGGGAGGGAGGCAGTGGATGGACGAACCGGGTTTTTTCAATTTTGCGCGGGACGGGCGGTTTTGCTGCATGCAGGCGCGCGGGAGCGCGGGGAAGGGTGCAGACGGACGACCACTTCACGCTTTATATTAGTAGAGATATTCGATGATATCCGACTCCATATCCGTATCTGGATTATCCGAATCCGAATTTAAATAAAAAATATATAAAAAGAATATGTTATTAATGATATCCGTAATAGCTCCGACTGCATAGGACTCCCTCCGGACGCACGCTTGCCGCGTGTCGCGTGCGTGCGTGTGACGCCGCGGCCACGCGCGAGTCCGACCACGACACGAACGTCAAGCACGCGGCCTCCCTTATTTATATCAGGGCACCATGAGACTCTCGCCTCTGACTCGCAACCACGCAACGCAACGCTCTCACGAGATCTCACTTTGGTAGAGGGCATCATCATCATGGAGGAGCAGCGGCAGGCTGGTGGCGACGCGAAGCTGTGCGCCAACGGCTGCGGCTTTTTCAGCAGCGCGGCGACCAAGAACCTCTGCTCCAAGTGCTACCGGGACCGCCTCAAGGAGGAGGATGCGTCGGCGTCGGCGTCAGCGGCTGCCATCGTGTTCGCGCGCGACGTCTCGCACGATATCGAGGCTGCAATCGCGGGAAAGGAGGAGGTGAGCAAGGGCCCTGCCTCCGCCTCCGCCGCCGCGGCCGCGGCCGACGCCGAGGCGTTGTGCGCGAACGGGTGCGGCTTCTTCGGCAGCGCGGCGACGAAGAACCTCTGCTCCAAGTGCTTCCTTCAACACCTCAAGTCGGCGCCTTTGCCTTCGTTGTCGGCCACCGCCTCCCAACCTGCCGTGGCGGACAAGATCAAGGCCGACGTCGCGGACAAGATCAAGACCGCCGCCGCCGCCTCCGATCAGCCGCCAGCTAAGCCAAACAGGTGCATGGCGTGCCGGAAGAAGGTGGGGCTGGTGGGGTTCGATTGCCGATGCGGCGGCACGTTCTGCTCGCTGCACCGCTTCCCGGACAAGCACATCTGCGGCTACGACTTCAAGAAGAAGGACATAGAGAAGCTCGAAAAGGAGAACCCGGTGATAATGGCGTCCAAGATCAGCAAGTTCTGAAATCCCAAAGATCACCATATGAATTATTGTTTAGGGCTAGTCAAGCATGCGACATGTCTTAGATGTCTCCATCAATTTCATCTTTTTTGTACTTAAAGCTTCATCGTGTCTGGTCACAAGCTGATAAAGATCAGCATGCATGATTTCTTTCAGTTTCTACATATGTAACTTGTCAGGTTTAAGCTAGGATTGATGATTTTTTTCCAGTTAATTCGTTCGGATAAATTGCAGAGGATCTCTGCTCGTTGCCGGATAAATTACTGCTTAATGCTTTGGGTAATTAACCAGTCTACGTGCTAAAAATTGTCTAGCAATCTTGCCAATTTTTTCCGTAGAAATCCAGGCAAGTTCTTTTGCCAAAAAATTTGGTACGATCTATATCAACTTCTGCTCGTCAGATGGAGGGGGCCACCGGTGCCACCGCCCCGGCCCCACAGTCCGGTGGGCCTCCCAAACATATGTATACGTATGTCCTATTATGTACTAGGATTAGAAAAGCTTTCAGCAATTGATATTCAATACTGAGTCTATCCCGGAGCAAAGTTTACTCTGATCTGTTCTTGGTAATAGTCCACCCAACGCCGGCAATGTAGTGCCCAAATGCCCTATCGCCCGAGCCCCGATGCCCTGAGGCCGATCCAACCGCCGTAGACTCGTAGTGTCGTTCGTGGTCCGCCCAACAACAGCCGCCATCCATCCGACGTGCACTGCGTCAGCGCCGCCTGTAGGTTGTAGCTTGCCTCCGAATATTCTTTGGTTAGCTTGTTCTGCTAAGATTGCAAGATGGCAATGTACGCACTTCTATCCGGTAGTGATAATGACGGATTAAATTAAGTATAGATTAGTATTACTTGATTAGATTAGATTAGATTAGATTAGACTAGATAAAATTTCAGATTAAATTTTGTTATAGTACTTATTTTTTATATTTTAACATAATTATATCATCAGGAAAGTATACTTCATGCAGTGAGAAAAGAAAAAGGAGAAAAAAATATTGATGAGTTGATACAATCGCAAAAAGATCTATTGATAATTTTTTTAAAAGTAATATAATCTTGGAAGCTGATTAATAATTTTAAGTTAATTACTTTCTACTTATAATTGATATGTCAATCGGTTCATTGAAAATGAGATTTGAAGAACTCCAACCATTTAAAAAAATATTTGGGTTTTCAATAAGTTCAATAACTTTGAAGTTATTGGATGGTTCTGAACTAAATATGTGTTGCACAACGTTGACATTAACATTCTCTCTAGATGGTTCATTTAAATGTGAGGTTTTGGGTTCAAGCCTTGAATAGTGTAGTGATTTTTTAGCATTGCCTATTCTTTTTTCTTTGGTTGTTTATGATTAGTCTCTCTAACGAACAAAACTATTATAGTAAAATTTAATAATTTTTATCCAATTAGACAAAATAAATTACAGTGCAAATTTAATAATTATTTACTCAATTATAAAAACATTTTTACCGAATTGCATATAGAAATTTTGACGTGACATACTCATTGGAAAAATCTTAGATCCGCCTCTTTTCATATATTCACAAATCGATGTCTAGGGAACATTAGAAGAAAATTTTGAGACTTGTACATGTTATTCTATATATATATTGATTTATTTTAATTGTGTATCGATAATACTTTAGATATATATACATGTAATTTTAGTACTATTTTATAATTATATAATTATAAGGGCCCATAAATTTTAGCTCACCCTGGGTCTCCGAAATCTCAGGACCGGTGTTGACACCGAGATTTGGTAAAGCCCAAGGCCCACTAAGGAAGGCGCGCGGTCAACAAAAGGTCAAAGAGGATCCAGTCAAAGAAAGTTAGAGGAGTCCATCCACAACATATGCATGATCGGATAGGGGAGTCGATGAAGATAAGAACAAAAAATGATTACAGGTTCATCCGGAATCGGTTTAATAAATTACTTGGACGGTAAGTCTCAGGACTATAAATATGTATCACTTAGGTTAGATTAAACAACTCTCGTTCAACCAACCAATCGGCACATCGCCGCCCTTGAGCCCTAAGGTTATCCGGCGGAACTCGGGCGCTCGGAGCTAGGCTGCATCATTGCAATCTCCGGCGAAGAGATGAGTCCCACCACCCCTGATGTCCGTACCAACTAGGTTAGTATCCTCATAGTTGTATCGGTTCAGTTCGATCTCTTGAGAAGAACGGTGAAACAGTACAGTCACCGATTGGTCTCAGTGTATTTGGCTAGGTCTAAGGTTGCATCAATTTGATTTGATATCTTAGATTGATGTGATCTGGGTTTAATAGTTTGAGGCTTCATCATTTAGGTCCAACATCTCTCGCTATTGTATCTTTTTCATATCATATATTATTCATCTAAATAAAATTTGCCCGATTCGTTGATATATTGTTCAGATCATCGTGACTAGCTACTGTCTTGGTTAGGTCTGATCTAGTTATTGTGATGATCTCCATGGTATAGATTTGTTATCGGGCATGCTTTATTTATTTCTATCAGGGTACAAGCTAATAGATTATCTTTAATTCATTTTCGTATCATATTCACCATCGAAGGGTGCACATCGTCCTATATGCATGATCTATCTTTTCTATCGTCCCATGGCGTGCTCGCTCAATTGGGTTAGCTTGGGTTGTTGGCCTTATGGCCCACCGGCTTGGTGATTCACGATTTTATCTTTTTTGCCACGGCCATCGGCTTGCTAGCCGATCAGCTATGCTACTAATGTTTATCTTTTCTGATTCCTTATCAATTGTAGTGTCAAACTGATTAGCACACCTTGAACCCTTTTCTAAGAACATAGGACCTGCACTGGAGTTAAGCAGATCTCCCAAGCCACATATGTGTCAACGTGTGACCAAAAAGCATGCCAACACGCTTTTTAGCACGCCCGGTGGGACCATCTCCAACAACTCAGCCATGGTGGGCGATCTCGATGAGGGAAATGTCATCTCGATCACCATGGAGGAACACATGGAGGAATTCCGGAAGTCATACCTGCAAATCTACGACATGAATCGGCTAGGTCCAGTTTAGAGGGCCCCGTTTCCAACGCTAGTGCTGATCATAGAGGGTGGTCAGCCAACAGAGAACTCTCAGGCTAGCCTCCAAGAAGTCGTTGATAAGGCGATCCACCATTCGCTAGTCATCCAATCAGGGACACTAGCCAAGACCATTCAAGGGCTGATCAAGGATGCCATCGATGTACCTCCCGAATGAGCAATTAAGACTACTGCAACACACTCGGTCGGCGTCACTACCGCAAGGGTTGATGAGGCTAGACTAGTCGAACTCTTCGCTCGGCTATGAAGGCGATAAGGCGACCCAACCATCGGCCCCCTCACATAGTCCGCCCTAGAGCATGCCAGGCGGGGTCGATAAGAATGCGCAGGCACCGTTCCCAGCGTTCGACCTAAGAATTCCAGGGCAAGGAGTGCCGGTAGTAACATACGACATCGTAAGATACCACTCGACAGACCTCATGCCATCAAGGGGGCACTAGATATCATCCCACCTAAATATCATCGGACGACGTACTATGGAGCATTACCCTACAGTGATGCAGGACAATATAGATATGACACTTCTCGGAGGGACCAGTATCAACAGGCGCCAATGCCTGCCCAATGTCCGTCGTCGAGCCAACTGGAAGATGATCGGGTTAATCGGATCACAGAGCTCATCAAGGATCAATTCGGGTTGAATCCCAAAGAGCAGACATACATGTATCGGTGGCCATATCTAGAATGGTTTTATTGAGTGCCACTACCAGGGCGATACAAGGTGTCGGATTTCACCAAATTCTCAGGATAAGACTCGGTTTCCATAATCGAGCACATTAGCCGATTTCTCGCCCAGTGTAGGGAGGCATCGACTGACGAAGCACTGAAGGTCCAGTTTTTCCCGCTATCCCTACTAGGATCAGCCTTCATGTGGTTTTATTCACTGCTGGTGGATTCCATCAGAGGATGGGCAGACCTGGAAAAGAAGTTTCACAAGCACTTCTTCATTGGCATCCAAGAGATGAAGCTGACTGACTTGACGTCCGTAAACAAAGGGTGAATGAGTCGGTCCCAGATTATATACAGAGGTTCCAAGACATGCGAAGCAGATGTTACAGCGTGAGCGTCAGTGACAGTCAGTTGGTAGAGCTGGCGTTCAAGGGATTTTTGAGCCCTATTAGGGAGAAGTTTTCATCACATGAGTTCGAAAGACTCTCACAACTGCTGCAAAGGGTATCAGTCCATGAGAGCCGATTCCAAGAAGCCAGGCAGGACAAGTACCAGAAGAAGGTTGCGTACGCCCGAGTGTACCACTCGGACTCCGACGAGGACAGTGACTCTAACGTAGAGGTCGGTATGGCCGAGTGGTCTAAGAACAAGAAGTAGGTCGCATGCCCATTGATAAAATCAGCCGAGAAGGAAGAGAAGTATGACTTCGATATCAATAAGGCCGATAAAATATTTGACCTGTTACTTAGGGAGAAGCAAATTTACTTGTCGCCTGGCCACATAATACAACCTACCGAAGAACTGAAGAAGAAGAAATATTGCAAGTGGCACAATTCCCCATCGCATCATAATAACAAATGCAAGGTCTTTAGGCAGTAAATCCAATCGATCGTAAAACAAGGCCGAATCAAGTTTGATGATGGGAGACGGTCGATGAATATAGACGACCATCCATTCCTAGTCAACATGGTGCACACACACTATAGCGACAATCGGCATACAGGGAACAGAAGGCGGACCAACGGAAATGTTACCTCAGCAAGACTTATCGAAAAATATTAGAAGAGGTCAGCAGAGAAGCAAGGTAGCGGAGACAGCCGTAGCCACTCACATTGCAAGTTCTTCAGACTTTATTGGAATGAAGGGCTATGGTTACCATCCATGGACGACTGCCCAGGGTGCAATGGGGCACCAGGTGATCATCGGCCACATGACGACGAGCTGGGGCCATGTGATCAGAGGACCGTGTGCCAAAGGTTATCATTTATGAGGATATCGGTGCTATAAAGGCTTGGCCCCGTCGGTACATAAGGAATTGTCCTGGCAGCCGATAATAACGAAGACATAATGGAGAAGCTACAATGGTGCCCCCGGAGAATTTTTATGCCAAGCCAGAAAAGAAGGGTGCAACATCTGTGATGAAGAGAAGGAAGGGCACGAGTGCACAATGACGACGAAGGAGTTGATCGGCCCCTAAGATCAGGAGCAAATGACACCCAAACGATAAGGCCGATCACGACAACAAAAAGGATGCAGAGGTAAACATGGTCTTTTTCCTTCCTGCAGAGTATCGGGCAATCTCAGAGGAAGACACGGAGCAGGCCGATACAATGGCTCAATTAATGTTGGCTCCACAACCATCAATTTTTGATAAACCAGAAGATCTAGAACATCGACACTTGAGGCCTCTCTACGTCAAGGGGTTGATTAATGGGAAGTCGATGTACAAAATGATGATAGACGGAGGGGAGGCCGTCAATTTGATGCCTTACGCCACCTTCCGAAAGATTGGGAAGACACTGGAACACCTCATCGGAACTAACATGGTGTTAAGGGATTTCGGCGGCAACTCGTCAGACACAATGGGAGCTTTAAACGTAGAACTGACAGTTGGAAGCAAGACGACGCCGACCACATTTTTCGTGATAGAGGGGAAAGGATCCTATAGCTTGTTGCTGGGACGCGACTGGATACATGCGAATTGCTGCATCCCCTCAACAATGCATCAAAACCTCATGCAGTGGGTTGGCGGCCAAGTGGAGGTGATTCCCTCCGATAAATCGGTTAACATAGCTACAATTGATCTATCAATATGTAGAAGGAGTTGTCTGTTTGTCAGGAAAGTCTTGGGATAGGAATTTCATGCAAGTGTCGGACGATGGTATCACGCTAGTTAGTGAAGAACCGCCCAAGCTTATGCTATAAGGACGATGCCAAAGACGACTTTGGCCAGACAATGCCGTGACTAATAAACCACTACGGTGCGGGCGTCGGGCTAGGTAGTGGGACGAGGTTAGCCTCCACGAGGCACCACGCCTCAAATGAAACAATAGTGAGTTAAAAGGTTGCCGCATCAAGAAAAAAGAGGCCGAGCGATGAGGCTAAGGATATATTTTCTAATCATTCGGACGAGGTACACAACCGATGCCTATGGTGTCACCTTGAGATAGCCAATGCAAAGGCATTGCCTTTAGCCCCTAAATACAACAAGAAGACATCGAGTCATAGGAAACCGAGCGAAGCGACTAAGGAAGAATATTCTAAGCGCTCGAACGAATCACATTCAGCCGATGCCTATGGCATCACCTTGATACGGCCGGTGCGAAGGCATCGCCCTTAGACAAAATCACCAAAAGTGAACATAACACAAAAGACTCAACATGCAACAGTACAAGATATGAGGAATCGGTGATATATGTATTCATGATGTCTCGGATTATAGGGGGATATACTATAAGATCTCTGATCGGCATGCAATGGACACTTAGCGGCTTCACTTCTGAAGAACACCCTTCCCCGGAGCACGAGCTGACTAGGACTACCTCCCGTTCACCCAAGGTTCATGGTGGCTGATACTGGTCCATATCATATCAGTTAGCCACTAAAGCTCACGAAGGGGGCATCCTCATCAACATCCTGCAAAAGACAAGTCCCGATCAGATGAGAAGACACAGAAACAACAAAAAGGAAAAAGAGAATGCATGAATACTCATGTCGGGATCTGCCTCAGTGCTAGTCGGATGAAGCCGTTCCTGGTAGACAAATAAGGATCGGTTGAAAATGTGAAGCTTCAACTTGCCCCACCACTCGCAGAAGGTGGAAGATGTCGCCCGACAAGTCGTCTAGGTAACTACTCTTCCAGAGGGTATCCCATCGGTCATATAGGAGAGGCGATCCCATTCCATAGCACTCATGACTCTCCCGCGAGCCTGAATCTATCTGACAAAGAAGTGATGAGGAGGAAGCTGGACAAAGCCCAACTGCCTTGAAAACACCAACGGATGATAAAACTCATGAGAGCATCGCTGGGAACGGTCATCGGTAAAATTGACCAGGAGGAAGCAAGGAAAGGTGGCTGCGGAGAAGATACGAAAGGACTCTTCGTCCCTGGATACATTGGGAAAAACCAGTCGGTCAGGGAGCACATACTCTGAGTGGAAACCAAAAGGAAACCAAACGGTCCGACTAGAGAACCCGAGGTATAAGCCTTTGAACGATGCGGCCAAAGCCATAATGGAGATAGGAACGGGAGGACGATACGATGCCACTTCGCCCAAGGAATGACACCAACGACAAGTATGAGCGGCTGACTCCAGAAAGTTGGTGGGAAAGAGTGGCTGAGAAAAAGGGGCCCCTCCGGTGGCATCAATAGTATAGGCATTCAGCTAAAGTTGAAGAAACCACTAGGGACCCTGACGCTGGCCGATGAAGTTGCCAACCGATAAGTCAACTGATACTAGGTGGAAGAGACAGTAGGTTGCCCAAAAAAGATAACAACGCAAGGGGATTTACGCATGGGCCGCAAGTCATTCGATGAAGTATTGGAACTCAAGTGTTGGGGCCGGGGCCAACACGTAGAAGACAAATTCCTCTAGCCAGTGGGTGAGGAAAGCAATGTGTTTGTGAGTGCTTACTGGACCAACTTTCTTGTTGTGCCGCCTGATGTATCGGCCGAGTTGGTACAAAGATCGTGTGACGGTTGGAAACAAAGGGAGAAAGGGTGGACCGATGAACTGATATTGAGGCAAGTCGAGAAGTAGGCATCAAACAAGGTGGGGCTCATCGGTCCATGGCCAAAGAGAAAAGCATTAAGAGCGTCAAACCAAAAGTAACATGATGTAGCCAACATCAGTTCATTCTAGAACGGTGCGGCAAGGGAGAGACCGATGCAGTGACCGACATCAATCTCATCCTAGAAAGCGTGGTAAGTGGTCGATACCCTGAGGTACCAGTCACACCAGCCAGGAATGGAGGAAGGAAAATCCACGAAACCAAGGTCCCAGTCGGAGGGACGCATGAGAGAACATTTAAAAGGGATTTGATAGGTCTATGCGTTTATAAGGTCAACATGATCAGGGTTACGTAGGGGACCCAAAAAGAAATTGTACTGGTGGGTGACTATTGGGATAAATACCTGGTTCCAAAGGGTCTACACGTGAGAAAATGGTTTAGAAAAAGGATGAAAATCATGGAGAAAAGGGGAGAAGAAACAGTCCAAACAAAGGAGCAGAGACTTACCAAGGGGATCTTGTCTATATCATCCATCTCGCTTCCCTTTCAGTGTAGGTGTAACAAAGAAGAAGGTGACAATACGTTGATGATCAGAGAGCACTAGAAGCCGATGACAATGTTGTATGAGCAGAAAGCGTCAAAAGAAAAATACAGAGGAGGCTGGATATTTATTTAACAAGCTGATTCTTTGGCTACCGCATCAGACCAATCGTGGGCGGCGAAGGTGAAGAGTTTTTCCAGATGATGGTAATGAATGTGAGATGACCGTGTGAAAAGAGTTGGCAGCGTAAGGTAATTATGACTGATATTTTTGAAGCGTTAGATGCCCC
The DNA here is from genome assembly GCA_019279435.1 of Zizania palustris. NCBI lineage: Eukaryota > Viridiplantae > Streptophyta > Magnoliopsida > Poales > Poaceae > Zizania > Zizania palustris. The sequence continues at coordinate 21,650,882 of JAAALK010000290.1, forward strand.
TTAACACCTCAAAACTAGGGGGCATGTGTTAACACCGAGATTTGGTAAAGCCCAAGGCCCACCAAGGAAGACGCACGATCAACAAAAGGTCAAAGAGGACCGGGTCAAGGAAAGTCAGAGGAATCCGTACGCAATAGCTGCATGATCGGATAGGGGAGCCAATGAAGATAAGAGTAGAAAATGGTTACATGTTCATCCGGAATCGGCTGGATAAGTTACTTGGACGACAAGTCTCCAGACTATAAATATGTATCCCTTAGGTTAGTGTTGACGCCAAGAATTGGTAAAGCCCAAGGCCCACCAAGGAAGGCGCGCGGTCAATAGAAGGTCAAGGAAGATCCGGTCAAAGAAAGTCAAAGGAGTCCATCCGCAACAACTGCATGATCGAAGGGGAGATGATGGAAATAAGAACATAAGATGGTTACAGATTCATCCGAAATTGGCTGGATAAGTTACTTGGACGGCAAGTCTATGGACTATAAATATGCATCCCTTATGTTAGATTAGTTAACTCTCGTTCAATCAACCAATCGGTGCATCGCCACCCTTGAGCCCCAAGGTTATCCGGTGGGACTCAGGCACTCGGAGCTTGGCTGCATCATTTTGATCTCCGGTGAAGAGGTATTCGTGCCAACTAGGTTAGTACCCTCACGACTCCATTGGTTTATTGTGATGATTTCCATGATATAGATCTGTTATCTGACATAGTTTGTTTATTTCTATCAGAGTACAAGCTTATAGGTTATCTTTAATTCATATCTGTATCATGTTTACCGTTAAAGGGTGCACATCGGCCTACATGCATACTTTGTCTTTTCTATCGTTCGATGGCGCACTCGCTCGATTGGGCCAAATTGGTCTATTAGTCGTATGGTCGATCGACACGCTAGTTCACGATTTTATCCTTTCTTCCATAGTCATCGGCTTGCTAGCCAATCGACTAAGCTACTAACATCTTTTTTGATCCCTTATCAGTTGCAGGATAAAACTGATTAGCATGCCCTGAACCCCTTTTCTAAGACGTAGGACCTGCACTAGAGTCAAGCAAATCTCCCAGGCCACGCGTGTGTCAGTGTGTGACCAAAAAGCACGCCAACACGTTTTTTGGCTCGCCCGGTGGGACAATCTCAAACAACTTTGCCATGGCGGGCGAGCTCAATGAGGAAAACGTCATCCCGATCACCATGGGCGCTCTGTCCGAGGAACAAAGGACGGAGGTGCAACAACATGTGGAGGAGTTCCAGAAGTCATGTCTGTAGGTCTATGACATGAATCGGCTGGGTCCCGTCTAGAAGGCCCCGCTCCCAACGCAATACTGATCATAGAGGGTGGTCAGACAACAGAGAATTCTTAGGCCAATCTTCAAGAAGTCATCGACTAGACGATCCACCAGTCGTTGTTCAGCCAATCCAGGGCACTGGCCAAGACCATTCAAGGACTGATCAAGGAGGCCATCGGGGGCATAGTTGTTCACGAGGCACCACAAGGTCCGACGTACCTCCTTAATGACCCATTAAGACTACTGCAGCATACTCGGCCGGCATCACTGCCGCAAGGGCCGATGAGGCTAGACCAACCGAGCTCTTCGCTCGGCTATGAAGGTGACAAAATGACCTAGCCATTGGCCCCCTCGCACAGTCCGTCTCAGGGCACGCTAGGTGGGGCCGATAAGAATGCACAAGCATTGTTCCCCGCATTCGATCCAAGGATTCCAGGGTCGGGGATTTCGCAAGTGACGTATAACATCGCAAGAGACCCCCCAGCAGACCTCATGACGCCAAGGGGGCACCCGATATCATCCCTCCTAGTTATCACCAGAGGGCGCACTATGGAGCAATTTCCTACAGCAATGCAGGGCAATACAGATATGACACTGCTCGGCGGGACCAGTACCAACAGGTGGAAATGCCTGCCCAATGTCCCTCATCGGGTCAGTAGGAAGATGAGTGGGTAAACTAGATCACAGAGCTCATCAAAGATCAATTCGGGTTGAAGCCCAAAGAGCAGACATATATGTACCGACGGCCGTATCCAGAGTGGTTTGATCGAGTGTCGTTGCCAAATCGGTACAAGGTGCCAGATTTCACCAAGTTCTCAGGACAAGACTCGATCTCCACAATCAAGCACATTTGTCGGTTTCTTGCCCAGTGTGGGGAGGCATCGGCTAACGAAGCACTGAAGGTCTGACTTTTCCCTCTATCCCGGTCAGGATCGACCTTCACGTGGTTTTCTTCGCTACGGGAAGATTCCATCAGAGGATGGCAGATGTGGAGAAGAAATTTCACAAGTACTTCTTTGCCGACATCCAAGAGATGAAGCTGACCGTCTTGACATCCGTGAAACAAAGTATGAGTGAGTCGGTCCTAGACAATATTTAGAGGTTCTAGAACATGCGAAGCAGATGCTACAATGTGAACCTCACTGACAATCAGTTGGCAGAGCTGGCGTTTAAAGGAGTCTTAAGCCCCATCAAGGAGAAGTTCTCATCACATGAGTTCAAAAGCCTCTCGCAATTGATGCAAAGGGTATCGGCCCATGAGAGCCGATTCTAAGAGGCCAGACAAGATAAATACCAGAAGAAGGTTGCGTACACCCAAGTGTACCACTCGAACTCCGACGATGATAATGACTCTGATGCAGAAGTCAAGATGTCCGAGTGGTCCAAGAACAATAAGTAGGTTGCATGCCCATGGATAAAATCGGCTGAGAAGGAAGAGAAGTATGACTTCGATATCAACAAGGATGATAAAATATTTGACCTGTTGCTTAGAGAGAAGCAAATTCACATGCCACCTGGGCATATAATACGATCTGCCGAAGAACTGAAAAATAAGAAGTATTGCAAGTGGCACAACTCCCCATAGAACCACACTAATGAGTGCAAGGTCTACATGAAGCAGAACCAATCGGCCGTAGAACAAGGCCGAATCAAGTTTGACGATGGGAGACAACCAATGAATATAGACGACCATCCATTCCTAGTCAACATGGTGCATGCACACAATGACGACAATCGACATGCAAGGAACAGATGGCAGACCAGTGGAAATGTCACCTCAGTAGAACTCATCGAAAAGTATTAGAAGAGGTCGGTAGAAAGTGAAGGTAGCAGAGACAACCATGTCCACTCGCATTTCAATCCCCATTAGAATTATGAGTTCTTCATGCTTTGTTGGGACAAAGGGCTATGGCTACCGTCCATGGACGACTGCCTGGGGTGCAACGAGGTATCGGGTGATCATTGGCCACATAACGACGAGCTGAGGCCGCGTGATCAAAGAATCGTGCGCCAAAGGTTGTTGCTCCCGAGGATATAAGTGCTAGAAAGGCTTGGCCCCGTCGGTTCTGAAAGAGTCGGCCTTACGGCCGAAGACGACAAAGACACCACAAAAAAGCCGCAGTGGTGCCCTTGGGGAATCTTTACGTGAAGCCAGAAAAGAAGGGTGCAGCATCTGCGGCAGATATAAGGAAAGGCACAAGTGCACGACAAAGGAGTTGATCGGCCCCCTAAGATCAGGAGCAAATGGCGCCTAAAAGACAAGGCCGATCATGATGACAAAAGAGATGCGGAGGTAAACATGGTCTTCTTACTTCCCACAGAGTATCGGGTCATCTCAGAGGAATACACATTGTTAGCCGATACTATGGAACATCGGCAATTTTTGATAAACCAGAAGATCTGGAACATCGGCACCTAAGGCCTCTCTATGTCAAGGGGTTGGTCAATGGGAAGCTGATGTCCAAAATGATGATAGACGGAGGGGCGACCGTCATTTGGATGCCTTACGCCACCTTCCGAAAGCTTAGGAATACGCCGAAAGACCTCATTAGAATTAACATGGTATTAACGGATTTCGGCAGTAACTCATCAGACACAATAGGAGCTTTAAACGTGGAACTAACAGTTGGGAGCAAGACGGTGTCAACCACATTTTTCATGATAGAGGGAAAAAGATCCTATAGCTTGTTGCTAGGACATGACTAGATACACGCAAACTGTTGTGTCCCCTCAACAATGCATCAAAACCTCATGCAGTGGGTCAACGACCAAGTGGAGGTGATTCCTACTGATAAATCGGTTAACATAGCCACAACTGATCTATCAATATGGGAGGCAGAGGGAGTCGTCTGTTTGTCAGGAAAGGCTTGGGATGGGAACTTCTTGTAAGTGTCAAACAATGGTATCACACCAGTCAGCGAAGAGCCGCCCACGCTTATGCTATAAGAACGACATTAATGACGACTTCAGCCAAGACGATGCCACGACCGATAAACCACTACGACGCAGGTGTCGGGGTAGGCAGCGGGCCGAAGTTAGCCTCTACAAGGTACCACGCCTACAATGAAACAACATTGAGTTAAAAGTTGTCACGTCAAGAAGAAAAGAGGTCGAGCGATGAGACTAAGGGAATATTTTCTGATCGTTTGGACAAAGTACACAACCGATGCCTATGGTATCGTCTTGAGATAGCCGATGCAAAAGCATCACCTTTAGCCCCTAAACACAACAAGAAAACTTCGATGTAAAGAGACCAAACAGAGCGACTAAGGAAAACATTCTAAGCATTCAGGAAAACCACATTCAGCCGATATCTATGGCATCGCCCTCAGACAAAATCACCAAGAGCAAAGAGAATACAACATAGAAAATTCAGCAGGGAATAGTACAAGATATAAGGAAGTGTTGATATATATATATATATTTATGATATTTTTATTACAATGGGATATGTTATAAGCTCCCTAATCGTCGTACGGAGGACCCTCAGCCGCTTCACCTCTACAAAACACCCTTCCCCGAAGCACGAGCCAACTAGGACTATTTCCCGTTCACCCACGCTGTAGGAGTGGCAGCGCCAGTGCCAAGGATTGTAGTGGCTGATACTGGTCCGTATCGTATCGGCCAGACGCCAACGCTCATGGACGGGGCCTCCTCATCAACATCCCACAAAAGGAAAAGACAAGTCCCGATCAGATGAGAAAACAGAAGAAGCAAAAGGAAAAAAGAAGAAAGCCGAGATACTCACGTCGAGATCCGCCTCGGCACCAGTCGGATGAAGCCGAGGCCGATACCCTAAGGTACCAGTCATGCCAGCTAGGAATAGAAGAAGGAAAATACGCGAAGCCAAGGCCAGTCGGAGGGACGCATGGGAGAACAATTGAAGGAGATTTGGCAGGTCTCGACGTTTATAAGGTCAATCGGATTAGAGTTACCTAGGGGAACCAAGAAGAAATTGTACAGATGGGTGATGATCAGTATGAAGACCTGGTTCTGAAGAGCCTACATGTGAGAAAATGGTTCAAAAAAGGGATGAAAACCACGAAGAAAAGAGAGAAGGGATGAACAGATAAAGAAGCAGAGACTTACCAAGGGGATCCTGTTCAAGTCAGCCATTTCACTGCCCTCTCGGTGTAGTGTAATAAAGAAGGAGGCGGCAAGACGATGATCATCAGAAAGCCGGAGCAGTGGTGAGTAGAAAGTGTGGAAGGAAGAATACGTAAGACATATATTTATTGATCTGGGTGATTCTTCAGCTACCCCATCGGACTAATCGTGAGAGGCGAAAGAAAAGAGTTTTCCAACTGACGATAATGAATGTGAGATGATTGTGTGAAAAAGACTTGGCGGTGCAAGATAATTATGACTGATAGTTTCGAAGCGTTAGATGCCTCTTAACACCCCAAAACTAGGGGGCATGTGTTGACGCTAAGAATTGGTAAAGACCAAAGCCCACCAAGGAAGGCACGCGATCAACAAAAGGTCAAGGAAGATTCGGTCAAAGAAAGTCAAAGTAGTCCGTCCGCAACAACTGCATGATCGGAAGGGGAGCCGATGGAGATAAGAGCATAAGATGGTTACAGATTTATCCAAAATCTGATGGATAAGTTACTTGGATAGCAAGTCTATGGACTATAAATATGTATCCCTTAGGTTAGATTAGTTAACTCTAGTTCAATAAACCAATCGACGCATCGCCATCCTTGAGCCCCAAGGTTATCCAATGGGACTCGGGCGCTCGAAGCTGGTCTGCATCATTTTGATCTCCGACGAAGAGGTGAGTCCCTCCACCCTAGACGTCCGTACCAACTAGGTTAGTAACCTCATGGCTGCATCAGTTTAGTCCGATCTCTTAAGAAGAATGGTGGAACAACACGGTCGCGGGTTGTTCTCAGTGTATTTTGCTAGGTCTAAGGCTGCATCAGTTAGGTTTGATCTCTTAGATTGAAGTGATCTAGGTCTGATTGTCTAAGGCTTCATCGATTAAGTCTGTCATCTCTTGCTATTGTATCTTTTTCATGTTGTATAATGTTCATATAAATAAAGTTTGCCTGATTCGTTGTTATATTGTTCAAATCATCGTGACTAGCTACTATCTCAGTTAGGTCCGATCTAGTTATTCTGATGATTTCCATTATATAGATCTATTATCTGACATATTTTATTTATTTATATCAGAGTACAAGCTTATATGTTATCTTTAATTCATCTATGTATCATGTTCACCGTCGAAGGGTGCACATCGACCTACATGCATACTTTGTCTTTTCTATCGGTCGATGGCGCGCTCGCTCGATTGGGCCAACTTGGGCTATTGGTTGTATGGCCGACTGGTACGGTGATTCATGATTTTATCGTATTTGCCACAGTCATCGGCTTAACAGCCGATCGACTATGCTACTAATGTTTATCTTTTCCGATTCCTTATCAGTTGGAGGGTCAAACTGATTGGCACGCCTTGAACCCTTTTATAAGAACATAAGACCTGCACTAGAGTTAAGCATATCTCCTAGGCCACGCGTGTGTCAACGTGTGACCAAAAAGCACGCCAACAACTGGCCCCATTGATAACTATGGAAATCCCTATCACATCAAAGCATAATTCTTTTACCTACTTTGATGGATGCTTTTTTTATACAATGTAATTTGTGATGATGGTATTCTATGATGAATTTTATGTTTAGACATATATACATTTGTGTTATATGTTTAGACTTGGTCTCATCTTATTTAATACAGTAAGAGTTTCTACTACTTAGATACTAAGAGGGTGTATGTCTACTCACAACGTATCACTTACTACATCTACATATATCATTGTTGTTTCTTTCCTATCTATAATATTACTTCATCATGTTACCGACCTTGTTACCTTGATACATCCCCAATTAGATTGGTGCCTTAAGGTTGTTGTTTGGGACGTCCCCTTTTCTTATATTAGAATACAAACATGTGATGATCACACCAGATATACAAAATTAAACACACAAATAAGAAGTGACTTATGGCAAGTACACATATTTAATATGGAATGACTTGTCGATTGGGTACACGCCTTGGCTTGGTTCTAGTTACATGACTTGTTTGTCACACCTATGGAGAGCAGTCCCTGATTAGGGTGTGGTCAATGCCTTATTTATGTCATATGGCTCTACTCTGGTATATTCCACTATGTTGATTGCCCTGTTTGACCACAACCTTTTCTAATTGATATATTTTTAAATAGTCTGAGGTTGGGTAGTGGGTATACTTTGGAAATACACCTCACGAGCATTGGAACATAAGATATTAACCCTTTGAGTATCCTGGAGAATAATAGACATACCGAAAAAGATGTGCCACATGCCTACATTGCCACGAGCGATTAGGCATGAAAACTAGACGCCACGTCAGTATGGGCAAGAAAATATGGGAGTCAGAACTAGGGATAACAATGGGTCTACCCCCGTCAAGTTTTACCACTCTATTCCTATCCCCGTTACAAATAAAAATATGTATCCCCATTCCTATCCCTACATAGGTGGAGAATTTTTTCCATCATCATCCCCATGCGGGTATGGGGAACCCGACAGATCTTTGTACCTAAGTTCTTAGGTACTGCCAACCTGCATAGTTTCCATCCGTTTGGGTCTTCCACTATCGTTGGGGCCTTGTGGCTTGAGGTCACCATTGTATGGAGCCACTGCCGCCACCTAGGGTCGTGCTGCCTAAGTCCACCGCCGCCACTGCCACTGCCACTTACGGTCGTCGCCATCTAAATCCCCCATTGCTCAGAGCATTCGTCGCCGCCTAGAGTCCCCGCCGCTAGCTAAGGGCCACTGCCGCCACCATAGGAGACCCTAAGCAAGCAATGTGTTGTGTGCGGGTGCAGTGGCAGTTAAAATATGGGCACGTAAGTAGGCAAGCTAATGTTAGGACTTTGGAGCGTGTGGCCTAGGCTGGGTCTTAGGGTCTTGACTCTTGACTCTTTGGTTAGGTGAGGCAATCACATTGCCGCCCGCAAGGATTTAGATGTGTGCGTTGTACCATGCAAGTCACTATGGGTTGTGGTGGGGATATTAGGCCTAAGGGAAAATGGGATGGGGCTTGGGTATCGTCCTCGATTCTGGTTACCTGATGAGGATTAATTTTAGTCTGATTTTATTTTCATGGGTATTACATTTCTTTCATTTTTAATCTTTAATAGAGTTTTTCCTATCGGGTATTGGGTTTCGGGTACCCATTGTCATCCTTAGTCAAAGCGGGAATGCAAGGTGCGAGGAGATGGATAGGGCAGGGAGCGGGAGCACCATAGGACATGGATTTTTAGATAAAATCAAATTTGTGTTGCACGCTTATATCAAGTCATGCCGGACCAAACCGAATCTATGTTAAAACAAAAGAATCGTACCTCGTTCCAGCCCAAAATCTAGATCATACAGTCATCTATACTAATGGTACATAGCTACACCCCATCCTAAGTTGTGTCGTGTTACTAGTTCGAAACTACAATTTACATAAAAACACTCATGTCCAATTAAATGTATATAAACCCTCTCTAAAGACTTGTTTGAGAATCCATGGTCCGAACAAATTCCACGTGAATAGAGCAGAATTTCAAACTACAATCCTCATGGCTAGGATTGAATTCTTCGAACAAGTCCTAAAATTTCCTTCTTATTAAATGAAGAGCCCTTGTACCTTATCCCCGTTGAAAAATTTGTAAAAATGCCACTCTGGTTCATAGACATTGTAAAAATGCCACCCAATAGAGTACAAATGTAAAAATACCACTTACATCATTAACAAGTAGTACTTTTACTCTTTTCAGTTTTTCCCCATTTTATTTTTTTTAAACCAGAAAAGTAATGTTGAATACCAAAATCACCCTTCCTTTAAAAATTAAGGCTTCCTCTGTTTATTTTGAGTAAACTTTTAGCCTCATCCCCATTCTCTTCCAGAATGGTGCCAGCAAAAATTGCCCTGCCACCGCCAATCTCCCGCCGTTGGCCGCCACCGTCCCACCGTCGTTCTGCCAACCGCAGCTGGCCATCGACGTCCCATCGACATCCTATTTCTCAACGGCGTTGGGGATGGGGAGCGGCGACCGTTGCAAGCCGTCAGTGATGGGGAGCGGCTCGACGGCGTTGGCGATGTCGATGTCCGCTGACACCGTCCCGTCGCCATTGTTATGCCATCGCCGCCTATCTCCCACTTCCCTTGCCAGTTGCAAGATCTCATCAGTCGTTGCCCATAGATCATGGCCAAGCTCTAATAGCAGAAGAAGAAATGACTGAATATTTGGTTGTTCAGTGTTTTGCAGAGTTGAACTACAACTTTCAGTGTTTCAAGAGTTCAAGTGTTTCAAGAATTTGTGTAAACCTTTTATGCTGTCATCAAACCTTAGATGCTAATAGAAAAATTGTCTTAAAGAATGCATTTGAGTGACTGGCTGTAAATCAGTGGGATGTACTGTCATTCTCTACTGATGGAATGAGGATTGTAAATTCCCTATCATTCTCACATGCATTCCATTAGTAAATCATAATCTCCTAGTGAAAATGATGTAACAGGAAATAAGGTCTCATCAATTGAGTTTGTTCATACTTGAAACTAAGAGTTTTGATAGTGCATTCCGCTAGCATTTTTACAAATTTCTCTTGCGCAATTGTGCTATACAGTTCATGTGCATTGTGTATCAGGTCCATTGGACTGTAATGTTCTATATAAAAATGGCAAAGATGTTTTAGCAGCCGAGACACCATCTTTTTTTTGCCAAAAAAGAAACATTTCAGATACAATCATTATTCTATGATTACATGAAAACGAGCAAAATTTTGAATCAGATCAATGTCAGGGGCAAGGCATCCACTCCCTGAAGTTGTTGCTGGCATATATTCAAGACAAATTTAAGATAATAAGAGGAAAGAAGCAAGTTCATCTGCAATATCCATGACAATCTCTTTGTTGTGCTTTAGATTTGACACATGAAAACTACTCAACGACAATACTGATCTGACCCTTGTCAAGCATGTCAATGATGTCATAGAAGGATCTAGCTTCAGTGGCAACACATATGGAACATAACAGTTTGCACAAGGATGTGAACAACAATTATATATGCAACAACAAAATGACTCAATGGTAAATGTAACAACAAAATGACTCTAACACATAACTTTCAGAGTGACAGATGGAACATTTCTGCAACATATTACAGAATCCATGAAATGCCTTGACTAAACACAAAAGTCATCACAATAGTTCGTTGTTCACATATACTAAAGATAGATCAGGGAATAAACACCCCACATCATGTCTTCCTCTTCTTCTTAGGGGTCATTTTTTTCTTCTTAGTGATAGAAGAATTGCTAGCTCCTAGATTGTCTCCTTCTCCACAAGTCATATTTTCCATAATGATGTCTCCTCTTGTGATGCATGTATTGTCTCCTAGCAGCAATGCAATATGTCTACACACATAACATAATGATAAAACAGAAGTTAAGCACAATTAAAAGTTAGAATAGATGTATTCACTAAAATTTAATTTACCTTCCTGTCACTATTCCTAGACTTTCAGACATCATTGTTTCCATCTTTGTTTGTCTTGTTTGTGTGGACATCTCAGGTGCATATTTTTTTGTTATTTCTAGGCTTCCCTTTTCTATAAAGCAACGTATACAAAAGGCTTTAGTAAGAAGAAACAATTGAATGGTTTTATCAAAATTGTAGGTGTTATCTTTTCTTTGTTCCATGTAGTGCGTACTTGTAGCTAGCTTGCTTGTGACCCTTCTCACCACATCTTTTACATGTAACTGGTCCTCTAACCATTTTCTTTTTATTCCTGCCACCAGTTTCAAGGCATCCTTTAATCCGCAATTTCCTCTGTCTGCCCACATTTCTCTGCCTAGTGGTGCACCCAAGTCAAAATGCAAATCTTCCTCTAGCCAATGTAATTTATCTGGTAGTGCCGGTATCACCATCTTGTATGCAACAATAAATTTTGCTACCGAGTAGTACTCATCAACATATTCTTGCAATTTCACATTCTTTTGAGTTGTCAAAAATGCCAATGCATGCCCACAAGGTTTCCTAGTGTGCTGCTACTCCTCACATGTGCATGTTTGCGCTACAAATGAAACAACATGCCTACCATTATCTATACCATTATCCTGCACCTCTGCAGCATGCAAGCTACAAGTCACAACCTTTAAGTGTCCTAATACTCTTGTCCTAGCCTTCAATTGGTGCATCACAACGGGTAGGATCCTACCATGAAGTCTTTCTCCAATTCGTCTTCTCTTATTCCACAAAACCATTATCATTTCCCTTATCTTGTTAGCTAGATCAACAACGGGTAGGTCCTTGATGTCTCGAATCCAGTTATTGAAAACTTCAGCAATATTGTTTGTGATGCAGTCACACTTAATTGTAGGGTTAAAGCCACACCTCATCCACTTCAGTTTATGATATATTGTCAAATAGGTCCAAACTTCAGGAGCTGCATTAATAATAGGGGTCATGTGCTTTTGGAACACCATCTCCCTATAAGCCCTAGTTGCAGGGTACATATTTCCAAAAGTGTCACCATGGAACCTCTTTTCAAAAATTTTCATAAGATGGAAAAAACATTCCCTTTGTTTAGCTCTGCAAAACACTTTTTTGGACTGCATTCTCTAACCCCTTACATGCATCTGAACATATAGCAAGAGGTTGGCATTCTCGTATTGCCCTATGGAGTTGTGTCATAAACCAAACCCAGTTATCCTCGGTCTCAGAGTCTATAAATCCAAATGCAACTGGATACATCCAATTGTGTCCATCTATTGATGTAGCTGCAGCTAAATGCCCATTCGATCTACCATTTAGTGCAGTTGAATCCACACTAAGGTAAGGCCTACAACTATCCACAAACCCCTTAATGCAAGGACCAAGTGCACAAAAATGATGAAAATATGATCTCCCATCAACTACCTTGACGTCGACCTATACAACACTACCATGTGCTCTTTTAAGGATCTCTTCTTTACACCTATATAACATTTGAAAGCATTCTTCCCAACTTCCATACAATTCTTTTAAAGCTTTCTCTTTACCATGCCACACAATGTCATAACTGATTGTTACCTTATGACCATCTTATAACTTTTTCTGTAACTTTTTGGCACCCATGTTGGGAGTAGTCTTAAGGATATCAATAGCCTTGTCAGCTACCTAGGCTGATGATACTGTACTTATTTTTATTCTCATCGTAAATGTACAATTATGGTCCTCATTATGAATCGTGACCTGCAATGCCAATTAGATGTAATCAATAACCACATATAGATAATGCAATATCAGGACTATCTGTTAAGTTAGTACCATTACAACTTTATCGCCCTGACTATACCCAACAAGTCTCCATGGACAACCGTCAACTCCACATTTTACCCTATACCTCTTCTTATCAGATTTAACTATGTCAAGCTCAAACTCCTTGTTAATTGCAAATTGTCTTACAACCAACTTGAAGTCCTTCATCGAGGGGTATTTAGTACCAACATCCATACAAGGGTTATTCCTATCGTAGCAAATCATAAGTTCATCTGCTATTGTATCATTGGTATGTATGATTGCACCTTCGATATCCTCGATAACAAGATCACATGTTTCAATACCACTATGCACTTGATCAACTTGAGTGAACTCCTTTGTACTTTTATCTACATCCCTTAAACTTAAAAACAACGAATAATTGCTCATTACTCATGACCTGAAGCCTTCCCTTGGTATCATGTGTTTCCTCTATTTCCAAGCTATCCCAATCAATAGGTTCAACTAGTTCTGAAGTGTACGATACTCTCCAACAAAAACTAAAACTACCGAGTTAGAACTTGACATATAAACAACCAATTTAAGGTCTGAATACAACCTAAATAAAGTTAAAAAATTGTGTTAGATCCATCTAACTGGATTGAAACAAAAAGTGATAACAACGAAAAAAATATCAATTGCCCATCTAGACACTAGCTCTCGGCAGAACGTCGGCAATAGCGGCGGTGATGGCTATTGACGCAGGCAGCGAGAGTGGTGGTACTTTGGCAGCCGTGGAGAGAATTCAACAATAGAGAAACTTGGTGGCAGGACGTCTTGTAACACCCCAAATTTTCAAAGAAATAAAAATATCATTTAATTTATTTTCCTAGAATTATTGATTTTGGAAATACCTTTAATGCCCTCCTTAAACTCTTTGAACTAGAACCTAGACGAAATAACCAAACCAGGGACTAGAAAATTTTGTGTATGATCCCAATGCCAAGTTATATTTTTGAGAATTTTTACAGATTTTTATCAACCTTGGAAGTAGCCAAATATTTAATCCATTTTCTGTAATTATTTTTAATCAGAAAAGCAATTAAACAATAATGGGCCTCCCCCTCACTTTCTCTCTCTCTCGGCCGGCCTAGCCCACTCCTCCCCGCGCGCTCCGTCTGACCAGTGGACCCCGCCCGTCAGTGACCCCCTCTCCGCGCGCGTACCCGGCCCCACCGGTCGGCGCCAACCGGCTCCCTCTCGCGGCCGATCCTGACCCCACCTGTCAGCCGCCACCCCGCTCGCTCGCGCCCGCTGACTGCCTTGGCCCACCTATCGGACCCATCATCCACCTCATGCCACCGCCCCCAAATCGCGCCGACCGACGACCCCGCCTCGGATCCGCCTCGCTGGACCCTCCCTCATTCAATTGGCGTCGGATTAATGCACCCCGAGGCCCGCCGGCCGTTTAATCGCTTTAAGTGACGCGTTTTAGCCCCCGGGAACGCAGATCTGTGCATGGCCGAGCCCTCACCGGTGAGTTAAAGTCCTCCCTCAACTTTCCTTGCATGCGAGCTCCTCCGACGCCCCTATTTAACCCCCTGGCCTCCACCGCGTTCGACCCCCACGACAATTCGCTGCGTGATCGAACAGAGCGCCCATAGCACTCTTTCTAACGCCACCCCGCTGCCCCTACTCCGGTCACCGCTCATCGTCGCCAGAGACCTCCTCCGTTCTCGCCGACCACACCATCATGACTGCAAGGACATCACCGACCTCAGCCACCCCTCCGTCGACGCCGAACCTCGCCGGATCGCCGTCGCCGACAAATACCCGAACCACCTCGCCGTCTACCCTCGTCGTCGGTCACGCCCCGTCGACCTCTCGCCTCGCCTAAGGTACCCCCGTGATCCCCTAGGCGTCCTCTTTCCATTTGTAGGCCTAGCTAGGACCGTCGTCGCTCACCGTGGCCTCTGGCCCGCTCGCCGTCACCAGAGAAGACGACCGGCGCGGGTAAACTACCCGTGCCGTGTCGGATTCGTTCCCGACCGTGCAATCCCAATCCAACGGCGGAAGTTAGGTTGTCTCGCGATTTAATCTTATGCGTTGGATCATAGCGAAGCGGTGAGGTGTGATCTCGTGCGTCCATTAGTATTTAAAACCCGCGATGGATCTGGGCCATCCATCGCATACCGGTTCAACGTTTTAATCTCAGCTGTCCACGTTATTTTAACTCCCTCGCCTCGCCCGTGACCGCCCGATCGCGATCCAACGGTGGATCTCGATCCGGCGCACGCGCACAGTGCACGGGTTCACCGTGAGCCTGGCTCACCGTGGACCCGAGACCGTTTTGGATTTAAATTAAATTCCAGAAATGCTTTTAAACTTCTAAAATTCATATCTGGCGCATTTTAACTTCAAAAATTACCATTTCAATTTCAGGAAATCTGTAATATTATTCTCTACATGTTCATACAATAAAAACAATAGTTTTACTTTGGATATTCCATGTTTATTTAATAAAGTATCCAAATGCTCTTTAAGGAAAATTTCAAATTTAATTATTTAAAATTTAGCAAAATTTATCTTTATACTTTTCCTGCTTATAAAATGGAACCACTAAGTTTTATTTGAACCACTTATTTTGAATTGGTTAGAAAAGTTAAAATAAAATTGTTCACACTTTTATCCCTTTTATTAAAGGACACTATTTCATTATAGTTCATTTTAAATTATTCATAAAATGAATTTCAGAAACTCAACAACTTGGTTTTCTTGAAATGGACCCAATCAAAACCTATATGCTTGCTGTGTGGTTTTAGATTGTTTAATTGAATGTTGTATTTATTTTATTTTATTTTATTTATATTGGGAAGACTACGACGCCGCCGAGGAGCCGAAATACTTCCCGGAAGTTCCTCCCTCCCCTTTCGCTGAGCAAGGCAAGTCACCAAACCAATCTTTTGAGCATATTGAACCCATGTTTTACTAAACTATCTCTAAAACACATAGGGTATACATGCATTAGTCAAATAAAACCCTTACAATATATTTATTAGGATCCCCCGACCTTGATGTGCAACCCAAGCCATGCTATCTCGTCTAACCTTCTTGTCACCATATGATTAGTATTATTAGCTAGTGTCCAATGTATTGACACGATTGCTATAGAATTAAAAATGAGTCGTAGCAACTTGGTTCTACTATATGATCCCCGTTATTCTTATCCTTGGAATTCTGTCGGTGATGAGTTGTGGTTGTGAGTGAATGCATGGTGGGTTCTGGGTGCAAGCTAGGGCATTGGTCGGTAGCACCCGGGGCACTATAAGGACCGGTCTGAGGGATCCGTTGCAATACACTTCCGTACTAACCACAAGTCTAATGGGTAAGTTCTAACTAAGGTATGGAGTGTTCCAAACCAAGGCCACCACTTGGAGATGGGTCAAGCAGCACCTGCGGGTGGCTTGTACCGACGTGGCGCAAAAGGGGGTGTGACGTTAGCCGGGATGCGGCCCGGCGCGCCGGCGAAACCTAGAGCGGGTGGTTATCACTTGGAGCATTTCATGCTGAGGTTTTGGCACGAGTTCCCGTGGTATGGGTCATCTCGTTACACTTTGGTGCTTGAGATGAGTGCGTGCCTTGTGGGTACAGTGGTACATCTCTGATCAGAGTCATAAATCTTTTCAAAAAGCCGAGCCCACAGTCAAGGGCAGGTTGCGTGACATCCCACAGTTAGTTTACTTTTGATATGTATGTGCATGATGGTTTGACATGTAAGGACTGTTGTACGAGGAGGTAAAACGTACTCCCCGAGTTAGATGTTATTATTGATGTTCATGTTTATTATTCCGCATGATAAAATTTGACTACACTAAATGCAATATTGAAAATGTACTTTTTCCGCACTTTTAGCCATTATCCTTCCTTCGTTATTATCTTGCATTATTATTTGCATCTGTGGTGGCTTGTTGAGTATTCTTTGTACTCATACCCGTTGGACACACTTCAGAGGATGCCTACTATGAAGATGGTCTAGAGTAGCGACCCAGTCAAGCGAAAAGATCTTGAAGAAGGCGTTCGTCATGCATTCTACTTTTATTATCGTTTTTATTTAACTCCGATGTAATAATATGGTCTGCATACCATGAATACTTGTCGTATGCACGATTGTCGCATAATGAACCTCTTGTATTATTGTTTTTCTTACGAAATTCAATAATGTTCCGATTTCGATAAATCAGGGCGCCACACGTCTGCAGTGGCGAGACTTCGGCAGTGGCGAAATGCCGGCAGTGGAATGCTGGCGGCAGCAAAACGATAGCGGCGAGACAATGGCGGAACGACGACAGTAGGACGTCGATGGTATTTGTGAGGGAGACGGGCAGCAATATGGACGTTTTCTCTCCGGCCGGTGGCTCTCGCAGGAAGGAAGACATCTCTAGCGTGAAGATCGATGAGTCACTAATCACCGAGATTTCCTAATCCTAATCACCAGGGAAAAATAGAGGAAAATCTTAATTTTCAATGGAAGGACAATTTTGGTATTCAATATTACTTTTCTGGTTAAAAAAATTAAAAATAGAGAAAAACAAAAAAGTAAAATTATTATTATCAACGATGTAAGTGACATTTTTACGATTGTACTCTTGGTGGTATTTTTACCATGTCTATAAACTAGCATTTTTACAAATTTCTTATCCCCGTCCCCCTCCCTACGCCGCGCGGCTGCCCAAGGAGTGTTTCGATGGCTTCGCCGGCGGCGCTACCTTCACTGGTCCTCCTCCTCCGTCCGCTGCCTTGTGGAGGCAGCGAGTCGCTCCGCGTCCTCACAAAGCGGGGGCTGCATCAGTTTATCTCTCCAAGAACCGGTCGTCGTCGCGTGGGAGCGACAGTAGTGGAGCAGCTCGTGCTGCGCCCGTCGGTGACTGGCCGGAGAAGGGAGAATGGTGTCTTATCCTGCTCCTGCTCCTCCAACGATAAGAGCAAACTACCCGCGCTTGCTCCTGATGATGTGTGTTAGATCGGTGCTGAATTATGAATTTCTCTTCCTTTCCTAAGAGTTCGGTTGTGAATTGTGATTAATTTGCAATTTTTTTCTTTATTAGAACGAATTTTTGGATGAATTGCCTGTCCTTCGCCTGTGGGATGTGCCATGGGAGTGGCCAACGATTTCCCTCACAATGGTGGCATGTGCAGTAAGGTGATATTTATCCCATAGAAGATTGGTTTGTGCACTAGCATTCTAGTTTTAGAAATGAGGAATTTGATCATATATCCACCCACCACACCTCAATAACACGCGGGATCCATATAGATCAATGACATGTGACATATAGGTCAATGAGGGTAAATCCTCAATTTCCATCTAAATGTAGGGTATATAATCAATTTTTCCTTTAGAAGAGAAATATGTTGTCATTGTTGTGTAACACGAAATTTAATTTACATATTCCTGATTAAACTTATAATAAGCTGTCCTGCATCTACAATTTTTGCAATTTTCTAGTGCGGTCTTTCAAATCATCTGCTGAAGAAATCGCTGAATGATATTTAGACAGCTTTCTTCTGACAGGAATGGTTGAGCGGTCTGTTCTGGAGTATATAGGTTATCAAGCTGGGGAGGCAACTATAGATGAGAAGGCTGGAGTACTGTTTCTTGGGCAGTTGTATGGATCTAACATGCTATTCCTTTTTACCTAGTATTGCAATGCAAGTTCTAGATCATGTAAATGTACTGAACAGTATATATATCACAGTGATATTTACTTGCCCCTTTTTGTATTTGCAAGTTCAGTAGTGTGACAGCAGTTGTGCTTGGAGTTATATTTGGCATCACCAATACCTTTCGGCCATTCTCGGATGATATATTTCGCTATGGTGAGAACATGATTTTGTTATGTTTCATTTTAATAATGTCATTGCTTATATTCATATGTACTGATTAGTACCTTCCCAAATATTAGGTTGGTATGGACTGTTACAGAATATTTTAATGGCATGGAGACTACCTGATATCTAAGAATATCTGAGAATTTTGTTGCTTTCTGGATTATGATCATTGATATATAGTCTGTTCCCATCTATTTAAGCATTGAACAATAATCTATTGATGCCACTGTATTCTTGATTATTGAACATTCAGATTTGAAGGAGCCTTTTAAGCTTCCAAATGGTTGGCTACTTTGGGCTGGAATTGGCCTCTTTGGTGCAATAATTTCTATTGCATTAGTTGGAGCTGCAATGACCTTCCTGGGTGGTGAAACTCCAAAGCGAGAGGTATATACACTTTAATGCTTCAGCATCTGGTTTCCTATTGTCATATTGAGCACTGGCCTTAATAAGTCAACATCCCTGATTTGTTAGATGCCAGCTTTGATTTCACCTGTACTGATCTACCTTTTGAGACTCTTCTTTCAGACTGACTCACTGGTCATTTTGTTGCCACTAATTGGCTCATCAAATATCAGGTATTATTTATCTGGACCTTTTTTTTTCTGTTTTCAAGTTACTGAGTTACTGTATATATGTCAAGCAGGACAAACTTACTTATCTTCTGAACTTTTTTTTCAACAATGATAGCACTGCCTGTCTGCTAGGCATCACTGGTGTTCTGGCACCAATTCTGGAAGAAACTGTGTTTCGGGGATTTCTAATGGTGTCCTTGACCATGTGGTATTATGCATATAATATTTTTAATGTTTTTCTTGGCCCAGAGGCTTCCTTACAAAGGATTGTCTATAGAAATAGGGTACAACATTACAAATTGATGCATTCAGCAATTTTCTATCAGTAAGTAATAAGTAATTTGTTTCTGATACAGGTTTTCTACTCCAATTTCTGTTCTTATCACTGCTTCAGTGTTTGCATTCGCTCACCTTACACCAGGGGAATTTCCACAACTTTTTGTGCTTGGTATGAGAATCCCCTTTTAGCATATGATTCTATGACAGTACACTGCACAAGAAAGTGCAACCTGCCAAGACCTCATTATCTCAGTTTAGTTACAAAATTAGGCGTTGCCCTGCAAATAAAAAATTGTACAAAAATGGAAATGCACATTGATATGTAGAACTTTTGTGTATGTGTCATGTGTTGAACCCATGATGGGTTAAACACCGCCGAGAGGATACCCGGACGGTATCAACTGTTAGGGATGAGAGGTAGATTTAGGTAAGGAAGACAAACATTAAGATGAGAGATTAGACTAATTCTTTCTTGTTTATCAATTAAGTATAAGAGATTCCTTTATATAGGGAGAATCAACATGACACCTAAGGAAATAATCCGTTTTATAGAAATCAATCCAATCTCTATATCTAATTCCCAACTAAAACTAATAGGACTCAATCTAACCTTACTCAATTTAATTTTACCTTTGAAGCCTCAATCTAATCTAATCTAACCTTACCTTTTAAAATAGCAAATACCTAATTATTGCTGCAGTACCACGGGTATTATTCATGCTACAGTACCCACATGACACTGTTTACGTCAGCTGGGTCTAATAACACCGGCCCACTACATATGACCGTATGCATGATATAACACCATATAAATGACTATATTTCCTACATCCACTGAATATGTACAGGTGTTATACTGGGACTCTCATATGCTAAAACACGCAATCTTCTCACTCCTATAATGATACATGCTATGTGGAACTCTGGAGTAATATTATTGCTAACTTTTCTTCAGGTATATATTTTCCTTGTGCCACTATATTGTTCCTATTTTTGACAATTTTGGAAGGTTAAATCATCTAGAATTGAGAATAGAAATTAATTCCCATTATAGTTCTATGATCTAAATTGTTTTGGCGAACTGTAAAATATTCTGTTGGAAGCTTAATCTACACTGTTATAAGTTTTCAGTAAAATCTGGGAGATTCCTTTTGTCTAGAAAAAAGTAGGCTGTAGGCATCATATTATACTGTATTACATATATTTCATTGAAGTATTTAAAATTGTTTTATGTGTTTTGTTATTGTCCATCAGTTGCAGGGGTATAATATCGAGGAGCTGTTGCTGCCACCCTGAAGATTTTAGTTGGTTAGATTAGTTTTATCTTGGGTTGTCTTATGTATTATAACCGCACCTAAGAAGACAAATACACTCCTTAGAATCCTACTTTTCCTTTCAGAATGAATGCATACCATCTATCTAGCAATTTTTTCCAGTCAACAGTGAAATATTTTTCCGTGCTATGAAGTCTAAATTTAATCAATCAAGCAGTTTGGTAGTTTGCGCTTATGATGACAAATTTGGATCTTCAGGAGGCACAATCCTTTCATGGTGACATTTCAAGGAAATGCAAAATGGAAACTCTGATACCTGGTTCTGTGGTCTTCATTTGCACTATATGGAAGACCATCTAAGTTATTTTAAATTAATTGTTTTCTTATATTTTATATAACTTTAGTAATTTCACATCTCATGAAATGCCAAGTTTACAAACATTTCACTTGTAAATGAGCACCATTTTCCTTTTGTCCAAGGTGCCCAATTTTTTTGAAACCTCAGCAACCAATTACTTACTACTCAGCTAATGCTAAAAGCTGTATTTCGCTGTTGTTTCTACGCTCTTCCAGAAAATAAAGTGATGGCATAGAACTTTTGTGATTTGACATTTTGCAGGGCATTGGAGCACTTCTGAGTTTTTAAGGACCGATGCATTGTCAGCATTGATGTACAACTTTCTTTGTTCCATGACCAGATTTTTACCATGTCCTGAATTTTTATTCTTGAGGACTGGACGACCATATAATTCAAGTGTTTAACTGAATCTCAGCCAATAAAGTCATGTACTCCGCAAGGTGCATTGTCCTCTTGTTACACGGATTTTTTGTTCTCAGCGTGTTGTTTTCCTTAATAGTAGCTATCTATTGGGAAACGTTCCATCATATTATTGTCTCACTTATTCAGGATTTTTAATGTCCTCCAATTTGACCAAGCAGGACTCAATCCTATACCATATATTTCCTCTGCTTCAAAAAAGAAGTTGCTTAAAATAAGTTGTTCTTTATTGTGTATTTTGGACAACTATAACTTTGATGTAGTACTGTTTTTTTTCTCGTTTATTATGATATATTTACTACTGTATTATATTTAATAGAAGTAAACATAGAAAATATACATTAATTAATTATTTTTTGGTATTTGGAGACCGACTTCTTGTGAACCGGATTGAGTATAGCTTTGGAATTTAACGAGTTGCCACTAGTTTTCTTTCCTTGTTTAAGGAAAAGACCAATAGCATTTACTTGCTTTCTCACTAAAAAAGGGCCGGCATTCTCATTCATGTATCTAACCAATGTGAACTCGCAATTGGATGCTTTAGGGCAATCTACCATTTTATTAGGATAGCAAGAGAGAGAGAGTAAAGCCGTGGAATGATCTCTGTGTGATGTATAGGTCTAATTAGAGCATTTTCATTGTATTTGTTATTTTTGACATGTTATTTATAGCAATAATAAGTTTTTTTATTCAAATTGACTTGTTATTTTGCTATTCACTCTAATGTACTTGTTAAATATGACTTCCTATTTAAATGTAGCTATATTTTATCAATTTATATACATGCAAAGAAAATGAAAACAATTAAACAAGCTCAACTTTCAATAGAATAGTAAATTTGGTTGGCTTGCTAAATGTAGCAAGTGTGGAGAGAAGAATAACAAGCTTTATAAAATAATAAGTCAAGTAGTAAGTATAATGAAGTGATTTTTAAGGAATAGCAAAAGTGTGGCTCTCGGGACCGAATATTGCAACGTGATATTGACCCCTGTCGTCAGCTGTGATATTGACCCCTGTTGTCAGCTGTCTGATTAGTACATGCATGTGGGAAGGCAATCTTGTATTTAATAAAGAACGTGATACTTAAGAGCGTCTTGCAAGTTATGAAATTAATTGTAGTTTGCATGAAAGTGAGCTCATTAGTGACGAGTTATAACTGTCATTAGTAAATGACATTTTACCTATCACCCTTATCATGTCACTAATAATCTATCATTAGTGATGGGTATACACCGTTTCTAAATGTGACCTTTAATGATGAGCATACATTTTTACCTGTTACTAATGGTCACCTTTAGTAACGGGTATAGATGTTCACATGTTACTAAAGATCACATCTAGTGACACACATACATCTATAACCATCATTAAAGGTGGACCATTAGTGACGAGTATATATGTTCATGCATCATTAAAGGTATTTTTTTCATTTTAAATATGTTCTATACAGTTTTGTTTAGTTTCTTTCAGTTTAAATGAGTTAACAATTAGATCCGAAATGATCATGGAAGGCCTCTTTTTGTCATTTTTATCATCATTCCGATGTGATTTCCGTATGATCATCATCAGTGAGGCCTCTACTCCGGACCCCCACATGTCGCAATCTCCGCCCGGACCCCGCATGCCACAATCTCTGCCCAGACCCCGCATGCCGCAATATCCGCCCCTCCTCTCGCCACAACCCCTCATATATTTTTCTCCCCCAATGTCTTGCTTAAGGTTTCTACCGAATCAACTTTCCTCACCGTCGCATTCACCCGGGACGTTCATTGCCGCCAGCTCGCCGTGCCCTCAAGCCAGCGCCACTTGGTTCCCCCACGCCGTCCAGGCCTCCACACAACGTCGCCACCACCGCCACGAAGCCGAGGTGTTCCGCCTCTTTGGTCAGCATAAGCCGATCCACCACATCCTCGACGAACGCAAGTGGTATGACGAAACAAGATCTTCTAGAGGGGTTAGGAGTGTTGCATTTCGGGCTAGATCGAGTAGGGTACCTTCTGCTGATGGGATAGGGGTTTAGTCTTCTTTTGTTTATTTAGCTCTGGGGGTTGCATGTATGAATGATCTTGTTTAGTTTAGAAAAATCATGAACAATTGCGACATATAGATGGCTAAATGTATTCTGAAAGATGAATAATGAAGATAATGAATTTCAATACACCTCTAGAACCTACACTACTCTCGAATAACTCTTCGATGTCACAGCCCACTCTCTGCAACATCCATGTGAACCCTCCGAAGCATCCATACCCACCCATGCCGGATACCCTTGGAAGCTCCGCTTCTTCTGAGGATTCCGTGACTCCGTGAGCACCCCGCAGCACCCGTGCGGTCCCTCCATCCCCCCGGGCGTCCCACAGACCCTCCGTCCCCATGAGTCCCCCGTCGCGCTTCTAGTCGCCCCCTCAGATCCCCTCGTTTTCTACACCCCCCATACCTCACTGAGTCCACCGTCGCGCGTCCCATCGCCCCCTCGGTGCCCTGCGACTTTCGCATTCCCCATACCTCGCTGAGTCTCCCATCGCGCGTCCCGTTGCCCTGTCAAAGCCCCTCGGCTTCTGCATTCCCCGTACCTCGCCGAGTCCTCCGTCGTGCGTCATGTCACCCCCATGGAGCCCGCGGCTTCTGCATCCCCATACCTCGCTGAGTCCCCCCTCACGTATCCCGTCTTCCCCCTCGGAGCCCCGTGGCTTCCGCACCCCCGTGCCTCGCTGAGTCCCCCCTCGCGCATCTTGTCGCCCCCTTGGAGCCCTGTGACTTCCACACCCCCGTGCCTCGCTGAGTCCCCCATCGCGCATCCTGTGTCCCTGCCGGAGCCTCATGACTTCCACACCCCCATGCCTCGCTGAGTCCCCTCTCGTGCGTCCCATCGCCCCCTCGGAGCCTCGCGGCTTCCGCAGCCCCCGTACCTCTCTGAGTCCCCCGTCGCGCATCCCATCGCCCCCTTGGAGCCCCATGGATTCCACAGTGCCTCTACCTCACTGAATCCCCCCTCGTGCGTCCTGTCGCCCCCTCGGAGCCCCAAGGCTTCCGCACCCCCGTACCTCGTTGAGTCCCCCGTCGCGCGTCCCGTCGCTTCGTTGGAGCCCCTCGGCTTCCACATTCCCCGTACCTCGTTGAGTTCTCCATCGTGCGTCATGTCGGCCCCTTGAAGCCCACGACTTTCATATCCCCGTACCTCACTGAGTCCCCTCTCACATGTCCCGTCTCCCCCTTGGAGCCCCGCGGCTTCCGCACTCCCGTGCCTCGCTGAGTCCCCCGTCACGCATCTCATCGCCCCCTCGGAGCCCCGTGACTGCCACACCCCCATGCCTCGCTGAGTCCCCTCTCACGTGTCCCATTGCAAGTTGCTGCTATATGGTCAGAAGGTAATGATCCACAGAGAAGTTTTGATCGAAGTGTGATTGCATATGCCAAAGGTGATCATTCACTCTATATTAAATCATATTATGGTTGTTATGACCCATTGGCCTATCCTTTATTTTTCCATTGGGAGAAACTGGCTGGAATAAATATATGTCGTACTTTGGGGATTCTATTGAAGAAGCCAATGTTGATCCTACAGGTACATCAAACAATGACATATAAGAAGATGATTACTTAAGTAGAATGGCAGAAGAAAATCAATCATCAAAGTTTGTCACTGCGCGAGAATACTATTGTTTCTTGCTGCAAGTTAGACAAGACTTTTTCAACGTGTTGATATTTGGAGGCAGGCTATTCCAACAATGGGTTGTTGATGCGTATATCAAGATTGAGTTTATGAGACTTGATTGGTTCTCCAAACCCGAGAACCAAAAACTTTTACGAGCTGAATTATACCAGGTAAATGAAGCGCAAGTTGATGTCATTTTACTTCTTGCGAGGGGGGTGCGAATGGGGCTCGGTGAGGCGGGACGGTTTGCGGAGGTGGATCGAGGAGGTGGGCTGCTTGCAGAGGGGGGCTCGCATAGTGGTGAAGGTGTGGGGATGCGGAGGGGGTTCGGGGTCGGTGTCATGTCCTGCAGATGGATGCGGAGGGGGCTCATGTAGCAGTGCAGGTGTCGGGATGCAGAGGGGGTTCGAGGTCGTTGTCGCGTCCTGCGGAGTGGTGCAAAGGGGGCTTGGTGAGGTGGGTCGGCTTGCGGAGGGGGCTCGGTGAGGTGGGATGGCTTTTAGAGGGGGATCAGGGAGGTAGGCTTTTTACGGAGGGGGATCGGGGCGGCGGGCTGCTTGCAGAGGGGGATCACATAACAGTGCAGGTGTCGGGATGCGGAGGGGGTTCGGGGTCGGTGTCGCGTCCTGCGGGTGGATGCGGAGGGGGCTCGCATAGCGGTGTAGGTTTCAGGATGCGGAGGGGATTTGGGGTCATTGTTGTGTCCTGTGGATGGATGCGGAGGGGGCTTGCTTGGTGGTGCAGGGTGTCAGGGTGCAGAGGGGGTTTGGGGACGTTGTCGTGGCTTGCGGATGGGTGTGAAGGGGGGCTCGCGTGGGAGGTGTGCCCCGCGAAGGGTCTTGGGTAGGGGCAGCGCAGTATTTGCATGAAGTATTAAAATATTTTAAAAATATAGATATAGATTAAAAGTACATTATTGCGATGACCTAAGTTTCATGTTTTTACGAGGTTCTTTGACAAATTTTCTCTACGACGATAAATATCTCCATATTAATTCCGAATATATGATCAGTTTATTATGTGTTTTATTGTGAATAGGTTCTGGTTGATGTAATTTCTGCCGGCGAAACTAGACCATCGGAGGTTGGCTGGAGAATTGTGCTTCCTCGTAGTTTTACAGGGGGTGGTAGAGATATACAACAAAGATTTCTCAATGCAATGGCTATTGTCCATCGTTACGGTAAACCAGATTACTTCATCACGATGACTTGCAATCCGTATTGGGAGGATATTACAAGCAACCTTGAAGGCCAGAATCCACAGGATAGACTGGACCTAGTTTCGAGAGTATATAGGGCCAAATTATATGGCTTGAAAGATTTATTGATCAAGAGGAAGTATTTTGGAGAGGTGCATATGTGCATGTTACAGAGTTTCAGAAGAGAGGATTGCCGCATGAACACATCTTGCTGATCATGAAATCAGATGTCAAGTTAACAACCCAAGAAGGATATGACAAAGTTATTTCATCTGAAATACTAGATAAGGAGAAGTATATTGTATTGCACAATCTAGTCGTTAAGCATATGCTTCATGGACTATGTGGTGTACTAAATAGAAAGTGTGCTTGTATGGTTGATGGAGAGTGTCGTTTTCGATATCCTCGACATAGCAAGGAAAAGGTTCCTATCCTTTGTATAGGAGGAGAGATGATGTGCGTCATGTAAAAGTAAGAGGTGCGGAGTTAGATAATAGGTGGGTGGTTCCATACAATCCCGGGTTACTTATGAGATTCAACTCTCACATCAATGTTGAGGCATGTTCAAGGATTAAGGCTATTAAGTATATATTTAAATACGTGTACAAAGGTCACGACCGTGCTAATTTTTCTGTCGACCTTGCCCAAAAGGAAGGTGGAGTAATCGATGAGATTCGTCAGTATAGGGATGCTAGGTACATATCACCACCGGAAGCTGTACATAAGATTTATAGGTTCCACTTGTTTGCTGTATGCCCAGCTGTTTTGCAGCTCCACTGTCATCTTCCTAACATGCAGTCTGTCATTATTGATGAGAGGAATGATTTGCGGGATATAATCGACCAACTGTCTTCCTCTATGACGAAACTCACAGAATATTTCAAGATGAATAGAATTGACAGGAATGCAAGAAAGCTATTGTATAGAGAGTTTCTAGAACACTACTGGTGGGTTGCCGGGAATAGGAAATGGCAGATGAGGAAGAGGGGAAGACAAATTGGGCGGGTTGTGTATGCGCACCCTTCTGAAGGGGAGTGATATTTCTTGAGAGTGCTTCTAAATCATGTTAGGGGTGCACTATCGTTTGAGGATTTAAGGACTGTTGCTGGCATCACGTGTTCCACTTTTAGAGAAGCATGCGAGGAGAGAGGGCTCGTAGAGACAGACATGTCACTTGATGATTGCTTGAGTGAGGCTGCAACTTTTCAGATGTCATCTGCTCTACGAAGATTATTTTCAACTATTCTTATATTTTGTGAGGCCACAAATATCTGTGGACTGTGGAATAAACACAAGTATTCAATGTCTGAATATTTTAGGAGGTACAATTCTAACTCATTGGCGGTAGAACAAATGGTGGTTAGATGCATTCGGGATTTGGTTCATTCAATGGGAAAGGATATCAGAAGTTTTGATCTTCCGACGTTAAATGATATAGGTAATTGGTAACCTTGTGCGCATAAATCTAAATCGTTTCATATGTATTTTGATGAAATAATTCGCTGACACTTGTATCCTTTCGCGTTCATCAGGTGAATATTCCGATGACGTAATGAAAGAGTTTAGAGAGGAACTTTGTTTGGGCGTAGAACAAGAACATATTGATTTATACACATCTCTTAATGAGGAGCAGCGTGGTGTATTTGATGAAATAATAGATCATGTTTTTAATAACAAGAGTCGGGTGTTTTTCATTGATGTGCCAAGAGAAACGGGTAAGGCATTTGTATACAAGGCACTTCTTTCTAGAGTACGGTCGGAGTGATTAATAGCTATTGCAACAACGACTTTTGGTATAACAACATCAATATTGTCTGGAGGACGCACCACACACTCGAGGTTCAAGATTCTAATAAAGTTTGGCGACAATATCATGTGCAACTTCTCAAAGCAAAGTGGGATCACAGAGTTGCTTCATAGATATTCCTTACTTATCTGGGATGAAGTCGCGATGATAAATCGTCGAGCCGTTGAGTGCCTTGATAGGTCTCTACAAGATATTATGAATTGTCCTTTGCCATTTGGTGGAAAGGTCATGGCATTTGGTGGTGATTTCAGACAGGTGCTTCCAATCATAACACGAGGGACAAGAGACCAAATAACTGACGCTACATTGTTGAGATCTTATTTATGGGAAAACATAAAGAAGGTATGATTTTCACGCAACATGCGGGCTCAATCTGACCCATGGTTTTCAGAATTCCTCCTTAGAATTCGAAATGGAATAGAAAAGACAATCAGAGATGATTATGTCTATTTGCCGGAAGATATTGTGATTTCTTATACAGACATTGAAGATTCCATTAACAAGCTCATCCAAGACGTATTCCCGTCACTTGAGGAGAACGTAAGATCAACGTCTTATATGAGCACACGTGCCATCCTTTCAACAAAAAATGAGTATGTAGACCAGATAAATGAAAAGATGATTGATAATTTCCTTGGCCAAGAAAAGGTTTATTATAGCTTTGATTCCATCGATGATAATACAAGGAATACATACCCCCATGGAGTTTCTAAATAGACTCACTCCAAATGGCCTGCCTCCGCTTGTTCTGAAAGTATAAATCAACTGTCTCGTTATCCTCCTCCGCAATCTTGATCCTAACAAGGGCTTGTGCAATGGAACAAGGCTGATGGTTAGAGCATTTCAAGACAATGCAATTGATGCTGAAATTGTTGGTGGGAAACATGCATGCAAAAGGGTTTTCATACCTAGGATCCCTATGTCCCCGTCCAATGATATTGTGCTTCCTTTCAAGTTTAAGAGGAAACAATTCCTGATTCATTTGAGTTTTGCAATGACCATAAATAAAGCACATGGTCAAACTATCCCAAATGTAGGCATATACCTTCCAGAGCCCGTGTTCTCACATGGACAACTTTATGTCGCGTTGTCCAGGGATGTATCAATGCAGGCAACAAGGATTTTGGCCAGACCCTAGAGGGGATTAGATCCCACGGGGAAGATCACTAAGAACATCGTGTATAGTGATGTATTGGACTTGTGAATTGTGCTAATTAATAAGTTCAATAAGAAATGATGTTAGAATATGATTTTTATTTTTGTTGTGTTAGAATAAAGATGATTGGTAGCATGCTATTATCCCAGTGTTTGGATCTCTTATTGCATGTGCCAATACCTGGGGCGAAGGCCCCTGTTTTAGGGCTACATGCCAAAGTGTTCCTTAAGATATTTAGAATCTGTATCGGACCATGAGACAGAGTCTTAGCGCCGGAGTGGCCTTCACAACGGCGAGCTGTGAAGGGGGGACTTTGTAGAGGATGGATCACATAGGGAAGCCTCACGGCCGAGGTAGCCTTCGCCTATCGCCTTTGAGCCAAGCCCGGAGTATTCTTCGGAGTAGTCTTCAGTGCTCGAGCTTGGTTCGGAGACTGGTTTCAGAGTCTGTCCTTAGGCCACTTAGACATTTAATTAATTATTTTTTTGTAGCTCTTGATGGGACGGTCCGGCGAGGGTTCGTCTGGCCGAGGGGGCCCTCCCCGCAAGTCAAAGCGGGGGTCTATTTTTCTGGCTTCGCGAGCCCGCTTTTACTTTGGTTTTGATAGTGATTATTCGTAGTGTAATTTTTGAAGTACATCGATGTACGTCGCTATTGTAAAGATGAAATTCATTACTTCGAATGCTAAAATGGAATGTACATCTGATGAAGCACACCCCGCACGCATGGTTAATGATTTCCCTTTACACGTGATAGTTAGGGACTTCGGCAAGAGCCAGGGCGTGCAATAGTATGATGACAACGCTTTTTGTATAAGCGGAGGGTTGTGTTTGGCTACGTAGATGCCGAGGGGTGCAAAAGTATGGTCCCGAGGCATCGTGCCAGATTGCCTACGATGGGGTTCCGATTGAGGATACAACCCATAGTGCCTCCGAGGGATTACAGTGCTTACATATAATCTCTCCGTAATTAGCTCTTGCTCGCTTTCACACCAAGATTCCGCCATGACACTTGCCATACTCCCGGATCCCTTTCCATCTCTTTCACGCTGCAATTCGGCAACCAATCACCAGATTATTTTTGGAAAGCCATCTGTTGACGCAGAAATGCGCCCCCACACTTGGGCCGGTTCGACGTCCAAAAGTATCGCAACGATACCGACATCGCGTTCTGACTACCCTGGATAGTGTCAAGGGATTTGGAGTCGCCAGGCAATCAGATAAATAATTAATATTTTAATCCAATTGGCCGAAAAGTATTAGTAACAATGTGAATGGTAACAAAATGAC
Source organism: Zizania palustris (assembly GCA_019279435.1). Classification (NCBI taxonomy): domain Eukaryota; kingdom Viridiplantae; phylum Streptophyta; class Magnoliopsida; order Poales; family Poaceae; genus Zizania; species Zizania palustris. Next base: position 21,681,335 of record JAAALK010000290.1, read on the forward strand.
CAAAATACCTGGAATCGGCCAATTCGAAGGCCGATTTGGAGTTACAGCGGAGTCTGGTCCGAAGGGTCCCTGGGACACCTTCAGCCTCAAGCCCGATCAGACCGGAGGTACAACCTCGGTCAGACAAGATAGATGCGAAGTAAACTCCGACACGGTGCGGAGGGCTCCAGTTAGACCGGCGAAGCCTTCCCGGTCAGACCGACGAGGTAGGCTTTGAAGTACGCGGGCTCTGGCACGTAAGGCTCCGGCGAAGGGACTCCGGTGAAGGGACTCCGGTGAAGGGCTTCGGCGCAGTGTGTAGTACCTCGGTCAGACCGGCGGGCACCTTCGGTCTGACCGGCCGTTGCCGACAACAGCCTAATGAAGGGCTCCGGTCAGACCGGTATCTCAACGTCGGTCAGACCGAAGTAACATATCCGATCTGCTAAACCTCAGTAACCTTAGCAAATAATCTTCAATCGCCTCCAAACTTCGCAGAGATGTTTAGGAAGGCAATTGATCTGCAAAATCAATAAGAGATCAAACACAATTCTGTTGGGGGCCGAATTTCCAAGTAGGGCGATAGAAACAGATAAAAAAGGATAGCAATCCATTACGTGGATTAATGGGAGGTTCACAAGTGAACCAACAAGGGTTACCGTGATTACGGACGTGGCAGACGGAGGGCTTTCAAGCAAACTCACGAAGGTACGGAAAGTAAAGAAAATAAATGCGATTCAAAGCTAGGGCTTTGGATTTTTTCGATTGGAGAGAGAGCCCTGAATCGTCCTTGCCCCTAGTATTTAGGGTTAATTTTTTCCGTGCTATTACAATTTTTATGGTTTGCCAATATGCCATTGGTGTTTCACTGACAAATGGGGGCCGCCACAGTCACTGACAGTGGCATATAGGCAATTTCCGAAAATTATAATTGCATGCGAGTAATTTTCCCTAGTATTTATAGGGGGGTGGGTTGGTTATCCCTGGCTAGAGATAGAGTTAGATGCGGCCAAAACCCTGCTGAGATAAGTTTTGGGCGAAAATCCCTCGAATCCTACTCGAATCCATAATCTGGACCCTAGCCGGTCAGACCGGCCTTTGCCAAGTTTGACATATTTTCGGTCAAAAATACCATTTTTTAGTATTTGCCTAGTTTGACCATTAATGCCATTTTTTCTATAAACACATGCCCCCTGCCTTTTAGCAAACTTAGTGAGCTAAAAGCACGACGAGGCTTGGGCGATACTTGCAATATCAGCCTTTTAACACTTCAAGCGTTTTTCCACACACTTGGGAAGTTCTTTTTTTAAATATCTACCATTCAAAGCCCTTCGAAATCGCTCTCCTTGTAAAGATTCTAGGACATATGCATTGCCTAGAGCGATTCCGACTACCTTAAAAGGTCCTTCCCAACTAGGTGACCATTTACCGAATTTTGAACTCCTAGTGCCTAATGGCAGAATCGTCTTCCACACCAAATCATCGATTTGAAACGATTTTGCCTCGACCTTCTTGTTGTAGGCCCTAGCTACTCTTCTTTTATCTTTCTCTATTGCCTCTAGAGCCTTCAACCTCTTATTGGTCACCTCTTCTAAATTATCCTTTAGAAGTGTCTCATATTCGTCGACCGATAAGCCATCTTTCTTAAGAAATCTATGTGAGCTAAGATCCACCTCTACCGGTAGAATGACTTCTTGTCCATATACTAACTCATATGGACTGACTTTAGTGGCACCATGCTTTGCAACTCTACTAGCCCATAGAGCTTTGGAAAGTACCTCATGCCACCTTTTTGGAAACTCTTCAATCTTTTTCTTGATTAATTTAATCACAGTTTTGTTACTAGACTCGGCCTGACCATTGGCCTGAGCATAATATGGGGAAGAGTTTACCAATTTGACCCCATAGTATTCGGCAAAGTCCCTCACCTCTTTAGCAACAAATGAAGTACCTTTGTCCGTAGTGAGAGTTTGGGGAATGCCGAATCTGTGCATAATGTGTTTCAAGATGAAATCAATTACCTCGCTGTGAGTCATGTTCTTGAGTGGCATGGCCTCGGTCCATTTGGTAAAGTAATCTGTTGCCATCAACACGAACCGATGCCCTTTCGAAGATGGAGGATGAATTTGGCTGATGAAGTCTAAACTCCAACCTCGGAACGACCATGGTTTGATAATAGGATTAAACACCGACACAGGTGCTAGCTGAATATTTCCAAACATTTGACAAGCTTCGCATCCTCTATAGTATCTAAAATAGTCTTTAGTCATAGTTGGCCAATAAAAACCTGCCCTTTTTAGCATCCAACTCATCTTCGGGGCCGACTGATGAGTACCGTAAAGCCCTTCATGTACTTCGCCTGTTGCAACTCTAGCTTGATCGGGGTCTAAACACTTCAAAAGTACTCCGTCGATAGTCCGGCGATACAACATATCGTCGAGCATAACAAATTTAAAAGCCTGTCGCCGAACCTTTCGATCAACCTTTTGGCCTGGATTTCTCAAATATTGGACGATTGGGATCCTCCAATCATCCTCACTGACCAAAGGAGAAATGGCCAAATTCCCACTAGAACTGGCCTCAAGATTTATCATTTGGACCTGCCCCCCGAGCGATTAACTTTCCTGACAACAGTCGGTCAGATCGGCCATGTTGGCCCGGTTCAACCGACTATCGCCGGTTGTCTGGCACAGTTCGGTCTGACCGTCCTGACATGGTCGGTCGGACCGGGTACGCAAGGGCAGTCGGACCATGCTCACAAAGCCGGTCAGACTGATAGTAGTACCCTCAGGTGCTACATCATCTTCAAACATCGTCCTTTCCCGTGTGCGGAATTTACCTCTCCTAATTTGATAGCCTGATGCTTGTTGAGCCAAGTCATTTGCAAGTGAGTTGGCCTCTCTAGACACATGAGTAATCTCAAAATCATTAAAGGTAGAAATCAAGTCTAAACATTTATCTAAGTAGCTATTTAACAAACCGTTAAAACACTGAGAAAGCTTGGCTACTTGTTGCACGACTAATAAAGAATCACCATATGCATGAACATATTTCACACCCATGGAGTTTAACAACTCAAAACCTAGCAATAGGGCTTCATATTCGGCTTGATTATTAGTTGAATGAAATTCCAAACGGGCCGAGGTTTCAAAGCGCATACCACCTGGTGATACGAGTACCACTCTAACACCTTGGCCATTTTTGCAAGCCGAACCATCGAAGTAAAGTTTCCATGGTAATACTTCAATCAAAGTGACTTTATCACCCCAATTGACATCTACGTGGTGATCCACTATAAAATTAGCAACGACTTGGCCTTTCATAGCTTTCAATGGTTCATAAGCCAAATCATATTCGATTAACGCATACGCCCACTTGCCAATTCTACCACTTAGAATCGGCTTTTGAAACATGTATTTTATGACATCCGTTTGGCAAGTGACAATACATGTGCTAGGGAGAAGATAGTGACGTAATTTGGTACACACATAATAGAGGGATAAACACAAATGCTCCACAAACACGTACCTTGTCTCGGTGTCTAGAAGTCGACGACTCAAGAAGGTGATTATGTACTCTCTTCCTTCGATGTCTTGAGTCAACACGGCTCCAATCACACTCTCCTCGGCGGCAATATAAAGCCGAAACAGAATCCCGGCCTTTGGCACCCTTACCACTGGTGGTGTCGATAAGCACTCTTTGATTTTCTCAAACGCACGTTGCTCGCTTGCCCCTCAAGTGAACTCGGCTTCATTTTTTAGCCGGAGTATTGGGACGAAAGCGTCAATTTTGCCAGACAAGTTAGATATAAAGCATCGCAAATAATTAACCTTGCCTAGCAGTTTCTGCACATCTTTCTTACATGTCGGCGCTACACATCATCTAATTTTCTCAAGCCTATTGGGATCAATTTCAATGCCTCTTTCATGAATCATGAATACCAAGAACTTACCCACCGACACACCAAAAGCACACTTGAGCGGGTTCATTTTTAAGCCATACTGGCGCATTCTTTCGAAAGCAACTCTCAAATCGGCGAGGTGGTTTTCCATAGCGTCCGATTTGACCACAACATCATCTATATAAACTTATAACATAAGCCCTAGCAAGTCATGAAAGATTAAGTTCATGGCACGTTGGTATGTGGCACCAGCATTCTTTAAACCAAACGTCATTACTACCCACTCAAACAAGCCGACAAAACCCGGGCAGCAAAAAGCCGTTCTAAAAACGTCTTCTTCGGCCATAAAGATTTGATTATAACCAGTGTTGCCGTCAAGAAAACTTAGTACCTTGTGTCTCGAGGCATCGTTGATCAACATGTCGGCTATCGGCATGGGATATTCGTCTTTCGGAGTAGCCTTATTCAAATCCCTGAAGTCGACGCATATGCGGATCTTGCCACTCTCTTTCTTCTCGACATGCATGATGTTAGTGACCCATTCCACATACCTACATGGCCTAATAAAACCTGCTGCTAATAGACGTTCAACCTCCTCTTTAACTTGGTCATAGATGTCCGAATTGAAGCGGCACAATGGCTATTTATAAGGCCTAAACCTGGGTTTGATGGGGAGCCGATGCTCAACAAGATCTCGGCTTAGCCCGGGCATCTCGCTGTAATCCCATGCGAAGCAATCAACATACGATCGAAGCAATTTATTACTTCAACCTTTACATCATTATTCAGATTCTGATTTACAAACGTCGGCCTCGGAACACTATCATCTCCTATGTCTACTTGTTCCAAAGGGTCGGCCAACAAGAAGCATTGACCTAATTTTTCTAACTCGCTAAAATCTTCAATGGCTTCAGCGATACCATCTTGGTAAGACTGATATTGCTCCATGCGAGATTTTAGCCAATCAAGATTAGCGTTAGAAATTCTCCTATCTTAGACACAACCGAGCCACACCGGCCGACTTCATAGAAATAGGAACGAACCTCCCCTCTGATACACTAAAAAAGTCATAATCCGAGAGGTCCGTCTCGACAAGCACTCTATCTCATCATGGGTGGCGTCACCGGACGCATCGGCCAAACTAAATGTTGATAGCAAAAAATGGCATCAATGACTGAGATTTTCGAAATATAAATTTTTGTAATTTGGGCTGAAAATACACATGTCCGGGGTCAGGACGAAACCCTATATGGCCGAAGGTCCATTGGGCTATGGGCTCTGAAAGCCTCTGGCCAGCCCACGACCTTTGGCCAGGAAGCCTTCGGAGGCCCACGCCGCTGAAGCTTCGGCCCGAGGAGCAGGCTTCGACGGGCCGAAGCCCACTTCGGTACAAGCAGAGTTCGATACAATTCCGGCTAAGTTTTATCTCTATCCAAGCCGAATTATAGAAGATTAAATTAGAAGTTTGGCCCCTATAAATAAAGAGGCGAGACCAGCTTAGAGCCCCCCCAATACAAATCAAACACAAAGCCCTAGCTTTGATCGCATTTATTTACCTTTACTTTTCTGTACCTCTTCGTGGGTTTGCTTGGAAGCCCTCTGCCGGCCACTTCAGAATAGTGGTAATCCTTGTTACTTCACTTGTGAAGTATCCGTTAATCTACGTAATAAATTGCTATCGCCTTGTTACTTTGCCTGTGAAGTATCCACTAATCTGCGTAACAGATTGCTACCTTCGCTACTAGTGCAACACTTAGAAGAATTCGGTCCTTAGGCCGAATTAGTACTTAGAATCCTCTTTGTTGCAGGCTTCCACGTTCGGAGCTACTTCGATGGAGGTGTCTAGAGCTAAAAAGATCGGTTTTGGAGGTCGCCAGGACACTCTTCGCCGAAGATTCTGCTTCGACCGCATGCTTCGCCAGCACACTTCGTCACGACAGGCTTCGCCATGCTCGTACTCTGCTCTGGATGAAGTCACGCCCGCGCGCGGCCCTCGAGTAACCATTCTGTATCTTGCCGTATCGAAGACTGCACGCCGAACCCCACCATTCGGAGGTGATTGTCACGTCCAGATCCGTTCAGAGCTCACCTTCGACCAGATCAGCCCGAACGCCAAAGGTACCCTTCGGCGGGACACTTCGCACCAGATGCCGAAGGTATACTTCGGCGACCCCCTTCGCATCACACTCCAAAACGGACAGGCTCCGACCGGTTTGCTGATTTATTCTATTTAAATACATTTCTTTCGGCTAATTGGATTATTTTGTGTGTTCTGATTGCCTGGCGACTCCACCCTCCTTACAACGGCTAAGGGTAGTCGGAACACGACGTCGGTGTTGTGTTACACTTAGGCCTGTCCCTATGTATCCACACACTTTTGGATCATCGAACTGACCCATGTGCGGGGGCATGTTTTCGTGTCAACACACTTTTTGGCGACTCCGCTGGGGAAAAACTACGCCAACATGACAAGTACGTCTACATCGGCCACCGGTACATCTACATCGACTACTACGTCTACACCGCCGATGGACGCCATAAGAGGCGTGGATATCGACAACCGCAATATCTTGACGACTACGCTTGAAGATATCCCCTTAGAAGGTTGAGCAGAGATCGAGGCAAAGTTGAAGGCACTCCAAGATGTAATGCTTGGGGGCTACGTTAAGACACACGTAGGCTTCATCAAGTGTGACATCGTCACCCCCGACCTCGCTCAGGTCCAGGTAACACCTGTATCGCCTCTTTTATCTTCTTTAGAGATTGAGCAAAAAATAGCCACATCAGTAGATTAGGCCGTTAGCGCTTCGCTAGCCAACCGTTTAGATTCGGCAGTCAGCTCCCAAGTAGAGGCAACTCTTAGAAGGTTTGACTTTACTGAGGCCATACCCCCGGTCCCTATTGCTAGTGCACCTCCAGTAAACCATGTGTACGGCAGAATTGACGGCAACACTGGCGTGACCGTGATGTCTCTGGCCTCAACACTTATGGCCGAGACTAAACATTATACTTACGGCCAAACTAGCACTGTGTACCATGCACCACCACCTGCACCAGTACCTACGCTGCCCACACCACATGCGCAGGCACCCGGACACGAGCACGTCATGCAGATAGCGTGCAGGGAAGAGGCCCAAGGCCGACATGCCAATATCCCACCACGTGTCGTGCCCCCGCATGAGAGGCGCGCACAGGCGACATGCCAAGATGACATAGAGGAGCGGGTCCGCGCATTATTTAGAGTGTGTGCCGGCTTCGTGCCCAAGGGACGGGTTAGGGTTTACCGTAAGCCATACCCTGATCATATCGATACAATACCCTACCCCCGCGGCTATAGAATCCCTGAATTTACTAAGTTCGACGGCGAGGGTAGAAAAACCACACTAGAGAACGTTCGTCAATTTTTGGCACAATGTGGAGAAGTTAGTGGGATAGATGCTCTAAAAGTTAGACAATTTTCTCTCTCGCTATCCGGCACCGCTTTCACTTGGTTTTCGACGCTTCCGCTGAACTCCGTTCAGACGTGGGATGATTTAGAGCGGAAATTCGATGATTATTTTTACACGGGCGAGACAAAACTTAGGCTTTCACACTTGACATCGGTTAGACAGAAATCTAACGAGAACGCCTCTGAGTATATCAAGTGTTTTAGGGATACTAGAAACCGATGTTTTAGCCTTAATATTTCGGAAAGGGACTTGGCGGAACTAGCTTTTAATGGGTTGCGTTCCAAGATTAAAGAAAGGTTAGACAACTAGAACTTTTTAGAAGTTAGCCAAGTTTTACAGCAGGCTCTGGTCCAAGAAGGCCGAACAAAAGATAAAAAGTTTGTTAAGACGTTTAACAAGCCTAGGGCTGAAATCCACATCATGGAATGCTCCGACGAGGAGGAATCAGAAGAGGATGATTCGGCCGACATGTACACAGTCGAATGGGTGTGGAACGCTATGAGTAAACCTATTACTTGCTCCAAATTACGACTGTCTCCCACCAGGAATCATCCTAGTGATGTCAAGTACTCGTTCGATATAACTAAGTGTGATAAAATATTTGACTTTCTCTTGAAGAACCAGCTTCTCAAGTTGCCTAAAGGTCAAGTTATTCCATCTGCCGATGAGTTAAAGAAGCATCCATACTGTAAGTGGCAATATTCGCACTCACATAACACTAACGACTGCAATGTTTTTCGACGGCGGGTCCAATCGGCCATAGAAGAAGGACGATTGAAGATAGACCATAATCCAAAGATGAAGCTGGACAAAGATCCTTTTCCCGTCAACGCTGTCAACCTCGGCGAGAGGAAGGTATTGAGTCAACCAGAACAGGCCGAGTCGACTAAGAGGAAGGATGTAATTGTTGGAGAGTCGCGCACTCACACGCTCATACCAAAGAACCCCGAGGTAGGAGTATGGAAACAGAACATTAACACCCCTTCAGCTAAAACTCACAAGAGGCCGAAGGTAACGTACAACATGCTGTTGAACAAGCATCGGAGAAAAGCCAAGGAAGTAGGTCCCCGCGCTAAAAGACTAGGACAGCCGAAGGGCCCAAGACCTTCGGAGGGTGGCTTCGGACCGAAGCAGCCAAACCCTCCGCACGGTGGCTTCGGGCCACAGTGGCCTGACACTCCACACGGTGGCTTCGAACCTCAATGGCCGAACCCCCTATACAGTAACTTTGGCCCCTAATGGCTGAACCTCACACCATTTTGGACGAGTTCTCCGACGGGAGGCTTCGGCCCGCACTAGCCGGACGTACCTTCGGCCTAGCAGGACCCTTCGCTGATATGGTCTAAGACGCCATCGACTCTGCCAAACCCCCCTCCGGGTAACAGGTTTGGCTCTCAGTGGGAAAGGCCACTAGAACCACCTATGCCTCTGCCGTACAACTAGGCAGGAACTCCGTGGGCTCCGTACGTGTCTGGGTCAGAGTACCCTCTGCAACTTAACATTATGCCTTGTTTTCCTTCGGAGTATTACAGATGGCAGGGACAAACAGACGCAGCCGAGGGTGGCATCATCCCTAGGCTATCTATGGTACCTCTGAATCGGACCATGTAGGGCGAAGGTGAAGGGTACATGCGCGCGGAGGCCGAAGTCAGGGAGTCCGAAGCTATCATGATCAGGGTGGGGTCTCAGGAGGTCCCAATCCCGAAGGCTTCATCGCCGGAGTCTGACAGAGGTGAGTCCCATACTTCGGTCGGAGCCCGCGCCGAAGCTGGTTCGATCGGCCGGGCAAGGCCGGTCTGACTGCCACGGTCCGCATTGAAGGCCCCTCCAAACACAGGGTGCGCAAGGCCAAAGGAGACAGTACCACTTCGGCCACAGTTGACAGAAACCAGATAGTAGCACCTGGCACCAAGCCGCAACCATCTTGGGCGTCTCTAGGCATGTCCAAATCATAGAAGAGACGTCTACAACGACTACAGGCACAGGAGATGCGCGAGAAGAAAGCCGAGGACGAGCGCGATGCTATCTTCGAGGAAATCTGTCCTCGGCCAGCTACAAGACAGGTATGGAGGGAGAAGCTGGTTGAGATAACCAACCCGTCTCCCAGTCTGAGCGATGACGATGACAACATGCTCGATGACGATTACTCGCCTGTCTCCGAGGGGCCCACACCCCAAGCGATGGACATCAACATCGTCATGCTGCCCGCCGAGTTCGCCCTTCCGCAGGACGAGGCCGAGATCACTCAATTGAACCTCAGTCCACGCAATGCCATCTTCGAGAAGCCCGAGGACTCGTCTCGCCATCTAAAGCCTCTCTAGGTTAGAGGTCACATCGATGGAAAGCCGATTTCCTGAATGCTCATCGACGGTGGCGCCACTGTTAACTGAATGCCTTACTCATTATTGAAGAAACTTGGCAGGGGTGAGGATGATCTGAAGAAGACTAACTTGATGCTCAATGGCTTCAATGGCGAGAACTCCGAGGCCAAGGGCGTACTCTCCATGGAGTTGACGGTGGGCAACAAGACATTGCCAACAACATTTTTCGTCGTCGATGTACAAGGTAACTACAACGTGCTACTCGGGCGCGACTCGATTCACGCGAATTGCTGCATTCCTTCTACTCTACACCAATGCCTGATGCAGTGGGATGACGATGAGGTAGAAGTCATTCCTGTAGATACTTTGGCCCAAGTAGCATTGACCGGTGTATCGGTTGATGCTGTTTGCATCACACTCCGAAACGGACAGGCTCCAACCAGTTTGCTGATTTATTCTGTTTAAATATATTTCTTTCTGCTAATTGGATTATTTTGTGTGATTTGATTGCCTAGCGACTCCACCCTCCTTACCATGGCTAAGGGTAGTCAGAACGCAACGTCGGTGTTGTGTTACACTTAGGCTTGTCCCTAAGTATCCACACACTTTTGGATCATCGAACTGACCCAAGTGCTGGGCACGTTTTCGTGTCAACTCTAACATGGTCCGATGTATCGGCATACACTATCTCGACTTCGTTGCTATCCCATTGTATTAGGTGCTGATGTAGGGTAGACGACACACACTGATTTGCATTGATCCAATCACGCCCAAGCAATACATTATAATTGCCTTGTACATCGACGACGAAGAAAGTGGTGGGCAACATCTTGTTCCCCATCGTCAGTTCCAGGGATAGTACCCCTTTAGCTTCCGTCGTGTCGCCGTTGAAGATGTTGAGGGTGACGTTGGTCTTCTTCAGGTCATCGTCATCCTTGCCAAGCTTCCTTAGAAGGGAGTACGGCATTAGGTTCACGGTGGCGCCGCCATCGACAAGCATCCTCGAGATAGGCTTCCCGTTGATGTGCCCCCTTATGTAGAAGGTTCTTAGGTGATGGTTCGTGTCTCCGGGCTTCTCAAATACGGCGTCCCACGGGCCAAGGTTTAGCTGAGCGACCCCGGCCTCCTCCTGAAGTGGAGTGAACTCGAAAGGCAACATGACGACGCCAATATCCATCGCCTGAGGAGCGGGCCCCTCAGAGACGGGAGTGTAGTCATCGTCGAGCAAATCGTCTTCATCGGAGCTAACAATGGGGGCCGAGTCATCGACCATGACCGGCCTGGGTCTCTAGACTTTCTTCACCGTGGGCCGAGGATGGGTTTCCTCAAAAAACGCATCCTGTGCCTCCTCGGCCTTCTCCTCTCGTATCTCTTGCGCCCTCAAGCGTTGCAACCTCCTCTTTTGTGATTTGGACATCCCCGAGGGTGCCCACGATGGCTGAGGACGGGTGCCGGGTGCCACAGACTTGCTTCTAGCACTTTTGGCCAAAGGGGATTTGTTTGTATTGGCCTCGGATTTCTTGCGCTTGCCATGAGAGGTCTCCTTCTCCTGGTCGATCGGACCGGCCGTAGCAGGCCATTCAGACTGGTTTGTGCCGAAAACCATCATAAGGCAGGTCAGACCGGCCATAGTAGGCCGGTCAAACCGAGCTTCGACCGAGTTGTCGTGCAGTCCCATCGGGGCATCCTTCGGGATTGGGACCTCCTGGGATCCAACCCTGATGAGTATAACCTCCGAGGCGTCTCCACGTTCATCCCTTCCGGTGACATCTGCCGGAGCCCAGTTCTGAGGCACTACGAATAGGCGGTGAACAATATTGTCATCCCGCATCGGCCCTCGAACCTGCCACTGTAGGACCGAAAGTAGCGACCAGAGGGGGGGGGTGAATGGGCGCCTTAAAAATTCTTTCGAATCAATGGCCTGTTCCCAATACCCAACGCACCTCAAAGATACTATGCAGCAGAAAATAAACAGAAGGCCTAAGTCTAAAGGTTTCTAACCTAGAAGCATCTGATGATAAACAGTGTAAAACTAAAGTAGTGCAATCTAGGCAGATGAACAAGTTATAACAGGCCTAAACTTCTCAATGAAATGATCTAAGTATGTATAAAGTGAAATGAGAAGTTACTGTCCAAAGTTGTCTCCTGTTCGGGACTTGGCGAAGCCCCCTTCGCACGTCGAAGTCTGCTTCGGAGGATGGTGACGGAGTCTGTCCGAAATGCCGAAGGTGACACTGTCTAGCCTAGTTCGAAGTGGTAGGAAGCGAAGTGTACTTCGGAGCAAAGTAAAACAGTGACGAAGCTGGGTTCGAAGTATGTACTTCGAAGACAAGGCTTCGAACACAACTTCGAACCACGAGCTTCGGAGCGAAGTAAAACTGTGCCGGAGCCTGCTTCGAAGTATGCACTTCGAAGACAAAACTTCGAACACCCTTAGAATCGAAAGCTTCGAAGCACAACCTTCGAACAGAAAAGCTCCGAACACACAAAGCAGACGGACAACCTTCGAACAGAGAAGCGGAGTCTGTCACGTGACAGAAAATCAAGTCCGAAGCCTACACTCTATCTTCGAATAGGGAAAGCTTCGCGAGGAGAATCGAAGGCTGACACGCCACAAAGGAATCCAAGTGAAGTCTATCAGAACAAACAAACTTCGCACCCAACTTCGAAGCCTAACAAAGTGTGCACTTCGAACAGATAGATTCGGAGTATGCTAGTTCGAAGTATGCAATGCTGTCCATACAGGAGGAACTTCGAATCTAGCAACTCAGACACAAAGACCGAAGTTCGAACTCTGAGCGAAGTCTTTAAAGACGTTCGATCGAAGCCTGCCTCACGGAGTTGGGGTGCTATTTATAGGCAGCCCAACACTAGGAATATTCTACCAGCCCCTTAGGGTTTTTACAGACTCAAAAATACAGAAAAAGACTCTACTGCCCTTAGGTATTTTTACAGACACAACTGACTGACTGTGGGCCTAGAGTAACAGATGACATATCCTGAAGCTACTCTTCTGGACAGTCGGATACAGAATCAACGGTTGTCAGTTTTACGCCGAAACTGACAAAGCCTCCACCAGCTTTGCACCAGGTACCCGGATTGGGCCGGCCCGACTCCGCAGCTCTCTCAGCCCGGCAATCGCTCACCGCCCGTGTACCTGAGTCAGTCCTGGTCAACAGCCCAGTGGGTCTTCTACTGCTTCTGGACCATGCACCCGGATTGGGCCAGCCCGACTTCGCAGCCTCCTCTGCCCGACAGTCGCTCGCTGCCCGTGTACCTGAGTCACACGCGGCCCATAAAACAGCAGATCTCTTCTTCTCTTCAGTCCTCTTTGACTATCGTTGACAATGACTCATCACTTCTAGAGCCATGAGGCCCACGCTATTCAGCATGGCTCCTCAGCCACTCGGAGACACTAGAAGGAGTGTATGTGTTAGTAGCAAAACATTGCACGAAGTTCTCCGGTGGCGGAGGCCAAGCCGAAGCCATCATCCAGCAGTAGGGCGGCGGCATCGGAGGTTCTAGCGGCTTCGCCCACTGAGTGCCGAACCCGTTGGCTAGTTGGGAGCCCGACCACGTCGATGGTACCTCGGACCAGACCAGCGAAGGGTCCTGCCAAGCTGGAGGTAAATTAGCCCATGGCAGAGGTGGGCCCGGCCACTTGAGGCTGAGTCCATCCAGAGGCTGCAGCCCGCTCGGAGGAGGTGGGTTCGGCCACTGAGGCCCGGATCCACCCGGAGGCTGGAAAACCTCCGGAGGAGGCGGGTTCAGCCACTAAGGCTCTAAGCTTCCCAGAAACAGGGGCCAAGCCAAGGGAGTGTTCGGCCAATGAGGTCCGAACCCTACCGGAGGTTGGGTCCAACTCGGAGGGGGATTCAGCCACTGAGGTCCGAACCCTGCCGGAGGCTGTACCCACTCTGAAGTGGTGTTTGGACCTTGAGGTCCAAACCGTGCCGGAGGCTGTACCCACTCCGAAGGGGTGTTCGGACCTTGAGGTTCGAACTCAACACTCATGAGACTCGCCCTCCTAGAGGGCTTCGACCGTCCCGGAGCCCGTGGGTGAACACCTCTTCTTTCGGACCTTCGCTGGTGCTTGTCCAAAAGCATCTTGTAAGTCACATCTTGGCCGAAGATGATGATTTAATATTTTCTTTCCACACCCCTACCTCCGGATTCTTTGGTACAAGTGTGCGTGTGCGAGTGTCTCCTATGATGATTGCTTTCCCCTTAGCCGACTCGACCTGCTCTGGCCGAATCAACACCTTCTTCCCTTCTAGCTCAATGTTGTTCATGGGAAAAGGGTCTCTGTCTAATTTCATCTTTGGATTCGCTTCTATTTTCAATCGTCCTTCCTCTATGGCCGATTGTACCTGCCGATGAAAAACGTTGCAATCGTTAGTGTAGTGAGAATGCGAATCGTGCCACTTGCAGTAGGGACGCTTTTTTAATTCATCGGTGGATGGCATGACTTGCCCTTTCGGCAGCCATAGAAGTTGATTTTTTAATAGGAAGTCAAATATCTTATCACATTTAGTTACGTCGAATGAATATCTAATTTCATTAGGCCGACTCTTAGAGGGAGGCGACCGCAATTCGGAGCAGGTGACGGGCTTAGACTTCGTGCTCCAAGTCCATTCGGCCATGTACGTATTGGCCGGATCCTCTTCCTCTTCGGATTCTCCCTCGTCGGAGTGCTCCATAGTGTGGATCTCAGCCCTTGGTTTATTAAAAGTTTTAACCAATTTTCTATCTTTGGCCCGGCCTTCCTAGACCAGAGCCTATTGCAATACTTGGCTAACGTCCAAGAGGTTTTGATTATCCATACGCTCCTTAATTTCTGCCCGTAGGCCATTGAATGCTAGATCTGCTAGGTCTCTTTCCGATACATTTAGGCTAAAACATTTATTCCTGGCGTCTCTAAAGCATTTAACATACTCAGAAACACTTTCGCTAGATTTTTGCTTAATCTCCGTGAGGTCTTATAGCCTAAGCTCGGTCTCTCCTGTGTAGAAATAATCATGAAACTTCTGCTCTAGTTGAGCCCATGTCTGCACGGAGTTCGGCGGAAGCACCGAAAACTAATTGAATGCGGCGCTGGACAACGATAGGGAAAATAACCTGAGTTTTAATGCATCCGATCCGCTAGCTTTGCCACATTGTGATATAAATTGGCTAATGTGTTCTAATGTGGATTTACTACCCTCGCCATCAAATTTTATGAAATCTAGGACTCTATAACCGCGAGGGTACGGAATGGTGTCAAAGTGGTCGGGATATGGTTTGATAAACCCTAGCTCTATCTCAAGGTGCAAATCCGGTGCATTCCCTAAATAGCGCGCGAATACACTCCTCGATATCGTCGTGATCTAATGCTTGTGCGCGTCTTTCATGTGGTGGCGGGACGTGTGGCGGTATATCGACATGCTCTGGCCTATGCTGTGGTGTGGGAGTGTGCAATGCGAGCGGCGGCAGAGTAGGTATGGGCGCAGGCGGCGGTGGTACTTGGTAAGCTGGGTTTGCTTGGCCATAAGAGTAGTTATGTGTTTCGGCTGTGGATGAAGTAGCCGGAAATGTGATGGTTTTCCCAGTATTGCCGTCGGTTCTGCTATAAATATGTTGCGCTGGCGGAATACTAGTGATTGGTGCTGGTTAATCGGCCTCAGTAAAACCGAATCTTCTAAACACTGCCGCCACTTGCAAGACAACTGCAGGTTCTAGTTTATTGGCTAGCGAGGCACTAACTGCCTGATCAACAGACGCAACTATTCTACGGTCGACTTGTGAGGCGGATAAAGGGGGTGATGATGGGCGTACCTTGGTCAAGTTGAGGTTATCGCGCATGACAAAGCTCGAGCGTGTCTTTATGCAATCTCTGAGCATCAGTTCCTCGGATATGTCCGCCATGGTGGGCGTTATAATGTTGCGGTCATCAATGTCTGTGCTCCCCATAATGTTCATCGGCGATGTAGTGGAAGTAGACGTAGTAGAGGTACCCGCCGCCGATGTAGAGGTAGTAGTCATGGTTGGCGTTTTCCCCAACGGAGTCGCCAGAAAGTGTGTTGACGCAGAAATGCGCCCCCGCACTTGGGCCGGTTCGACGTCCAAAAGTATCGCAACGATACCGACGTCGCGTTCTGACTACCCTGGATAGTGACAAGGGATTTTGAGTCGCCAGGAAATCAGATAAATAATTAATATTTTAATACAATTGACCGAAAAGTATTAGTAACAATGTGAACAGTAACAAAATGACCAAAATACCTGGAATTGGCCAATTCAAAGGCCGATTTGGAGTTACAGCAGAGTCTGGTACGAAGGGTCCCTGGGACACCTTCGGCCTCAAGCCTGGTCAGACTGGAGGTACAACCTCGGTCAGATCGGAGGTTGCGGAGGGGTTTTGGGCACGTCCCGAAGATAGCTGCGAAGTAAACTCCGGCACGGTGCGGAGGGCTCCGGTCAGACCGGCGAAGCCTTCCCGGTCAGACCGACGAGGTAGGCTTCGGAGTACGCGGGCTCTAGCGCGTAAGGCTCCGATGAAGGGACTCCGGCGAAGGGCTTTGGCACAGTGCGGAGTACCTCAGTCAGACTGGCGGGCACCTTCGGTCTGACCGGCCGTTGCCGACAACAGCCTGACGAAGGGCTCCGGTCAGACCGGTATCTCAACGCCGGTCGAACCGAAGTAATAGATCCGATCTACTAAACCTCGGTAACCTTATCAAATAATCTTCAATCTCATCCAAACTTTGCAGTGATGTTTAGGAAGGCAATTGAGCTGCAAAAACAATAAGAGATCAAACACAATTCGGCCGGGGGGCCGAATTGCCGAGTAGGGCGATAAAAACCGATAAAAAGGATAGTAATCCATTACGTGGATTAACGGGAGGTTCACAAGCGAACCAGCAAGGGTTACCATGATTACGGACACGGCAGACGGAGGGCTTTCAAACAAACCCACGAAGGTACGAAAAGTAAAGAAAATAAATGCGATTCAACGCTAGGGCTTTGGATTTTGTCGATTGGAGGGAGAGCCCTGAATCGGCCTTGCCCCTAGTATTTATAGGGGGTGGGCTGGTTATCCCTAGCTAGAGATAGAGTTAGATGCGGCCAAAACCCTGTTGAGATAAGTTTTGGGCGAAAATACCTCGAATCCTAGTCGAATCAATAATCTGGACCATAGCCGGTCTAACCGAGCCCATGGGTCTAGTCTGGCTGCACCTGGCCGGTTAGACCAGCCTACCATAGCTAGTCAGACCAGCCTTTGCCAGGTTTGACATATTTTCGGTCAAAAATACCATTTTTCAGTATTTGCCTAGTTTGACCATTAATGCCATTTTTTGCTATAAACACCATCCTTCCATGTCTGGTGATCCCTATAAATTCCCTCGTCCCCCGTTTTTCTCAGTTTAACAGTTCAAAAATTGGTACGGACTTTGTCTTGCTCTGCAACTTTTGATTCTCCTCTAGTCACTACTGTTCGTTGCCAACGACATCCATCCCTCCATTGATTCTGAGCAGTAGAACAAATGTATGTTTGATTTACAATTTTCTACGACATTTTTTCATATGGTTTTTTCAAAGCATATATGTTTGATTATTTTTGTTGTTATTATTCTACTACATTTATGATGAAACATGTTTATAATACAAATCCTATATTGTTATTTTTTTAGTTTTCAACCATACAAATTGTAGAATGATTGTGAAATTGTACTCTAAAACATGTAAGGATTTAATTTTTTGCTTGACCGACTTGATTGTAAAAAGCCACCCCAATTATTTTTAGCATTTAGAATTTGATTGACATGTAACAATTTTATTTTTCGCTTATTTTTTGTTTTTATTAATGAAATGTATATGTATATTTTTACGGAGGCCTCGACCGTACGTCGTATGTATATTTTTGTTGCGCACGCCTCGCACTGCAGTATAATGGTGCGGAGGCCTCCGGACGCTACGTAAGTGGGCGCCACCATGTGCGAAGCCCACCTATGAAGCCCCCCGGATGAATGCATGCATGTGTTTGACTTCGGGAGTTTGACTATCCTCTGCAGTCGTGATCCTCGCTGTTCGGCGTGGATCCGATGGTTCAGAGGCACCCTCCGTACTGTAGAGGTTGGTCCCACCATCTCCGAAGTCCCATCTCCGCATCCGCCAGACTACAGAGTGCAGTCACCCCTTCGCATCTTTGGATTTCGAAGCGACGGGTGCATGAGGGGACTTCGACGGTGGGCTCCGCACATGGTGTGACCCACCTCCGCACCCCTCGGATAGCTCCGCACCATTTGTCTCATTTGATATATCATGTGTATTTTGTGATTTGTGATGTACAAATGTCTGATCAAAATGAACAAAATGACATGCACGCTATTATTGGAAAAATATCTAGACACAACAAACCAAAGAAGTCGAGCATGACTCAAATTGTGCCCCAAGGTAAGTGTTCTGCATCTTATTTTAATGCCACTTCTTTTCATTTGTTGTTATTATCATTTATTTAATGAAAGCTATTTTTTGTAGATTATATATGTACCTTAGAATATCATAAGATTAATGAATATTTGAAATCATTACCGGGAACAAAAGTTTTAGTGGATATCAACAGCGCATGGTTAAATAGGAATGATATGGAATGCATTTTTTGTGATGACATGCAACTTAATGGAGAAGTAAGTTTATCTACGTATCATGAATTATATATATTTAAAGCTTTCATATATACTAATTGTATTCTTTTATTACAAAATATATATGTCCTCAGTGCTTACATTCATTGTATAAGGGACGAGGAACATTTACTACAAATAGAAGGTGGAAAGGTTTTTTTGGAGAACACGTTCATTTCTAGCCTCATTAAGCGTGAAGGTGACCCTAATGTGGTCTTAACTTACAAGGAAGATGATAGTCTCGGTAAAAGGGTTGACAACTATTTGCAAGCTGACATGGTAAGCTAATATGGTGGTTCATATATGGTATTAATTTATCAATGTAAATATAATGCTAACGGATAATAAACATTAATGTTTATTGCAGGTATTTATTCCAATTAACATAACAAATTTACACGAGTACCTACCTGTTATCGATTCAAAGAAATGTGAGATACATATACTTGACTCGATGGGGCTCGAGATAACAGACCGCAGAGACCTCGAAACTACGGTTAGTGATTATTCTTTCTTTTTACTTACGATTATGATAAGATAATTTTTAAATAATATTGCGATGTTACATTAATTAAAATAGTTGAAAGGACTAGAAAGACAGATCAAGCATGTAGCGGAACATAGAGATGTTACATATTGCAGATGGTCAAACCACGACGTTACATCATGGCCAATTATAGAGAAAATCACAGATAGAATGCAAACAGATGGGTAAAGTTCATGTTGCTTATACCGATCAAAATTAATAGAGTTTATTAGTATATATATGTAGTATCTAACTAAGCATTTTGTAATTTATTGGTCTATATAGAGTATCCTGTGGTTTGTGGATGATAAACTATATGGAATATTGGACTGGATCTTGTTTATCCGACAATGTAACCGAGGTAAATCAAGAAAGACCATCTTGCATGGTATGTATATATATACATGTATGTACGAATGTTTAATTGCATCTTATCATACTATTTTGCAGGATGATATGAAAAATTTTAGATTTAAGTTGTCTTCTATCTTGTGGGACTCGAGATTAAATACAAAGAAAGAACAACAAGAACAAGAACCTGAATAGAAAAATGAAGATTCATATGGTCCAATTGATGTTGATATTATTGAAACTTTGTGCAAGTCACCTAAACTATCATGCCCATCAAATACAAATAAAGCAAAAACATTATCTCTTCCTCGTGTTTGGAGGAAGAAGGTTAGGATTTAATGATAAAGAACAAATATTGTTTGATATTCTCGAATGGGATGCTCTATGGTGTTTGTCCATTGGTGAATGGATTATAAATTCTAAGTGTTGAGGATGCACACGTTTATAACATTAGTACTAAGAAACAATGACTCAATGATTTGAATCCTACCTACATCTAGCATTGTCGTTTGGGTCATATAAATGAGAAGCGTGTGTAGAAGCTCCATAGTGATGGACTTTTGGAGTGATTTGATTTTGAATCATGTGACACATGTGAGTCTTGCTTACTTGACAAAAGGACAAAGACGCCTTTCATTGGACAGAGTGAGAGGGCAAGTGAGCTATTGGCCATAGTACATACTGATGTGTGTGGTCCAATGAGTCACATGGCTAGGAATGGTTTTTTGTACTTTATCACTTTTACCGATTACTTTAGTAGATCTGGTTATGTCTACTTGATGGGACATAAGTGGGAGTCCTTCGAAAAGTTCAAGAAGTTCCAAAATAAAGTACAAAATCATACGTGCGAGACAATTAAATTTCTATGATCTGATCGTGGTAGTGAATATTTGAGCCATGAGTTTAGTGATCATCTGAAGAAGTGTGGAATTGTTCCACAACTGTCTCCATCCAACACGCCCCAGTGGAATGGAGTGTCCGAGCGGAGGAACCGCACCTTGTTGGACATGGTTTGGTCTATGATGAGTCATGTTGTTCTTCCATTTTCCTTTTGGGGACTCACTCTAGAAACCGTAGCTTTCACGATAAATAGAGTTCCATCTAAGTCAGTAGAAAAGACGCCATATGAGATGTGATCTGGCCAGTTTGTATTTTCTAGTGATTTGGGGATGTGAGGCGTATGTTAAATGTTTGACATATGACAAGCTCACTCCTAAGTCTGACAAGTGCTTCTTTCTGGGGTATCTTAGGGAAACCAAAGGATACTATTTATATAATAGAGAAGAGGGCAAAGTGTTTGTCGCTCAGAATGGTGTATTCCTTAAGTAATAGTTTCTCTCAAAAGGAGTTAGTGGGAGGACAGTGCATCTCGAAGAGGTTCGAGAGCCACTAAAAAGTGTTTCAGATCCCACTGAACAACAATAAGATGTGCAAGGTGTTGCAGAGCCTGTTGTGCATGCGCTAGCCCCACGGAGGTCTAAGAGGGTGAGCCATGCGTAGGAGAGGTTCATGTTTTTGACCACCGGGCATCACGGCATGTTGTTGTTGGACAAAAATGAGCCCAAGACCTATGCGGAAGTAGTGATGGGACCAGACTCTGAGAAATGGCTTGGATCCATTGGATCCGAGTTGGATTCCATGCGAGAAAACCAAGTTTAGAACTTGGTTGATCCACCCGATGGTGTAAAACTATTGAGTGTAAATGGATCTTCAAGAAAAAGATAGACGTTGATGGAAATGTTCACATCTATAAGGCACGATTGGTGGCAAAAGGTTTCAGACAGATTCAAGGTGTTGATTATGATGAAACATTTTCGCCCATCGCCATGCTTAAGTATATTCAGATCATCCTAGCAATTTCCATATTTTATGATTATGAGATATGGCAAATGGATGTCAAGACGGCTTTCCTGAATGGAAACTTAAGTAGGATGTGTACATGACACAGCCTAAAGGTCTTGACGATCCATGTAATGCTGGGAAAGTTTGTAAGTTGTAGAAGTCCATATATGGACTGAAGCAAGCATCTCGAAGTTGGAATCTTCGATTTGATGAGGTAGTCAAAGGGTTTGGCTTCATCAAGAACAAAGAAGATCCTTGTGTTTACAAGAAGGCTAGTGGGAGCTCACTTTTGTTTATGGTCTTATATGTGGATGACATATTATTGATCGGAAATGACATTCCTTTATTGAATGCTATCAAGACTTTACTGAAAAATAGTTTTTCGATGAAAGATCTTGGAGAGGCAGCATACATTTTGGGTATAAAGATCTATAGAGATAGATCAAAGCGGCTAATTGGATTAAGCTGGAGTATATACGTTGACAAGATTTTGACACGGTTCAAAATGCAGAATTCCAAGAAGGGTTTTCTGCCAATGTCACATGGTATTTCTCTTAGTAAGACTCAGTGTGCTGCAACACCTGATGAACTAGAAAATATGAGTGTGATTCCGTATGCCTCCACAATTGGATCCATCATGTATGTCATGTTGTGTACACGCCCAAATGTGTCATATGCTCTAAGTGTTACGAGCAGGTACCAATCTAACCTGGGTGAAAGTCTAAGGAAATGTTCCTAGTGTATGGTGGTGAAGAGGAGCTCATTGTAAGTGGTTACACTGATACTAGATTTTAGACCGATAAAGATGATTGTCGATCGCAATATGGCTTTGTGTTCTGCCTCAACGGAGGTGTAGTTAGTTGGAAGAGTTCTAAGCAAGAGATGGTGGATGATTCTACAATAGAAGCTGAGTATATTGCCACTTCAGAAGCTGCGAAGGAGGCCATTTGGATCAGAAAGTTTGTTTCTAAGCTAGGTGTTGTTCCTAGTGCGTCCAGTCTAGTGGACCTCTATTGTGATAATAGTGGCGCCATTACGCAAGCCAAGGAGCCTAGATCACACTAGAAGTCCAAACATATACTTCGGCGATATCACCTGATCCGCAAGATCATTGAGAGAGGTGATGTGAAGATTTGCAAGGTGCACACGGATTTGAACATGGCAGATCTGTTATTGAAGCCTCTTCCACTGCCCAAGCATGAGGCGCACCTGAGATCCATGTGTATTAGATACTTGCGTGAGTGAGTCATGTGTATGTGGAAGATACTAGTAGAGTCTATGCTAATGTGTGAGGATAATTGTTATCGTGTTCCTTGAATCAATGTCGTTTACATTTGATTAATGAGTTGATGTCTTGTTATGTGAAACTTTTTGTGTTATAACGATATTGTTCAAAAAAGCATCCCTAATTTTGTCATCATGTGGGACAATGATGACACATAGATTAGCATATCTGGATGATTGATGATCACGTTTCACCGATCATAGACATAGAGATGTCAAATCAGTGACACACTTAGATTTTTCCTAACGCTATTCTATAACCGGGTAGTAATAAGGGTTGTTTTCAGGTGTGTTGTGAAACATGTCTTGGGATGTGAGCCGTCAAGATGGAATTTACACCTCCTAATAATGGGAGAGACATCTCTAGGCCCCTTGAGGTATTGGATTGGAAAAGTGCATGGCCATGCCACTATGACTAAAGAGTTATTCATGATATGAATCCAATACTTGTTCGAGTGAAAATGTTGAGCTATCCAACAAGGGTGGCACGAATCTCACCTTGAGCTTGACGATGTCATGTGGTAAAGGGACTAATGCTTGTGTATATCAAAGGTTCAGTGAAAATTGATTTTGTATACTTCTAGGGGTCAATATGTGCTGCTAGATACCTTTATTGATCAGTAAATTGGAAAATGTTTCCGATGAATATCCATTGGTGTATGAACCTATCGGGTCACACACTTAAGGGGATTGATTAAGAAACATGCAAAGAATTGGTTCTTGTGAAAGTGGGAGATTGAAGGAAGTATGTCCAAGAAAATTCCAAGGATCGGAAGTTCTGATAGGTGTATCTGAACTTCCGATTATTTTTGGGACCCGAGACAGAGAGAAAACTGACTATGGAAGTTCCGATATGATATCGGAAGTTCTGATGGTTGTATTTGCGACATGAATCAGAAATTCCTATTTGGAATCAGATGTTCCAATTTTTTTCTGGACTCGAGTCAGAGAGCAAAAGTTCCTTCGGAAATTCTGACGAGCTGGAAGTTCCGATTTTTGAATCGGGAAATTAGTACTAACCAGAAGTTTCGATATGTGTATCGGAAGTTTCGAGGTGGGTGAAAATAGATTGGATCTGTTACGGTATCGTACTGAATCGAGAGACCAAAATACCCTGTCAGAAGTTCCGATCCAGGATCAGAAGTTCTGACGTGGGTAAAACAGATTGGATCTATTACAATACACATCAGTTGTAACCGATTTGTGGGTTTCAAGATGTGGACGACCAGGGGCTCTAAGCCCTGTATAAAGAGAAGAGGAGGTCTTGAAGAACAATCTTATGGATAGTTTAGACCTAGCCACCAAAGATTCCTCTCCTCCCTCTCGTGATCTCAAAAGTTGAGATCGAGGATTTCCCATTCTCACGTGTGGCGATAGCACGCCGTCGTGGGGAGTACTTCATCCTTGTACGTATGGATACCGTGGAGGCGTTGCTCTAATAGGGACGCTCGTGGACTTCATCATGTGAACAACTACGTCGTCTTCACCTATTGGATTTGCGAGGAACGGCCAGGACGAAGTGAGGACAGGCAAGGACGTGCTTCCTCAACATCTTCTTCCGCTGCACCTAGCGCGTCTTGTGCTAGAAGATACAGATTTATTATCTCGCACACACATGCTTCTTGGGCTTTGTGGTAAATTTTTGAAATTTCTGCCTAACGTAGCTTCCCCATTCCCCAACAGCTTTGGCCCCCTTTTATAAAGGTTCTATCGGCACATGGAGTGTCGATCTAGGGTAGGTGGTCCTAGATCGACGGACTATGTTCCGATATAGGGCCACCAGCCTTATATCGACACTCCATGTGGCGACAGGCACCCTACCCGATCTAGCATGAAGGGCCTAGATTGACACATAAAGTGCCGAGAGAAAGCTATTGATAGCAAAAAATGGTATTAGTGGTCAAAATTGTCAAATTGTCAAAATTAGTATAATTTGGCCGAAAATATGTAGTTTCTGGCACAAGCTAGTCTGACCGGTGGTATTTCTTCAATTTGACCGACCATGCTCAGTCAGACTGGCCATATGGGTACGATCAAACCAGCCTAGTCCGAGTCCGAGCCCATCTAGCTAAATCTCGGGATATTTTATCTCTAATTGATTTTAACTGACCTAGACTTGTACATTAATTAATCTAAAGTAGAAATTAAGTCCAGGAACGAAAATACCATCCCCTATAAATATAGCGGCAAGGCCGATTCAAAAGGGGACTGCAATCCAATCTAATCTACTGCCCATAGAATCGTTCTTTTTTCAATTTACTACCTTTTTGTCCTAGGTTTAGCCATAGCACGTACATCTTTGCTGGTTTGCGTTGTAAACCAACTGTCCATCATGTTATAATCACGATAATCCTTGTCGATTTGCTTGTGAATCATCCGTCTCGCCCCCGTAATGGGTTCTTATCGGTTTTACCCAGTAATTCCATCTCTAGGTCGAATAGCTATTGATTATATGTGTTTTACAGGAGCCAAGGCGACCATCTTCATCAACAAGGGTCCCCTGCATCGACCTTGGACATCAACGTGTGCACCGGCTAACCGGGGTACTTGCTGCCCTAGATGTCGTTCTGACTGTTGGTGAATCACCGGTATGACCACAACTTATAGCCGGGCTGACCGGCAGCATGTGTCCGGTCTGACTGATGGTGGACCATCGATTTGAACACCCGTTGCTGGTCGGTTCAATCACATATCTCTTTGGTTGATTAGGTTGCCCCTTTGCGGTATGATCCGATTGCTTGGCGACTCCACCCACAAGCTCCTTGTCAAGGTCGATGATCACCGGAATGTGATGTTGGTGTCGTTTGGCGTTTGGCTAGCTAGGCCAAGTGTTTGCACGCTTTTGGATCGTTGGATCGGCGTCAGTGTTGATTGGTGCTTTATCGGTAGATTTTAGCGTCAACACATTTTTTTGCAACTCCATTGGGGACACACACGCCAAGTTAAATCACATCGGCGACGGGTATGACTACTACGACTACATCGACAACACCCGCTACACCGATGAATATGGTGGGGAGTGCAGAAATTGACGATGACAACATCGTCCTCCGCACACTAGAGGACATCTCCAAGGAGGACAGGGTCGAGATCGAGGCCAAGATGAGGAAGCTATAGGCCATCATGCTTGGGCGCTACACCAAGACCCGTGCAGGCTTCGTTAAGCGCAACACCGATCTCCTTAACATCTCCACAGGTAAGGTATCGTCTCCTTCCCCGCTATCTACCTTTGACATTGAAAAAACAGTAACAATTGAAGATAAAGCGGTTAATGCCACATTTACAAATAGTCTAGGGCCCAAGGTTGTCTCTAGGATGGAGGCGATGTTTAGGAGTTTCGGCTTTTTTGAGGCCGCTTCTCCAACCCCAATTGCTAGCGTACCCCTTGTTCATCACATATACAATAGGACCAATGGGAGTACGGGAAAAAATATCGCATCTATGGCCTCGATGTCCATGGCCGAGACCCCGCAGACCCCCGTCGGTCAGACCGGGCCTTAGGCCGGTCAAACTAGCGCGTGCTAGCCCACAGCACACAGGATGAGCCCTAGCGCTACTTCACTGCTGACAATGGTTGGTCAGGCCGGCTATTAGGCTGGTTTGACCAGCTACTAGGCCAGTCTGATTGGGTACTATACCTCTGGTCAGACCGGTCCGATGGCCGGTCAGACCACTCCCACCATAATTTACGCACCTCCTCTACCAGCGCCCGTGCTGCTTTTACTCGCACTTCCTACACCTCCTTCTCCTGCATACCCGCATAGGACCAAGCATGTCACCTACCACGAGTCGGCATAAGAGGAGGACAACCTAGAGGAGCTATATGGTCGCCACTTTGGGATACCACCACGTGTTGCGCCCCGCATGCTAGGCGTCCCCAGGATAGAGGCGTAGATGATATAGATGAACGTATCTGCGCACTATTAAGGGAGTGTGTAGGCTACGCACCCTGGGATTGGACTAGGGTTTACCACAAGCCGTACCCGGATTATTTTTATACTATCCCTTATCCTCATGGTTTTAGGGTTCCCGAGTTTACTAAATTCAACGTCGAGGATAGCAAAACCACTTGGAAGAACATAGGTCAGTTTCTAGCGCAATGTGGTGAGGCTAGTGGGTCAGATGCCTTTAAGCTTAGGCTATTTTCTTTGTCGATGTTTGACACCGCTTTCACTTGGTTTTCGACGCTACTGCCAAACTCTGTGCAAAATTGGGCCCAGCTAAAGCAAAAATTCCATGACCATTTTTACACTGGAGAGACTGAGCTCATACTTTTGCAATTGACATCGGTTAAAAAAATTCAACGAGAGTGTCTCCGAGTACATTAGGAGGTTTAGATATAGGAGAAACTGATGTTTTAATTTGAACATTTATGAAAGAGACCTAGCTGACTTTGCTTTTAATGGATTGCATTCCGAACTTAAGGAGAAGCTAGATGGCCAGGATTTCCTAGAAGTAAACCAAGTCTTGCAGAAGGCTCTGGCCCAGGAAGGTCAAGTCAAGAGTAATAAATTCACTAAGACATTTAGCAAACCTAAAGCCGAGTTGCACGTCATAGAGCATTCCGATGAGGATTCATCAGAAAGCAAGGACGACTCGACTAACATGTATACAATCGAGTGGACTTGGTCCAACAAGTCTAAACCATTTACTTGCTCGGAATTGTGGTCATCTCTATTGACACGGAAACGTGCCCCCGCACTTGGGTCAGTTCGACGATCCAAAAGTGCACGGATACTTAGGGACAAGCCTATGCGTAACGTGGCACTGACGTCGCGTTCCGACTACCCTTAATAGTGATAAGGGGGTGGAGTTGCCAGGCAACCAGATTACACAAAATAATCCAATTAGCCGAAATAGATAGATTAAATGGAATAAAATCAACAAACCAGTCAGAGCCCATCTCGTTCGAAGTCTGATGCGAAGGGTGCGTCGAAGGGTACCTTCGGCGTCTGGTGCGAAGTGCTCCGCCGAAGGGTGCTTCGGCGTTCGGACTGACCCGGCCGAAGATGGACTCCGAACGGATCTGGTGCGTAGTGCTCCGCCGAAGGGTGCTTCGGCGTTCGGAGTGATCCGATAGAAGGTGAGCTCCGAACAGATCTGGACGCGACAATCACCTCCGAACGGTGGGGTTCGGAGCGAAGCCTCTAGTACAGTGAAGTAAGAAACAATGACTTGGGAGCCACGCGCTGGCGTGACTTCGTCTAATGCGGAGTATGGTCGTGGCGAAGCCTGTCGACGAAGTATGCTGGCGAAGCCTGTTGCCGAAGCCTGCGGTCCTTGTCGAAGGGTGTCCTAGGGACCTCTAGAACCGATCTCTTAGCTTCGGACACCTCCGGCGAAGGGACTCCAAACGTGTGAAGCCTGCAACAGAAGAGTACGAGGTACCAATTCGGCATGAGGACTGAATTTTGCTAAGTGTTGCGCGGGTGGCGAAGGTAGCAATCTGTTACGCAGATTAGCGGATACTTCACAGGCGAAGTAACAAGGCGATAGCAATCTGTTACGTAGATTAACGGGGACTTCACAGGCGAAGTACCAAGGCTTACCACTGTTCCATAGCGACGGACGGAGGGCTTTTGGGCAAACCCACGAAGAGGTACAGGAAAATAAAGGTAAAGTAAATGCAATCAAAGCATGGGCTTTGGTTTGGTTTGAGTTGGGGGGGCTCTCACGCCGGCCATGCCTCTCTATTTATAGGGGGT
>JAAALK010000290.1:22309455-22581574 GCA_019279435.1 Zizania palustris
GCTTTTGAGGCTCCTCGTACTTCTCGGAGAGGTTTTTCTCCTCGAGGTGTTCACCATGTTCCATATGGTGGTAGACCCCGGGCGAGTAGCTTTGTACCTCGTCAGAGTAGGAGACCTCGACATGTTGTTCGATCACAGCATGTAGGTAGACCTCGCACTTTGCATCATTCAGATCATCATGTGCGTAGACCGTCTACTTTTACTGTGCCTACTACTCGTATCACTCAGTGCTAGATGCCTCGTCATTTTTTCACTCACCCCAGCACTGAGCGATCGAGATATTATTATCATGTGTAGGCGACAGATCGAGGCTTGGAGAGCACATGGATCATGGACTCCGGTTGTTCGCGCCATATGACCGGAGATGTAGCATGGTTCTCCAGCCTCACCACAACCAAGCAAAGGGAACATATCACCTTCGGCAACAATAGAAGGAGTAGAGTGAAAGGTAAAGGTGTGGTAAGAATTAATTCGAATTTCACTCTCAAAGATGTTGCTTTGGTTGAAAACCTGGGATACAATTTGCTATTTGTATCTCAGTTGCTTGATGAGGGCTTCGAAGTGCGATTCCATCGCGATACTTCGCAAGTGCTCAATTCTGATGGTGTTGTGGTATGTAAGATCTTTAGAGTTGGGAGAGTTTTTGGAGCTGATTTTTCAGAGTCATCTGGTTCTTCTCATTGTCTTGTTGCACATTCTACTTCTGAGCTTTGGAAGTGGCATAGGAGACTAGGGCATATGAGCTTTGAGTTGCTCGCTCGACTGAGTGCCCTAGGTCTGATCCGAGAATTGCCCAAGCTCAAGTTTGAGAAGAATTTAGTTTGCACTCCTTGTCGACATGGAAAAATGATTGACGCTGCGCATTCGCCAGTCACCACATTGATGACTGAACAACTCGGAGAACTTCTCCACATGGACACTGTAGGTCCTTCTCGGGTTAGTTCTTTAGGCGGCAAGTGGTATGTTTTAGTCATCGTCGACGATTTCTCTCGCTACTCTTGGGTCTTCTTTCTTGCCAGCAAGGATGAAGTGTTTTCACACTTTCGGAGCTTGGCTTTGAGACTTTTCACTGAACTCCCAGGTGCATTGAAATTCATTCGAAGTGATAATGGCAACGAGTTCAAAAACAGTCTCTTTGTTGACTTTTGCATGGAGCATGGCATAGAACATCAATTCTCTGCTCCGCGGGTTCCTCAACAAAACGGTGTTGTTGAGAGGAAGAACCGTACTTTGGTTGAGATGGCTAGGACGATGCTTGATGAGCATAGGACTCCTAGAAAATTCTGGGCTGAGGCCATGAACACTGCTTGCTACATCTCAAACCGAATATTCTTGCGCTCAATTTTAAACTTGACATCTTATGAGCTGCGTTTTGGGAGACAGCCCAAGGTTACTCATCTTCGAGTTTTTGGCTGTCGTTGCTTTATCCTAAAACGTGGTAATTTGGATAAATTTGAGTCGCGTTCTTCTGACGGGATCTTTTTGGGTTACACTACACATGGTCATTCTTATCGTGTTTATAACTTGGAAACTAACACTGTCATCGAGTCATGTGATGTGACTTTTGATGAATCAACCCCCTCTGTTAGTTCTGCTCTTGAACAGGCAAATGAACACGACATGGAACAGACCATCTTCGAAGACGAAGATCCCGGAGATTTCGAGGATGAACCCCTACTACCCTCGACATCAACCCCCGAAGCTGACCCCGCTTCAACCACTTTGGCACGAGGTCCCGAAGCAACTACCTCGACATCGGTCATCTTGGACCACTCCCACGCACAAGTTGAGGGGGAGACTGCATCCCGCCGCGAGGCTCCACATCATGTTCAAAGGATGCACCCTCCCGAGCAGATCATTGGTGAGCTTGATCAAAGGGTAACACGTTCTCATGCTCATTTCACTAATTCTGCTTTTGTTGCTTCTTTCGAGCCCTTAGATGTTAGTCATGCACTTTCTGATTCTAGTTGGATAAATGCCATGCATGAGGAACTTGAAAATTTTGAGAGAAATCAAGTCTGGTCATTAGTTGATCCTCCACCAAATGTTCATTTCATTGGAACAAAATGGATTTTCAAAAATAAACAAGGGGGGATGGGACTATAGTTAGAAACAAGTCTAGACTTGTAGCTCAGGGTTATTCTCAATTAGAAGGGATTGATTTTACTGAAACTTTTGCACCTGTTGCTCGCCTTGAGGCCATTAGGATTTTGCTTGCCTTTGCGACATCCCGGGGATTCAAACTCTATCAAATGGATGTCAAAAGTGCTTTTCTTAATGGCTTCATAGGTGAAGATGTTTATGTAAAACAACCCCCTGGTTTTGAAAACCCCAAGTACCCACATAAAGTCCTTAAACTTCATAAGGCTCTTTATGGACTCAAGCAGGCCCCTCGGGCTTGGTATGACAGACTTAAGTCTTTTCTGCTTGAGCGGGGGTATTTGATGGGATCTGTTGATAAAACCCTGTTCACTCTCAAGCATGGCAAAGATTTCCTTCTAGTGTAGATTTATGTGGATGATATCATCTTTGGTGGCTCTTCTCATGCTTTGGTTGCCGAGTTTGCAGATGCCATGAGTAGGGAATTCGAGATGTCCATGATGGGCGAGCTTACAATTTTCCTTGATTTGCAAATCAAGCAAAGCAAACAAGGTACTTTCGTCCACCAGACGAAGTACACCAAGGACCTGCTCAAGAAATTCGACATGGCCGATGCGAAGCCTCTTGCCACTCCAATGGCTAC
Organism: Zizania palustris; assembly: GCA_019279435.1. Classification (NCBI taxonomy): domain Eukaryota; kingdom Viridiplantae; phylum Streptophyta; class Magnoliopsida; order Poales; family Poaceae; genus Zizania; species Zizania palustris. The sequence goes on from JAAALK010000290.1 coordinate 22,312,199, forward strand.
ATCTGTAGCATTGGATCCTGACGAAGATGGAGAAGCCGTAGATCAGAAGGAGTTCCGAAGCATGATCGGCTCCCTCCTCCACTTGACTGCTACGAGGCCGGACATACACTTCTTTATGTGTCTGTGCGCTCGTTTTCAGGCTTCACCACGAGCTTCGCACCGTCAAGCGGTAAAACGCATTCTAAGGTATCTCAAACATACCCTTGAGTTCGGCATATGGTATTCAGCGTCTTCCTCTTTGTGTCTTCGAGGTTATTCCGATGCGGATTTTGCTGGGTGTAGGATTGATAGGAAGAGTACCTCTGGTACTTATCATTTTCTGGGTACTTCACTGGTTTGCTGGTCTTCCCGCAAACAGTCTAGTGTTGCACAATCGACGGCTGAGGCCGAATATGTTGCTGCAGCTAGCTGTTGCTCTCAGATTTTGTGGATGGCTTCCACTTTGCGGGATTTCGGGTTAGATTATAAGAGTGTTCCACTTTTCTGTGATAACACTAGTGCTATCTGTATTGCAAACAACCCGGTTCAGCACTCCAGAACCAAACACATTGATGTGCGATATCATTTTCTCAGAGATCACAATGAGAAGGGTGATATTGAACTTCAATATGTTGATACCCAACACCAGCTAGCCGATATTTTCACAAAACCCCTCGATGCTTCTCGATTTGCCTACTTGCGCGGGGAACTTGGTATTTGTCACCCTTACGGCATTTTGTGAGGGGGAGTTGTTCTTAATTGTTGTACATATGCTCATCATGTGTGAAATTGCATTTACATCTCTTGCACTTATATGCCCGATTATAATTCATGAACTCGTGTCAGCTCAGCTCTATTTAATATATCTGAAACATTCATGTGCATGACGTTTTCTTTCCAAAATCAAATCGTGCTCACTGCTTAGTCTTGAATCTAGCATGTTTAGGCAGGACTGCTTTAGCTATCTTTTATCTGCTTGATAGCAAGACACTTTCCTTTGGATGCTAAAAATTTGCAACTTGAAAAATTGTTCTACATGTTCATGGATATTCATAAAATGCTAAACAATTTGTCCACTTAATCACAATTCCAAAAATCCATGATTTGCATGCTTCCAAATTAAAAGATCCAGGTGGGTTTGTTTGTCGTACTACCCTATTCTAGACTGCTTACCATTGCACATCGGTCTGAACTGGAATAGTGTAGTGTATGCCAAAATCATTGCTTTAAGCTTCTGATGGCTTTCATGCCTAGGCTTGGCCTGATTGGAAAGTATAAGGTGGACAAACAAATAACCCCTGGCATTAAGAAAAGAACAACAAAATTCATTGTTCATCAAGTTTGCTTTCATTGCTCCATTTGAACTGGACTTGTCTGTCTAGAGTAGAACTTGGCTAGCTTTGCGCAGTCCCTACTTTTACTTATCTAGTTTCCTTGACTAAGTGGTGATGCTTTTATTTCAAAAATGATAAAATCACATGCTGTCATCATGTTTTTAGAGAATGTTAAATTGAGCTGAGCCCATGATCATTGGTATTAATGTTGGCATATTTTTGATTTATATGTCTTTGCAATTCTGCTCATGTCGAATCTTTGCATCTTTTGAATGCTCCTTGATGCTTGCATTGCCAAAGGGGGAGAAATTTTTGAGTTCTCTGTTGCAAGGGGGTACACTTAAATTACTAAGGGGGAGTTTTTATCTTGAGAAAGGGGAGATTTGCCGAAGGGGCTTTTACTATTTTGAAAAGGGGAGGAAAATTCTTTTGTCAAGTGACATGATTTGTGATGGGGGAGTGGTCCCGATCTTCCGCTAGGTAAAGGATAGCTTGGGTTGGTGGAGAATCTCGACGTTGGCGATCCAAGGCTCCGGTCTGGCGGATCAAAACCTTGCAATCGTTACACCACTGTCTCTGTTGGTTATCAACCACGCAGAACGCGATTGACCTCGCCACGAAGGTTAATTCCTGCAAGCGAACCCAAGAACACAAGCAAGAACAGGAAGGATACAAATCGAATGCCAAATCACAGACAAACGAAGATAAGGTGAGGTTTCACAAATGCCAATGCAGCAGCCAATCGGTCCGGTGCAAGAGGCGGGATCTAAACACAACAGTGTAGATGCAACAAAGCAAAACCTAACCCTAGAGGCGGCTGGCGTGAGAATATATAGGGCGGCAGCCTGTGGAAGGCGAACAGACACGGGCTGTGGGCTAGAAGACGTACAGACTCAGACTATGGGCCAACATGGCCCAGTTCTGTCACGCAGGACTGTTTAAATCACACAGAACGACTCGGGACTCCAAATGAGGCGAAACCAACGGCAAACGATCCGTCTTCTCCTCAGCTTTCCAAAAAGTCAAAGAACGCGCCAATCGGACTTCGTATGAGGAAGTTATGCCCATTTTGGTGCAGGGTGGTTGATGTAGTCCGAACCAGCGAAATCTTGACTTCAAAACATCCGTGCGACTCCGTCTTCATCTCCAACTCTTCTATTCCATCTCCCATGTTCCTAAGCAACAAAATATCACTAGTATTCAGTAGCATCCCATCCAAACAAATATTGACATAGTTGCTAAGGAAAGAATTAACCTCATGGTTCAAGCGACGGGCACGGGCGCGTGTGATTCATCCTAGTAACTGAATTGTAGGTGGAGGCTCCATGTGTGTATCATGTGAAATGATGTCCTCATCAATTTGGCTCGTTTCTGAGTTTTTATGGTCACTTGTGTGCTGAAATTCTTTAAATTTTCTTGAACTTGAATTTGGTTGTCAATGCACTCATCAAGGGGGAGATTGAGAAACTAAGGGTTGGTTTCGGAGTGTGATGAGTGATTGACAGAGTTTAACCTCTAGTTCGAAGGGGTACCTCCGAAGGGGGTTCGGAGGTGGTTTCACCGAAGGGTTCGGTGGTTTGGTTGCTGCAGCTGTTGCAGCGGAGTGTGCCTGTCGGAGGGGTCCGACAGTACACGATGACTGGGTTGTACCGAAGGTCTCGGTACTTTGGGCGGTACACCGGAGTGTGTGCCGAAGGTTGCTAACCCGGAGAGGTCTCCGGAGCACTGGATACACTTGTCTGCTTGTCTGTGGTGCGCAGGGGACTACGGAGGTGACGGACGGTTCGTAGCTGGTGAACCTGGGTCAAGCGGGAGGCTTGATGCCAGTGGAGCAGGGAGCTCCATCACGAAGGCTGCGAAGGGGTCCAGGTCGGTCCTTGGGTCGAGGTGCACCAGGTGAAGGCAGTAAGTGCGGAGCGTGGCTCCGGGTGAAGGTACTCCGAGACAAATTCCTCGGAGGCGAGGCACTTCGAAGGGTACTCCGGATGGAGTGACTTCGGAGTATGGTGGAACAAGTCCTCTGCGGAGGCAAGGCATTCGAAGTGTGCTCCGGAGGGAGACATTCGAAGGTACCCGACGAAGGTCTCAGAAGTCGAGGCGCGTCGAAGGCATGGTACGGGTGAGGCTCGTCGAGGAGTGTGCTCGGGGAGAGACACTGCGACGAAGTGCTCATGGAATGCTTCGTGCGGAGGCCTTGGACGAAGGAGTGACTTCGAAGGGTGGTACTCCGAAGGTGGGGCTTCGGAGTGAGGAAGGCTTCGGAGCGAGGCTAGCTCCGGAGCGAGGTTGACTTGTGGTGCTTCGGCCATGCATGGCTTCGGTACACGGATTGACGGAGTTCGAGCTGGGAGTAGCTGCGAAGCCGTGGTGGTCCACTCCGAGGGTGTTGGTGCGAAGGCCCAAGGGCTTTGACGGCTTCGGCTCAAAACCGTCACTGTATCGGAGACTAACTTCGGTGAAGCGAAGGCCATCAGGCTCAAGGCTTCTCACCGAAGCTACCGCACCCCTCGCGTGCGAAGGGGGGCTCCGGAAAGGTCAAAGACTGCAAAGGCTGACATTGTCTGCTCTGCAAAAAGCTGACGTTGTCCCCTCTGCAAAGCTGATAGAGAAGCCTCCAGAATAAAGTTGACTACCTTTTGTACCCCTCTGTTCTGTAGAGACAAAACTGGTGTAAACCCTAGGGGTAAAGTAGTCATTTCACTTAGGGTGAATAGTGGCTATAAATATGGGGGCTGGGTAGGTAACATTTAACACTTTGAGCATTTACTGTTGAGCTCCTGTACTAGCCTCCACTGTTTGTATTCATCCAGTGAGTTCTTTTACTGTGTTCCTTGTTCAAGCAGCGAAGCCCTGCTTCTGTGTTGTCTTTCTGCTTGAGCTTGTTTGCATACCTCGCTAGTTGTAGTGCACCGAAGCCTGTCTAGGCGAAGTGTGTTTTGTGCGAAGTGTGCTTTTCAGTGTGCGTTCGCTCTGTGTAACAGGAGGCGAGACCTCGCTGCTTACTAGCGAAGCCCTGATCGAAGCCCGTGTTTTTTATCGTGTCGAAGCTCCTAGCGGTGTCTGTTAGTGTGCGTTTAGACCTTCGGTGTACGAAGCCCAGCACCAGTTGCTGTCGCTAAGTACTTGGTCGAAGTCCTTAGAGGTCAGTCCACTCGTGCGAAGGGTGAAGTGCGAAGCCTGCTCAAAGCACCTTGTGTGCGGAGCCTGCACTGACTTAGCAGAGTAGATTTTTCGGGGTTGCGTGTTGAGCGAAGTCTTCTTGGCTTCGAACTTTTGTTCCTTGCGAAGTCTGTGTTCGGAGCCGTCAAATATCTCCGAACCAGAACTTCAAAGGTTGTGTTCGAAGCCTGTTCCGCAGTAGACTGTATTAAAACAGAAGGCTATTTTTAGCCTGAAATTTTAAAAGCTCTCATTCACCTCTCCTCTGGTCTCCATTTCCGGTCCAACATTTATTAAGCGTGTATTTTTCAATAAGCATTTATGGTTGTTGAAGCCGCTGCTTCTAAGAATTAGAGCATGTTGGGTTGCTAGCCAGTAGCCACCATTTGTCAATAAAAGTTGTCACACTTGACTAAGGTGAGATTATCAAATTCTTTATCATACTTTGACAAACCTAAGAAAATCTTGCTACACTTTTTTAAATCATTGACATGTGAGATTAGAAAGAATCTTGCCACGGTTTGTGGCAACAACCAAACAACTGTCAATTTAGTCAAACTTGTCTAATCTTATGTGTGGTAAAGTGTGGCTGGGAACCAAACAGTCTCTTAGAGACCAGATTAATTTGAGAGGAGAAAAAATTCCAATTTTTTTCTAACCAACTCTATAGTAGGATTAAGGTATTTTTTCTGTGGATGTTACAAACTCGGTCGGTTAGCTACAAAAACAACCCTTTTTTAAGCTGAAAAAGGGAGAAAGGTCTGTTCGGACACAAAATGGAAATCTGGTTTCTCGACATTCCAAAGCCAATATAGGAAACCAAGGGGAGTGGGGCCCAGGTATCGTGCACGGGCCCGCAGTGGGCCCAGGCGCCTGTCACAGGACGAACCTATAAGAGGGGCGGGCTCCACTACACCTCGTCTCCGCCTTCCTCCTTCGCTCCCCTCAGCCAACTCGCAACCGAAGCAGAGAGAATAGAGAGCATTCGGCGAGCGCCCCGCGAGGAGGAGGACTGGAGGAGGAGGAGGCGAACACCCGGAAGAGGAATCCATCCCACGACTCCCCAAGTCCGCCCAGCGAGGGCCACCATGAGACGCTCCTCCAAGAAGTCGTCGTCGTCCGCCGCTGCGGCCACCACCGGTAGCTCACCGCCCTCTCGGATCCCACCCTCCCCTGCGTTTCTTTGTTTCTTGATCGGGCCTCCATGGCCGGTCCCGCCGCGAGGACGGGCCCGGGGCCCGATTGCTGGCTGCGAGATTTGGTCGGTGCTTGCCTCGGGAAGATCCAATCTTGAGTGAGTTCGTTCGTTCGGCCGGGCAGGTGGATTCTGGCCTGTGGTGGGCTTGTGCCCTGTGATGACGTGCTGATTGATAGGCTGGTCCGTTGAGGTTTGGATCGCGTGTACGGGATTGGGAGGGTCGGCTGTAGATCGGGGATGTGGAATTCTCAGTAGACTCGTTCCTGGGTTAACGGATTTATGTATGCAACAAGGTAGATAACAATTTTCAGGTTCTATCCTATGCCGAACCTGTGCCAAATGGGTTTCTAAGAAAAGCTAGAGTGGAGCTGTTTATGATTTTGAATATGATTATTAACTTCATTTTCCATGAACTGTATAAACCGTTGGTTGTCGTTAACAATGTGGTCATATGTGTTTTCAGTCCTTGATTCCTTGAATTTGCCATGTATAGGGTTTAGTCATGGTCTCCTCCAAAAATTTATCACTTTATTGGGACTTATATGTTAACCATTTCATGGATTAGAGGTGAAACAAATTGGTCAGGACTTGTTCTAGGCTTCTAGCTAAAGGAACTAGCCAAATAATTAAAGGATATGAACATCACATCAGAGATTAGTTCTGATGCTAACTGAAGATAGGATATGACTACCAATAAAAAGAAAATACATGAGGATGCATGCCTAGAATTCAGTATTTCAAGAGTTTTTGAGATCAAAATGTTATTTTAAACAGCTTAATTTGAATTGGGAAGTTTAATGTACAATTTTGTGTTAGTGGAAGTTCCTTATAAATTCCCATAGGCTCAAATTGTGTCTTAATTTGTTTTGGTATGCATTTTCTGGGTTTAAATGGTTGTCTTTGAATTTTGTCTTTGCTCTACAATTCTACATTAATGATTGAATGTCTGATTTTCAAATGCGTTAGCTTAGGAAATGACATGTTCTCTTTCTGAGGGTATTGACTATCGATACTTGAATCAATACTAAACAAACGATTATATCTAGGTAATGTACAAATAAATGAAAAACAAAACAGAAAAAGAAAAGTAGTCAGTACAAACCTGACCAGCAGGAGAGCAGAATGTGGTGAGTTGCAATGATTTATTTTCTTTCTTCAATATACTCATCTAATTGTTTGTATGTATGCATCTTGGGTGTAGTAATGTGGGCATGGTTTCATGTATGTATCTTTCTACACAAACATGCCTGGATTTATCGAGTTTTCAGAATTATGTTAACAGTCTTACCTTGAGAGACTCACATAATTAGTGATTTTCACAAATACACAGAATGCATGCAAAATGACTGCATTTATGAGACCTTGCAGCAGTTGTCATGTTATTCAACTAACTGATATATGTTAGGCTATCATGCCTTTCCCTAGTTTCTGTTTCTTATTTTCTTTCAACGTTTATTAATATGAATTGATATAATTACGAGGGTGGATGCATATATTTTTCTCTTACAATTTCCATCATATTTGACACGTGCTATCTTTGTAGGATTAAGAGATTAATATATCATGTATAGTATATCTTCAACAAATCACAGGTTAAGTATGTATGTTATGCTAACACATTTTCATTATTATTTCCAGGCCCATCGAGGGGAGTTTCAAAGGAAATGGACAGGATCGAACAACTTTTCTATACTTATGCTGACAGATCGTCAGGCATGATTGAGTATGTTGTTTTCTCAAGTTTTGGTACACTTTGCCTGCATTATTTTTGCTGCTCATTACAACCATCTATCTGTCATGTATATGCACTATCTCATGCACCCAACTAATTCTATTAAAATGTTGAACTAGTATTTCAAACTTTATGTCTGCAATGTGTTCCAACAATTGATCGGTGAGAAGTACCTGATCCTGCTTCAAGTTTAATGTAATCAGATCTGGCCTTTTGTTTTGACAGCTAAATACAGAAATATGGTGTGAGATGCTGATAGACAGACATGATATTCTGTAGATCGATTTCAACTTTGAAGTGCAACTAGAACACAAATATATAAATGACAGATAGTGGCTCTAATTGTAATGGTTACAAGAACCATAAGGTGACAAGTGCCAACCAAGGGCTAAATGTTTGTTCATATGTAAGATGTTTAATTGGACAATCTTTGGAGATATATATTCTTGTACTGGTGGAAATATCTATTCTCGTACTGGTGGAAATATCTATTCTCGTACTGGTGGAAATATTTATTCTCGTACTAGTGGTTCTAGTACATGTGTGTACTTTCCAAAGTTATGTGTAAATGGTTTAATTGTATTGATTTTATTTTGTTATTTTTTTTGTTTAGGCCATAGTTGTTATGGTGTCGCCATATCGTCGCCATAGTGTTTCCATATCGCCGTGGCGGAAATTTTTAATTCGCCACGGACCGTCATATCGTCGAGGGTCTGTGGCGGGCGCCACAGGCGCGTGGCACCTGCCATGGATGTGGCGCTCGCCATAGGAAGGTGGCGCGACATCTCAGCACAGCGCGGCATGGGTTAGGAGTGAGGGCACGGTGTGAGTTAGCAGTGAGGGTGTGGCACGGCGAAGGCCCGACGCGTGTGGCGCACGGTGGGGCCGACCATGGCTCGGCCAGGCGCGCGCGGCGTGGCTAGGAGAGGAGAAGAGAAAGTGAGGGAGATGAAGGGAAAGAGAGGCGGCGGGCTGGAAGGGTGGGGGAGAGAGAGAGGAGTGGAATAGAAATTAGGGTTGAGAAATAAGAAACCCTAGTGGCCTAATGGGCTTTAAATGGGGTGTGCATAAATTGACTATTTGCAGATTTTATAAATAGATTATTAACTTAACTTAAGATATAATATTAGATAAAATTTTAAATATGTTATTGAAATTTTAATTATATATATATATTATTTTATAAGGTATGTAAACTAACAGTATTACAACTTAATATTATATTGTTATTTTTATCATATTATATTATATTGCTATTGTTATTTGCAATTTATTTATATATTGATATATTTTTCTAAATCCTATAAGTTATTTTCTTATATTGTTCACCGCGTCAATGTGTCTATGGCGATGCCATGCCACGCGCCATAAGCGTTGTAATGTTGTGAAGGTGGTAGGTCGCCGCGCATCGCCGTAACAACTATGGTTTAGGCAGTAATCTTGTTTTGTATTGCCTACGTATTTTGTTGCTTTCCCCAATGAAACTGCTTATTGGTCATGAAAGTTTTAGTCTTGTATCAACTGAGCAATCATTGAGTTGTGTTTTTGTCCATTTGAACAGCCCAGAAGGTATTGAAACACTCTGTTCTCACCTTGAAGTTCCTCATACAGATGTCCGGATTCTGATGTTAGCATGGTATGGATTTGTTTTTGTAGAGTTAGATAAAATTTGTTCAGCTTGATTGAAATATCTAATAAAAGCCATAATGTCTTGTGTCAGGAAGATGAGGTGTGAAAAGCAAGGTTATTTTACTTTGGTATGCCTTATTTCTACTTTGGTTCTAGTTGTTGTGGTCCAATTTCTATCAGTGTAGTATTGTGCTGTTCTTTGAGTTGACTGACAGTACTATGTTGTCAGGATGAGTGGCGATCAGGGTTAAAAGCTCTGCGAGCTGATAGTATCAGCAAATTGAAGAAAGCTTTTCCAGAACTGGTCCAAGAAGTGAGTTTCTGTTTGGTTCAAATTTATAGTGGACATCGAAATGTATTTGAAAGGTGTTATATTCTGTTATAGTTAGTCCTATATAGAGAGAGTTTTCTGGGATAGAATCTCATAAACAAAGGTTTGCAAGTGCACATGGAAACATCTTGTGCATACATAACCAGACATTGTCAACTTTTTTTGAGGTAAACCAGTAGGAAAGGCTCCTACTGAGGTTATATATTAAAGGGAGGCTGGAGCCTAGAAAACCAATGTACAGGAAGGAGAAGAGCAGAGGGGGAGGGAAAGAAAAAACAGGAAGAACAGGAAGATTAGAGGGAACACAGCTAGGCTGCTACAGAGCTCTTAGTTACATTGTAACTGGGTTGACATTGCCAACTTATGATTTGAACAAAATAATTCTGTTGTTAAGTGATGATAACTTAAGTTATATTGTAACTGAATTTTATATCTTCTTTCAAATTCAGGTTACAAGGCCATCAAATTTCCAGGATTTCTATCCGTATGCATTTCGTTATTGCCTAACAGGTATCATTGCTTGATATATTACTGCACACTTCACTGAATTTTATGTTTACAAAACTTAACTTGGTTATGTTTGCACAGAGGATAAGAAAAAGTGTATAGAAATACCTGTTGCCTGTGAGCTGCTGAATCTAGTGTTAGGCTTGCAGTTTTGCCCCCAGGTTAAAAACCTTATTAATTACCTAAAGGTAATGATTGATTATTTTGTTCACTGGGTCCCTTTCTTCTGTGGCTCTCTAATTGCTTAACAGCTTACCTTTTGCGGAAACTGTGTTTCAGTACCAAAATGAATACAAGGTGATAAACATGGACCAATGGATGGGCTTTCTTCGATTCTGCAATGAGGTCATGTTTCAAACCATCTCCTTATTCTACTTTCCTATTTCTTATTTCTCCAAATTTAAACATATTTGTTTGTCATCATTGTTGACATTGTGCAATCCCTTTTTACAATGCAGATAAACTTCCCATCACTTGACAATTATGATTCAGACCTTGCTTGGCCTTTGATTTTGGACAACTTTGTTGAATGGCTACGGGAAAATAAAAGTTAGCTCTATTGTATGCCAGCAGTGGTGAAGATGTGATCTGAAATGTAATACTCAAGAATGTAGGTGAACTACCCTAGCCTTCTACTAAAAATGTGATATCACTATATGCAATTCATCATCCTCAACTGTTTGCCATTGTATTTATTGCTGTACCTTGGTAGAAGTATTATATAAGTTAGCCCTCTTGATAACTCAAGAAACTTGCATGAAGTCCCATTCAGTAAATGGTGAATTTACACTGATAAGTATAAGACATGTGGCAACTAGTAAAAGCAACAATTAAGTAACTGCAAGAATTTCTATTACTGAATTGCATGTAGTTGCTCTTGAATTTCTACATTAATGTGATTTTTAATATTTTGTTATGATATATTTTCAGGCTATCATCATCTGGGGGCTTTAAAGGATGCAGTTTCAGTTTTTTTAAGTTGTGCGGTGGAGGCTGGTTTCAGAACGATCATTCAATTGCCTTCTTGTCTTTTGCTTTCCTCGTTTTTGAAGCTAAAAAAGGATTGCAGAGATGTCATCTTGAAATTTTGCATGGATATGATCTTATATTGTGATACTCAATGCTGCTATTGCATTGCATTGGTTTTTAGGTGTATAGCTTCAAAAGCATGGAAATTGGCCGAGAAAGACACGAGTAGCTATGTTTCCCATCTCTTCTCCCTTGTGTAGAAGAGCAAACACCTCTTATGTCTTTTAGTTGTTTACCCCTAATTTAGGGGCTATTTCATTCTGTATAGCTTTTTTTCATCATCATCTACCGACTATAGAAATGGCTCATGTCATCATCTTATTGGTTGTTTGGTAAATCAGTTCGGTAGCATCCATGCCCCAAGTTCACAGATGCAGGGGAGCAGAGAATTGTTTTCTTGAAATGAGCCATGAAAGTTTGTGTGCACGAAAGGAAAGCTTTTATAAACTGCCTAATGTCATCGGTGATGTGGAACTTGTCTATGGGAATCTGCGTGCGGCGAAGAATCCAAGATGAACCAAAAGGTATCCCAGCAGAATCACAAACTCTGTTCCTTTGAAAAAAATTATCGTCCGATATTTTGTAACAACAATATTTTCTATATTTATGTTCGTAATGGTGTTAACGTCAAAGCTGTCAAAAATTGACAGAATTTTTAAATAATATTCTAATTTAATTTTTTGGTAGCTGAGCAAAGCTCTACTCTCTTACCCATGAACATGATCAATCAACGACAATGCTACCCTTGGCTACGCCTAAAATGCCATGCCTGTCCAGTTTGTGGTACACGGGCAAGCAAGTTGGTTCCTGCTGTGCCATCCTACTTGACAAGGGAAGGTGCCGTTGCGTGGCTGATTGCTGAGCTGCTTCGCCGGCGAAGCGACGGCCAGCTCTGCTGTCTCTTCAAAGCCCCGTGCCGGTCGCCTGCCGGCAGCTAGCGGGGAGGCCGTAGTATGATCGATTTGTGCTGAGCACCGGCGCGCCGCTCGCATTATTTCGCGTCGTCCTTAAATTGGGAGAGCCGGACGGACAGCCTGCAGCTCACGCACGCATTATGCCGTCGGCCACCGACGACTCACGGCAGCCGTGCGTGCGTGCCGTCGGTCTAATCATGAATTCACCGGTGTGCATCTCTATGCTATAAATTTCTCGCCTCATAAAAGTAAGGTGTTGTGATTTTTGTGGTTGGTAAATTTATAGAATTTGTATCAAACGCGTAAACACAAAAATGATTCAGGTTAGAATTCAGGAGAATTGATTCTCCTTTTTATTATAGGAGAGAATCAGGTAAAACATTGATTCTCACGCGAATCAAGTTAACAAAAAATTAAAAATACATATAGAAATTTAGGAAAATATTTATACATAATTAAAGTATATTATCACACCATACAATATATGTAATATGATTTATATTTTATATAATTTGTTTATTTTTGTTGATGTAATTTTAGATCGTATAACAAAAACAATCATACATATAATATAACCTAGAGACATGTGTATAATAGTTATTTAAGATCATTTCGTATCTTATAAAATTATAATCTAATTATTCAGTTAAATAATTTCATAGGTAAATATGATTCGCTAGAGAATCACTTTCAAATAGAATCTGAAGTCAAAATCCGAAACCACGCCAAACAGACTCAAAGTTCTAAGGAACTCAGCAAGGTACAAAATTTTAATTGCAAGTTAAATACATCTTTCTTTTAACCTAAGGGAAAATGGGTAAATATGTAACAAGTTGTATGCCCATTCAGTGATTGACAAACGCGATAAAAGATAAATGAGCGAATAAATAGCTCACTTATAAAAGGTTTTATGCTGACCAGGTTTGTATGTCACCACTATAGCACTATGACACTCAACCTATGGTGGCTGCAGCTTAGGATTGTGCACGTACAATCTCAACCGTCAATTTCGATGATCAACAATTATAGGCCTGTGGTTATAGCTAGGGCTAGATAACGAGCCAGCTCGGCTCGTTATAGCTCGTTATGTTAACGAGCTAGCTCGGCTCGGCTCGTTAACATAATGAGCAGAAAATCCAGCTCGACTCGGCTCGGTCCAGCTCGCGAGCTAGCTCGTTTAGCTCGCGAGCCAACTATTTAAAAGATGATTAAATAATAAATATTTAAATAATCATATATCAAACATCAAAATATGAAATAAATAGAATACATAAGTTTTCAAAAATTAAACATCCATAATTCCATCATTATTTCTATGATTCCATCAAATTCATCACACATGTTATTTGTTTCGTACTTTTATATGAGAAATTCTATATACTTTTATATGATAAATTCTATAGGCCATAATAATAAATTTATAATAACAAGTTAGTAAATAATAACTCGATATTAACAAATAAATTATAAAATAATGAGTCTCATATTGTAAGATAGTGTTTTATTATTACTTTAATGAGTTGACTTGACTACTTGTGCTGAGCTCGTTAAGCTCGCGAGCAGCTCGCGAGCCAGCTCGAACTCGCTCGTTATACTAACGAGCTAAAACACCAGCTCAACTCGTTAGGAAAATAGAACGAGTCGAGCCGAGTCAAGCCGAGCTAGTCACGAGCCGAGCGAGTTAACGAGCTACGAGTTTTTTGTCCAGCCCTAGTTATAGCATTGAAGCTATAATCTGCGAACAATACTTTCGCCACACTATTCTATATCAAAAACATTTTACTCTAACATTAACTTCATAAAAACTTAATTTTTATCTTCTTACCTATCTACGGTTCATAAGTTATAAAGTTATATTTCTTCAATATTTTTTAGAGCATCGGCAATATATATAGATCATATAGTCCATAGCGACGACAAAAATTATAATGTTGGGAAAAATAATTCCTGAGGCTGGATGACTCTTACTCTTCGAAGAGCTAAGGTTCCGCTCCGGGTATGCCGTCGAAGCCCCTTCGACGGCAAAGCCCTCAATGATACCGCTTTGGAGGCCACAAACCATTTCGAATCCCAAAGCCCAAAACCAGGGGTATACGTCCCTTCTGACGGGACGTATACTCTATAGCACTACATCGAGTCTTTTATTATATTACCCTTACTTGTATTACATTGTGTATTACAACTATAGTTAGTTATATGTAGGGGATAATAATATATTACCCTCTATAGATTGTGCCTATAAATACCTAGCTATATTGCTATTGGGGAAAGGAAAAGCTACGCTAGCCGAAAATTTCAAAAATCGCCCCAAAGCCCAAGAAATATGCGCGTGTGAAATCATAGATCGGTACCTTCTAGCATAAGACGCGCTAGGTGCAGTGGAAGAAGATATTGAGGAAGCGCGTTCTTGCCTGTCCTAGCTTCGTCCCGGTCGTTTCTCGTCAATCCAATCAGTGAAGATGACATAGTTATTCACGTGATGAAATCCACGAGCATCGCTATTGGAGCAACGCCTCTATGGTATTCACACGTACAGGGATGAAGTACTTCTCATGACGGCGTGCTAGCACCGCACGTGAGAACGGGAGATCCTTAATCTCAACTTTTGAGATCAAAAAAGGGAGGAGAGGAGTTCTTGGTGGCTAGGTCTAAACTATTCAAAAGCTTGTTCTCCAAGACCTCCTCCCTCTCTCTTTATATAGGCATAAGAGCCCCTGGTCGCTAGCATCTCGAAACCAATAATTCGGTTACAACTGATTTGTACTCTAACAGATCTAATTTGTTTTACCAACATCAGAACTTCTGATCCTGGATCAGAACTTCCGACATGGTATTGTCGGTATATCAATCCAGCACGACACTGTAACAGATCCAATCTATTTTTTCCCACCTCGGAACTTTCGATACACATATCGGAACTTTCGTTCAGTATAATTTTCTCGATTCCAAATCGAAACTTCCGGCTCATCGGAACTTCCAATATCATATCGAAACTTCCGAAGCAAATTTTGCTCTCTAACTCGAGTCCAGAAAATAATCGGAACTTCCAATCAACCAAAAAAATTCTTGGACATACTTCCTTCAATTGCGACATAGGGACTCAAAAATACTTGGTATTACAACAATACACTACATTCAGATAAAATGTATTACTCCATTCGGAGGCCTAAATCGAAATTAAACACTTCGACTAGATTTTAAGCCCTTTGAGGCTTTGAATCTGTTGTGTAATAATTCATTACACCAACATATAGTAAAATATAGCAATTATAAGCTACGTAGTAAATAAACTATGAGACCTATCAAACATGGTTACTTATAAATAGTGATATCAATAAATATATAGACTTCTTTTTTACATAACTATACAATCTTTTTTATATTTAAAATATATATACTACTTTTACAATATATATATATATGAATAGGTTTCAATAATCTCTCTAGCATTAAATACTATGTCAATATCAAAAATGATGTTGTACTTTAAATGAGGAAAGAGTATGAAACATGAAATCTAGTTCCTGCACCAAATTCAAAATATAACGAGTGGGACGCCACGACAGTGAGAGCAAATGACAATAGGGATGGTGATGCTATGGACTTGATTGAGGGAATGAGATGAGAGCAGAAAGTGCCTTTGTTCGAGCGGAATATTACTAGTACGCATGTAAAGCATATCTAACGATTTGAATTAACTAAATTGAATGGGCTTTTAATTTTGAATAATCCGAATAGGATTGATTCAGATTACATGAATCCATATCAGTATCCATTGGATATAAACGATGCCATATCTATTTTCAATATCTGTAAACGAAAAATCCAAATCTAGAACTATTTTTTCTAATTGGAAGGAAACTATCCGAATCAATTACATCTCTAATTGCACCTCCACTATGCCTACAGCCTGCCTATGTCGTCAATGGGATCGCTAGAAAGTGGCGACCGTGCCGTGCCGGTGCGGTAAATCGGTAATTATATTTCGCATTGACCAACCAGCTCATCTTGACTACGTCCCTTTTTATCTTGAGCGATAGATACTTGTATCTGCATTGTGTTCACGTGTAGGCTCAGTTTTGGCCAAAAAAGTTGGCGCTACAAAAATGGGTATCACACGCATGTCAAGTGACCAAAAATACTTTTTTTTTCTTTCATACGACACGAAGCAGATTTGCTAGCCTTATAAGTTGATGGAAAAATGGTCTCTATATCCAAACTACGGTTGACGAAATCGTCCGGCTACCGCGCGGTAGCTGACGTTTTGCCTGAGACCGGTTGAATCAAACCGATTAGTTTGATTTAAACTTCAAATTTAAAAAATATTTATAAAATGAAAAATAAAAAAAAAATCTTTAAATAGTACTCCCTCCGGTACACAAAAACAAGTCGTTTTGGACATGATTTCACATACCAAGGAGCAATTAATTAGTGTGCACTTTCCATGTTTGCCCCTATTAAATATAGTGTAAGAGTAAACATAGCACGAAAAACAAGAAAAAAGTAGTACTACTTGAGGGGTATAGTTGTCCAAAATGCACAATAAAATGCAAAACGACTTGTTTTAGCAACATCTTGATAGAAGCCTAAAACGACTTGTTTTTGTGTACCGGAGGGAGTATGTGAATTAAGACGATTTATGGTGAAAGTAGTTTTCAAAAATATTAAAATATCGTAAAGTTATGAACAAAAAATTCATCTTTTAATCTTTTTCACGTGTTATTGTTTAATTCTAACTTCACTCATATATGATTGCTATTAGGGATTAAGTGGATTATTTGCATGTAAACTTTTCTTCTTCACATAAAGATAGATTGATGGTTCTTATATTATTAACGTTGGAATATTAGGCAATTTCATGACTAATTTCCGAATAAAATAATTCATGGCATCCGCTAGATTTAGCATGAACACAGTAACCATGTTTTCGCAAAGCATGATTAAGAACCGTACAGAAAAATAAACCACATATTGTATGGTTGCCGAAAACGAATCTACAGTCGGTGCAGAAGTACTCCTTGTGGTGTCGGATCGTAACACCCAACGGTGACTGATAGTAGATGTAGATGGAAGACGGGTCGTGATGACAAACTTGAACAGTCACGCGGAGCGCTTTCGAAAAACCTTATTTGTCCTCTCCCGGTGCAGGATCGTAAGGACGACAGATTTTGGAAACCTGCTCTCCCATTCTCGGTGCACGCCGACAAGTGAAATGGAGTAGACTATGGTGGCAACACGACAAATAGAAGGGACAACTAGAACCCTAGCATGGTTCTGTTATGATTCTCATATTTTTGATTCAGCCAGATCAACGGGTATTTATACGGGAGCATCCCGATCTCGTGTCACGATCACGATTTTAATCAAGTCGGTTTCCATATAACTATATCCTTTAAACTTCACCATGATCCCAAAGAATCGGAACAAGAAAAGGAAAGACCGTGTCCCCACAAGGCAAGGAGTCGGATTCTAGGAATACGTGGTCAGTCTCGGCAAGCCGGCCCCTGATTCCCGAATCCTGACTCAGATCAAGCAATCGGTAGTGCTAACTCTGATTTCTGAGTCTTGGTACGAATTCAGCACTCGGCAGTGCCGACTATTGAGTTCGAGTTCCGACCACTCGATATTCCTTTTCTTGGCTCGGACCTTTGATATTTATTTAGGAATTTCTGAAATATTCATATAGGTCTATTCCAAAATTCCAGCAATCCCCACCAGATCTCAAATACCCATTAAGGATTTGTCTAATTCCCACTGCTGTTTAATATAATAGCGTTTTGGCGATGATTGTTAAGTTGAACTCCCGCCTAGAACCTCAAGCTATACTCATTCACAACTTAAACAATGGACTATGCCTTGAATTGTAAGTTTTCTATGAACAAGTTTCACTGAAAGTCTTGACTAGTACTTGGCTGCTAGTAGCCTACCCCTCGGGTGGAGCATATGTGTCATACTCCATAGTCTCATAATGAGCTTACTATAGATCACCCAAGTATCGTGGACTGCGACGTTAGACAGTCGGGCTCATATAGGTGTATTCTTTCAAGAATGCTCTATAGGATAGCATATTTGCTAACTAAAGCCAATAGAATACATTAAGGCTTAAAGCCAATCTTCCTTACAGTTTCTAAGAGTATTGCATCTTAGAGAGAGTTGAGTAATAATAATTACTCTCCTCAATTAACCAATAGCTTGTTTTTTCTCGGTCTTCATGGGATCTCCGATAACATAGGTTGGGTTACCACTATGGAAACTCATATGGGTCTCACACCCATCTCCCTCGATGCATTTTCTATCATATTACGTGATAGCCCTTTTGTAAAGGGATCTGCCAAGTTTTTGTCTGTTTGAATATAAGTCACACTTATAACTCCCGAGTTTCTCAACTTCCTAACAGACTTCAATCGTCTTTTAACGTGTCTTGATGACTTCGCATTATCCTTAGTACAGTTCACTTTAACTGTCACAGCTTGATTGTCACAATTCATAAGGATAGCCGACACTAGTTTTTTCAACCATGGGCAAGTCCATCAATAGCTCACGCAACCATTCTACCTCTGCAATTGTTGTATCTAAAGTAGTAAGTTCTGCTTCCATGGTTGACCACGTCAATATGGTCTGTTTGCAAGACCTCCATGATATTACACCACCTCCAAGAGTAAAAACATACCTAGTTATGGCATAAAGTTCATCAACATCAGATATCCAATTTGAATCACTATATCTCTCAAGCACAACTGGGTGCCTAGAATAGTGAATCTCATAACTCATAGTACCTACCAAGTAGTGCATAACCCTTTCAAGTGCATGCTAGTGATCACAACCCGGGTTGGACATGAACCTACTCAATTTGCTCACAATAAATGATATGTCGGGTCTCGTTCCGCTAGCTAGGTACATGAGTGAACCAATTATATGAGAGTATCTCAGCTGATCTTTGACAATTTTCTTATTCTTTCGAAGTGTCACACTAGGATCATAATGTGTTGGAGAAGGCTTGCTGTCTTTATAACCGAAATGGCTCAAGACCTTATCAGCATAATGAGATTGCGAAAGTGTAATCCCATTCTCGTCCTTATGCAATTTGATGTTAAGAATAACATCAGCTTTTCCCAGATCTTTCATATCAAAACTCTTTGATAGAAAAGACTTGACCTCATTGATCGCATCAATATTTGTGCCAAAAATCAGTATGTCATCGACATATAGACATAATATAACTCCTTCACCCTCACCATGTCGGTAGTATACACATTTATCGGCCTCGTTTATGACAAAGCCATAGAAGTTAGAGATATGTCGAACCTCTCATGCCATTGTTTAGGTTCTTGTTTCAGGCCATACAAAGACTTCAATAATTTACACACCTTGCTCGCTTGACCCTTCACTACAAACCCATCAGGCTGATCCATGTAGATCTCCTCATCCAACTCTCTATTTAGAAAAGTTGTCTTTACATCCATTTGATGAATGATAAGATCATATGAGGCTGTCAAGGAAAGCAATGCTCTAATTATGGTTAGTCTAGCGACAGGTGAATAAGTATCGAAAAAGTCTTCGCCTTCCTTTTGTGTATAACCTTTGGCCACAAGCCGAGCTTTGTACTTCTCAACGGTACCATTAGGCCTAAGTTTCTTCTTGAACACCCACTTACAACACACGGTTTTGCAACCATACAGTCGATCAGTCAATTCCCACGTACCATTAGATAGAATCGAGTCCATCTCATTATGGATAGCTTCTTTCCAATCATCTATATCCGGAGATGCATATGCCTCAGTAATGGTAGTAGGAGTTTCATACACAAGGTACATAGTGAAATTGTCGCCAAAAAATATTACAACCCTTTGTCTCTTACTCCTTCTAGGAGCTTCACTACTGTCCTCCTCAAGGACTTCTTCAAATTCATTATGTTGTTCAAAAGACTCGAAATTAATCGTTTTACTAGTTTCAATAATTATCTCAGTAGAATATCTAGCAATGGTATGTATACCTTTTAAAGGAAATATATTCTCAAAAAATGTTGCATCACATGATTCTAAGATAATATCAACATGCATATCGGGCATCTCAGATTTTATTACCAAAAATCTATATGCCATACTCCTCTGAGCATAGCCTAGAAAGACACGGTCCACTGTCTTAGGTCCCAGCTTGCATTTCTTCACAATTGGAACATTGACTTTCGCCAAACATACCCAAGTACGCAAGTAAGACAGTTATGGTTTTCTCCCAATCCATATCTCATATGGAGTTTGATCTTTATTCTTATTAGGAACTCTATTCAGGACATGACTCACAGGCAGCATAGCCTTCCCCCACCATACCTTTGATAAACCGACAATATCTAACATGGTGTTAACCAAGTCAGTTAGTGTGCATTTTTCCTCTCGGCAATCCCATTCGACTTGGGCAAATAGGGAGGCATCCTCTCATGAATAATACCATGTTCCTCACAAAATTCATCAAATATTTTGGGAAAATATTCACCACCCCGATCAGACCTTAGACGTTTAATCTTTCTCTCTAGTTGATTTTCAACTTTGGCTTTATAGATTTTAAAGTAGTATAATGCATCATCCTTAGTTTGCAATAGATATACATAACAAAATCTAGATGCATCATCAATAAAAGTCATGAAATATCTCTTTTCACTATTTGTCAACACACCATTCATCTCCTCAGCCACCTTGAGAGGCTTCCGAGGTTGCTTTGATTGCACACAACTATGACACTTAGAACCTTTGACAATTGTGAAATTCAGATTTAAACACATGCTGGACAAATGAGATATCAAGCCAAAATTAATGTGACATAAATATGAATGCTAAATACTCGCATCATCAATAATGTTGCCACAAATATGGTTCACTAACTTATTACTAAAATCAAAAAGGGAAAAATGGAACAGACCTCTACAATCATAGCCTCTACCAATGAATTGTCCATGTTTTGATAATACTAATTTATTAGACTCTAAGACTACCTTAAACTCGTCCTTCAATAGAACAGAACCACTGACAAGATTCTTATTGACTGTAAGGACATGCTGCACGTTCCTCAATTGCACGATCTTTCCCGAAGTAAACTTTAGATCTACTGTATCAAAACCATGAACAAAAGCAGATGACCCATTCCCCATTAGGACGGAAGAATCCCAAACGATCTGATAAGAAGAAAACATAGAGATGTCACCACTCACATGAACAGTAGCACCCGTATCAAACCACCAGTTGGTAGTTTTACATATCGAAAGCACAACAAATGGATTATCGTACCCATCCTTAGTATTGCCAATTGTCACCATGTTGACATTCTTAGCCTTTTGCCCTTTATGGTCTACACGATCTGGACAATCCTTAGAAAAATGTCCCAGATCACCGTAAGTGAAGCAATTCAACTCGGCTATATTTTTATTCTTCGTTTTAAAGGTAGTGGTTCTCATAACCTTGTTCGGCTTATGTTTTCCTTTGCTCTTGTTATGTGGAGATTTATGCACCAAGTTGGTGCTAGACTGACCTTCGCCTCCTTTCTCAGAAGTGTCATTTTCCCGAACTTTCTCTTCAACATCAAGAGACGCTATCAGGTTTTCAACTGATATCTCATGTCTCTGATGTTTTAGAGTAGTGGTGAAATTCCTCCAGGAAGAAGGTAACTTTGCAATAATGCACCCAGACACAAACTTATCGGGTAGAGGACACTTAATGATGTCAAGTTCCTTGACAATGCACACCTCATGAGCTTGTTCTACGACAGAACGGTTGTTCACCATCCTATAGTCGTGAAAGCTCTCCATGAGGTATAGTTCACTACCTGCATATGATGCACCATATTTTGCAACCAGAGCATCCCACAATTCTTTCGCATCTGTCACAGTGATGTAAACATCACACAGACGGTTAGAGAGCACGCTTAGAGTGCATCCCACGAAGAGATTATTTGCCTCTGTGAACTTCTTCTCATCAGAAGAGAGTTCACCTTCAGGTTTGCCACGTCTTGCTTCCCATACATTCAGAGCAGTAAGCTAGAGACGGACTTTTGCTTGCCATCTCTTAAAATGCACACCAGATAATTTTTCTGGCCTCAATGAATCTATAAATCCAGAAGTCGGACCGACCTGATTCAGAGTTACAACGGAGACTGGCCCGAAGGGTCCCTAGGGCACCTTCGGCATTAGGACGGTCAGACCGGAGGTACAACCTCGGTCGGACCGAGGGGTTACAAAGAGGCTTCGGGATTGAGCCCCGAAGGTAGGCGCGAAGGATGGCTCCGAGCGGTCTGACCGGCGAAGCTCCTTTGGTCGGACCGACGAGGTCTCCTCGGTCGGACCATGCGGGTAGGCTCTGGTGAAGGCTTTGGCGTGGTGCAATGTGAGGGGGCTTCGAACGCAACCTTCAGGCTTTGGTGCAACGTGGTGCGGAGGGTCCCGGTCGGACCGGCAGAGTGCCATCGGTCTAACTGGCTGTTGCCGACAATAACGTGACAAGGTCCGATCAGACCGAGGTCTCAACGCTGGTCGGACCTAAGTAACAGATCGGATCTGCTAAGCCTCAGCAACCCTAGCAAATGATCGTCAATTGCCTCCAAATTTTGCAAGGATACTTATGAGGGCGATTGATCTACAAAAACCACAAAAGATCAGATACAATTCGTCTAAGGGTCCGAATTACCAAATATGGTGATAAAAACCGATAAAAGGGATAGCAATCCATTACGTGGATTAACGGGAGGTTCACAAGCGAACCAGCAAGGGATACCGTGATTACGGACACGGCGGACGGAGGGCTTTCAAGCAAACCCACGAAGATCTACTATCTAATGCGGAAAGTAAAGAAAAGTAAATGCGATTCAAAGCTAGGGCTTTGGATTTTTGAGATTGGAGAGAGAGCCCTGAATCGGCCTTGCCCCTAGTATTTATAGGGGGTGGGCTGGTGGTCCCTAGCACCAAATATCATTAGGATTCAGCCACAATTCGGTTGAGATAAGATTTGGATAAAAACCACCCGAATCCACTTCGGTTTCATATTTTGAACCCCTAGCCGGTCTGATCGAGCCCATGGGGCCGGTCTGACCGAGCCTACATGGACGGTTGGACTGGCCTACTATAGCCGGTAAGACCGGCCTGTGCCAGGTTTGGCATATTTTCGGTCAAAAATACCACTTTTCAGTATTTTGCCTAGTTTGACCATTAATGTCATTTTTTGCTATAAACACATGCCCCTGCCTTTTAGAAAATTTAGTAAGCTAAAAGTATGACGGGCCTCGGGCGATACTGTCCATATCGACTTTTTGACACTTTAAGCGTTTTACCACACACTCGGGAAGTACCTTTTCAAATATCTACCATTCAAAGCCCTTCGAAATCGCTCTTCTTGTAGAGACTCTAAGACATATGCATTGCGTGGAGCAATTTCGACTACCTTGAAAGGACCTTCCCAACTAGGCGACCATTTGCCAAATTTTGGGCTCTTAGTGCCCAATGGTAAAATCATCTTCCAAACCAAGTCATTGACTTGAAATGATTTTGCTCTAACCTTTTTGTTGTTTGCTCTAGCTACTCTTCTTTTATATTTCTCTATTGCCTCTAGAGCCTTCAACCTCTTATCGGTCACTTCTTCTAAATTATCCTTCAAAAGTTTCTCATATTCATCGACCGATAAGCCATCTTGCTTAAGAAATCTAAGTGAACCAACTCATATGGACTAACTTTAGTGGCACCATGCTTTGCAACTCTACTAGCCCATAAAGCTTCGGAAAGCACCTCATGCCACCGCTTTGGAAACTCTTCAATCTTCTTCTTTATTAGTTTAATCACAGTTTTGTTACTAGACTCGCCCCGACCATTGGCCTGAGCATAATATGGAGAAGAGTTTACCAATTTGATCCCATAGTATTTGGCAAAGTCCCTCACTTCTTTAGCAATAAATGAAGTACCTTGGTCTGTAGTGAGAGTCTGGGGAATGTCAAATCTGTGTATATTGTGCTTCAAGATGAAATCGATTACCTCGTTGTGAGTCATGTTCTTGAGTGGCACGACCTCGGTCCACTTGGTGAAGTAATCCGTCGCCATCAACACGAACTGATGCCCTTTTGAAGAGAGAGGATGAATTTGGCCGATGAAGTCTAAGCCCTAACCTCAGAATGGCCATGGTTTGATAATAGGATTAAGCATCGATGCAGGTGCTAGTTGAATATTAGCAAACTTTTGACAAGCTTCACACCCTCTATAATACTTAAAACAGTCATCAGTCATAGTCGGCCAATAAAAACCCGCTCTTTTGAGCATCCAACTCATTTTCGGGGCAGACTGATGAGTGTCGCAAAGTCCTTCATAGACTTCACCCGCAACAACTCTAGCTTTATCGGAGTCCAAACACTTCAAAAGTACTCCATCAATAGTTCGGCGATACAACACATTGTCAAGCAAAACAAATTTGAACGTTTGTCGCCGAACCTTCCGATCAACCCTTTAACTAGGATTTTTTAAATATTAGACAATTGGGACCCTCCAATCATCCTTACTGATCAAAGGAACAATGGATAAATCTTTACTAGAATTGGCCTTTAAATTTTCCATTTGGACCTGCCCCTCGAGTGCTAAACCATCCTGACAACGGTCGGTCGGACCGGCTAGTTGGCCTGGTGCGGCCGGCTATTGCCGGACGGCTGGCACGGGTCGGTCTGACCGCCCTAACATGACTGGTCAGACCGGGAGTGCATGGGCAGTCTGACCGTGCTCGCAAGGCCGGTTAGACCAATGGTGGTACTCTCGGGTGATACATTGTCTCCGAGCATCGGCTTTTCTCGTGTGCAGAATTTACCTCTCCTAATTTGATAGCCTGATGCTTGCTGAGCCAAGTCATTTGCAAGTGAGTTGTCTTCTCTAGACACATGAGCAATTTCGAAATCATCAAAGGTGGCAATTAGGTCTAGACACTTGTCCAAGTAGATATTTAATGGACCATTAAAACATTGAGCAAGTTTAGCTACTTGTTGCACAACTAATAAAGAATCACCATATGCACGAACATATTTCACACCAATGGAGTTTAACAATTCAAGACCTAACAATAGGGCTTCATATTCAGCTTGATTATTAGTTGAGTGAAATTCTAGACGGGCCGAGGTCTCAAAGTGCATACCATTTGGTGATACGAGGACCACTCCAACACCTTGGCCATTCTTGCAAGCCAAACCATCAAAATAAAGTTTCCATGGTAATACCTCAATTAAAGCAACTTCGCCACAACAATTGACATCTACATGGTGATCCACTATAAAGTTAGCAACGATTTGGCCTTTCATAGCTCTCAACGGTTCATAAGCCAAATCGTATTCAATCAACGCATACGCCCACTTGCCGATTCTACCACCTAGAATCGGCTTTTGCAACATGTACTTTACGACATCCGTTTGGCAAGCGACAACACATGTGCTAGGGAGAAGATAGTGACACAATTTGGTACATGCATAATAAAGTGATAAACACAAACGCTCCACAAACACGTACCTTGTCTCAGCATCCAGAAGTAGACGACTCAAGAAGTTGATGATGTACTCCTTTCCTTCAATGTCTTGAGTCAACACGGCTCCAATCACACTCTCCTCCACGGCGATATAAAGCCGAAAGGGAATCCCGGCCCTCGGCGCCCTCACTATCAGCGGTGTCGATAAGCACTCTTTGATTTTCTCAAAAGCGCGTTGCTGACTTGCCCCCCAAGTGAACTCAGCTTCATTTTTTAGCCGGAGTATCGGGACAAAAGCATCAATTTTGCCAGATAAGTTAGATATAAAGCGTCGCAAATAATTAACCTTGTCTAGCAACTTTTGCACGTCTTTCTTACATGCCGGCACTAAACATACTCTAATTTTCTCAAGCCTCTTAGGATCGATTTCAATGCCTCTTTCATGGATCATGAATCCCAAGAACTTGCCTGCCGACATGCCAAAAGCACACTTGAGTGGGTTCATTTTTAAGCCATACTGGCGCATTCTTTCGAAAGCGACTCTCAAATCGGCTAGATGGTTCCCCCATAACATCTGATTTGACCACAACATCATCTATATAAACCTCTAACATAACTCCTAGCAAGTCATGAAAGATTAAGTTCATGGCACGCTGATATGTGGCGCTAGCATTCATTAAACCAAATGTCATTACTACCCATTCAAACAAGCCGACAAAACCGGGGCAGCGAAAGTCCGTTCTATAAACGTCCTCTTCGGCCATAAAGATTTGATTATAACCAGTGTTGCCATCAAGAAAACTTAGTACCTTGTGTCCCGAGGCATCGTTGATCAACATGTCGGCTATTGGCATGGGATACTCGTCTTTCGTAGTGGCCTTGTTCAAATCCTTGAAGTCGACGCAGATGCGGATCTTGCCACTCTCCTTCTTCTCGACAGACACAATGTTAGTGACCCATTCTACGTACCTGCATGGCCTAATAAAACATGCCGCTAATAGACATTCAACTTCCTCTTTAACTCGGTCATAGATGGCCGAATCGAAGCGGTGCGGTGGCTGTTTATAAGGCCTAAACCAGGGTTTGATGGGAAGCTAATGCTCAACAACCTCTCGGCTTAATCCGGGCATCTCGCTGTAGTCCCATGCAAAGCAATCGACATATGATTGAAGCAACTTTATTACTTCGGCCTTTATATCACTACTCAAATTCTGATTTACAAACGTTAGCCTTGGAACACTACTATCTCCTATGTCTACTTGTTCCAAAGGATCGGCCGACGAGAAGCCTTGACCTAATTTTTCTACTTCGCTAAAATCTTCAATGGCTTCAGTAATACCGTCTTGAGAGGACCGATAATGCTCTACACGAGACTTTAGCCAATCAAGATTAGCGCTAGACATTCTACTACCATAGACACAACTGACCCACACCGGCCGGTTTTACAGAAATAGGAATGAACCTCCCCTCTAATACGCTGACAAAGTCGTAATCCGAGAGGTCCCGCCCCGACAAGCATTCTATTTCATCATGGATGGCATCACTGGACGCATCAGCCAAGCTAACATGGGCCGATGCATCGGCGTGCACTATTTCTACTTCATCGCCATCCCATTGTATTAGATGCTGGTGCAAGGTGGATGGCACACACTGGTTTGCATGAATCCAATCACGCCCAAGCAATACATTATAATTACCTTGCACGTCGACGATGAAAAAGGCGGTAGGTAGTGTCTTGTTCCCTACCATCAGCTCCAGAGATAGCATGCATTTGGCGTCTGTCGTGTCGCCGTTGAAGCCATTGAGGGTAACATTGGTCTTCTTCAAGTCATCGTCATCTTTGCCGAGCTTCCTTAGAAGGGAGTACGACATTAGGTTCATGGTGGCGCCACCATCGACAAGCATCCTTGAGATCGGCTTTTTGTCAATGTGTCCCCTTATGTAGAGAGGCCTCAAGTGACGATCCGTATCTTCGGGCTTCTCAAACACAGCGTCCCGTAGGCCGAGGTCTAGCTGTGCGACCCCGGCCTCCTCCTGTAGCAGAGCAAACTCAAAAGGTAGCATGACGACGCCGACATCCATCGCCTGAGGAGCAAGCCCCTTGGAGATGGGTGTGTAGTTGTCGTCGAGTAAGTCATCATCGTCGAAGCTAATAACGGGGGCTAGGTCATCGACCATGACTGGCCTAGGTCTCCAAACTTTCTTCACCATGGGTCGAGGACGAATTTCTTCAAAAAGTGCATCTCGTGCCTCCTCGGCCTTCTCTTCTCGTATCTCTTGTGCCCTCAAGCATTGCAACCTCCTCTTTTGTGACTTGGACATCCCTGAGGGTGCCCATGATGGCTGAGGATGGGTGTTGGGCGCCACGGTCTTGCTTCTAGCATTTTTGGCCGAACGGGACTTGTCTGGATCGGCCTCGAATATTTTGCGTTTACCAGAAGAAGTCTTCTACTCCTAGTCGGTCGGATCGGCCTGTGCCGAAAATAGCTATAAGGCCGGTCGAACCTACCGCAATGGGTCGGTTAGACCGGGCTTCGGCGAGGGCTCTGGCCGTGCTCAATGATGTACCTTCGTGTTGTCTTGCCGAAGCCCCCTTCGGGATTGGGACCTCCTGGGATCCTACCCTGATGATTATGGTCTCCGGGACATCTTTACGCTAATCCTCTCTAGCATCTTCTTACGAGGTTCGGTTCCGAGGTACTACGAACAGGCGGTGAATAATACTCTCATTTTGCACCGGACCTTGTACCTACCACTCGGGAACACTAGAAGGAACGTCAATGTTAGTAGAGGGATACTGCCCGGGGCCCTCCGACGGCAGAAGCCAAGTCGGAGCCATCATCCAGCAGTAGGGTGGTGGCATCGGAGGCTCCAGCGGCTTTGCCCGCTGGGTGCCAAACCCATTGACCTGTTGGAGGTTCGGCCACATTGAAGGTACCTCGGACCATACCAGCGAAGGGTCCTGCCAGGCCAGAGGTAAGCTAGTCCACAACGGAGATGGGTCCGACCACTGGAGGCTGAATCCATCCGGAGGCTGTAATCCACTCAGAGGGGATGGGTCCGGCCACTGAGGTCTGAATCCTCCCAGAGATTGGAACCCATTCGAAGGGGGTGGGTTCGGCCACTGAGGTCCAAACCCTCCCAGAGTTTGGGACCAACCCGGAGGGGGGTTGGACAACTGAGGTCCGAATCCTCCCGGAGACTGGGACCAACCCGGAGGAGGGTTCGACCACTGAGGTCCGAACCCTGCCAGAGGCTGTATCCAGCCTGAAGGGGGTTCGGGCCATGGGGTCCGAACTCAACCCTCATAGGGCTCGATCTTCTAGGGGGGTTCGGCCGTCCCGGAGCCCGTGGCCGAACACCTTTCCTCTCGGACCTTCGCTGGTGCTTGTCCAAGAGCATCTTGTATGTCACCTTCGGCCTTCGGTGGGGCCTAGCCGAAGATGGTGGCTTAACATTTTCTTTCCACACTCCTACCTCTCGATTCTTTTGTACGAGTGTGTGTGTGCGAGCTTCTCCTACAACGACCGCTTTCCCTTTAGCTGACTCGGCCTTTTCTGGCCGAATCAATACTTTCTTCCCCTCGAGCTCAACGTTGTTCATGGGAAAGGGGTCCCTATCCAATTTCATTTTTTGATTTGCTTCTATTTTCAATCGTCCTTCTTCTATGGCCTATTGAACCTGCTAACGAAAAACATTGCAATCGTTAGTGTAGTGAGAATGCGAATCATGCCACTTACAGTAGGGACGTTTCTTATCACACTTGGTTACGTCAAATGAATATTTAATTTCATTAGGCTGACTCTTAGAGGGAGACGGCCGCAATTCAGAGCAAGTGACGGGTTTAGACTTTGCGCTCCAAGTCTATTCGGTTGTGTACGTGTCAGCCAAATCTTCTTCCTCTTTAGATTCCCCTTCGTCAGAGTGCTCCATTGTATGGACTTCAGCTCTTGGTTTATTAAAAGTTTTAACGAATTTTCTATCTTTGGCTCGGCCTTCCTGGACTAGAGCCTATTGCAAGACTTGGCTAACGTCTAGAAGATTCTGATTATCCATTCGTTCCTTAATTTTTGCCCGTAGGCCATTAAATGCAAGGTCTACCAAGTCTCTTTCCGATACGTTTAGGCTAAAACACTTATTCCTAGTGTCTCTAAAGCACTTGACGTACTCAGAAACACTCTCACTAGATTTTTGTTTAATTACTGTGAGGTGTGATAGCCTAAGCTCAGTCTCGCCTGTGTAGAAATAATCATGAAACTTCTGCTCTAGCTGAGCCCACGTCTGAACGGAGTTCAGCGGGAGTGCCGAAAACCAAGTGAATGCGGTGCCGAACAATGATAGGGAAAATAACACGAGTTTCAATGCATCCGACCCGCTAGCTTCGCTACATTGTGCTAGAAATTGACTAATGTGTTCTAATGTGGATTTACTACCCTCGCCATCAAATTTAGTGAAGTTCGGGACTCTATAACCGTGAGGGTATGGAATGGTATCAAAGTGCTCAGGATATGGTTTCCGATAAACCCTAGCTCTATCCCGAGGTGTAAAGCTGGTGCATTCCCTAAATAGCGCGTGAATATGTTCCTCAATATCATCGTGGTCTACTGCTTGTGTGCGTCTTTCATGTGGTGGAGGGACACGTGGCGATATATCGGCATGCTCTGGCCTATGCTGCGGTGTAGGAGAGTGCGGCGTGAGCGGTGGCGGTAGAGCTGGCATGGGCACAAGCGGCGGTGGTGCATAATAAGTTGGGTTTGCCTGGCCATAAGCATAGTTATGTGTTTCAGCCATAGATGATGTAGTCGGAAACGTGATAGTATTTCCAGTATTGTTGTCCGTTCTACTATAAATGTGCTGAGTTGGAAGAATACTAGTGATTGGTGTCGGTGAATCGGCCTCAGTAAAGACGAATCTTCTAAACACCGCTGCCACTTGCGAGACAACTACGGGGTCTAATTTGTTGGCTAGCGAGGCACTAACCACCTGATCAACAGATGCAGCTATCCTACAGTCAACTTGTGAAGCAGATAAAGGGGGCGACGAGGGTCGTACCTGAGTTAGGTTGAGGGTGTCACGCATGACGAAGCCCAAACATGTCTTTATGCAATCTCAGAGCATCAGTTCTTCGAGTTCCTTCTTTTTCGCTTCAATTTTTGCTCGATCTTCCTCAGATATGTCAGCCATGGTGGGCGTCATAATGTTGCGGTCGTCGATGTCCGCGCCCCCCATAGTGCTCATTGGTGATGTAGTGGATGTAGACGTAGTAGAGGTACTTGCTGTCGATGTAGAGGTAGTAGTCATGATTGATGTTGTCCCCAGCGGAGTCGCCAAAAAGTGTGTTGACGCAAAAATGTGCCCCCGCACTTGGGCCGATTCGACGTCCAAAAGTATCGCAACGATACTGACGCCGCGTTTCGACTACCCTTAATAGTGATAAGGGATTTTGTGTCGCCAGGCAATCAGATAAATAGTTAATGTTTTAATCCAATTCGACGAAAAGCTTCCGTAATAATGTAAACAGAAATAAAATGACTAAAATACCTGGAATCGGCCAATTCAAAGGCTGATTCGGAGTTACAGCGGAGACTGACCCGAAGGGTCCCTAGGGCACCTTCGGCCTTAGGCCCGGTCAGACCGGAGGTACAACCTCGGTCGGACCGGGGGGTTGCGAAGAGGCTTCGGGATTGAGCCCCAAAGGCAGACATGAAGGATGGCTCTGAGCGGTCTGACCGACAAAGCTCCTTCGGTCGGACCGACGAGGTCTCCTCGGTCGGACCGTGCGGGTAGGCTTCGGCGTGGTGCGATGCGAGGGGGCTTCGAACGCAACCTTCGGGCTCCGGCGCAACGTGGTGCGGAGGGTCCTGGTCGGACTGGTAGAGTGTCGTCGGTCTAACCAGCTATTGCCAACAACGGCGTGACGAGGTCTGGTCAGACCGAGGTCTCAACGCCAGTCGGACCGAAGTAACAGATCGGATCTGCTAAACCTCGGCAACCCTAGCAAATGATCTTCAATTGCCTCCAAATTTGGCAACCCTGAATCGGCCTTGCCCTAGTATTTATAGGGGGTGGGCTGGTGGTCCCTAGCGCCAAATATCAGTAGGATTCAGCCACAATTCGGTTGAGATAAGATTTGGATAAAAATCACCCGAATCCACTTCAGATTCATATTTTGAACCCCTAGACGGTCTTACCGAGCCCATGGGGCCGGTCTAACCGGGCCTACATGGCCGGTTGGACCGGTCTACTATAGCCGTTCAGACTGGCCTGTGCCAGGTTTGGCATATTTTCGGTCAAAAATACCACTTTTCAGTATTTTGCCTAGTTTGATCATTAATGCCATTTTCTGCCATAAACACCCACATATGCAAAATCCAAAGCAAATCACATACAATTCATCATAGAAGATTCATTACAAAATTGGTATCACATACATTAACTTCTAACTCGTTATCTCGAAGAACATGGTAAAACATAAGATGATTGTTACAAAGGTTCATTACATGATGGTTTCATGGCTTCTAACTAATAGCTAACTTATAGCGATATCAAGAGATTGAATAGTGTCCTATCACTACCGAGAGCTTGGATAGTATCATTGGAGAACCACCATGGGTAGCTCGAGGAGAAGCACCATGGATAGCCCGAAGAGCACCAGTGCACCACCATGGGCAGCCTCAGAATCACCACCACCACTACCATGGGCGGCCTAAGAACCACCATGGTGAATGGCATGCCAACTTCAAGTGTGTTATCTTGAAGAAATTGGCAAAAGCAATAGGTCAATTTACCCTATAACAATAAAATTAAAACAAAGTTAGCAATGATGGATGGTGCATGTGGAAGGGGAAGAGGAGGATGATAACGACCTTAGGAGGAGGACGAGGAGGATGCAACCAAGGTGGCGGCGAGTAGGGTTGCCACGCGCGCCACGACCGACGGTGCATGTGGCCAGGAGCAACGACGAAGCGGTGAGTAGCACGACGAAGGCGACGACGGTGGCAAGAGTTAGGGTTAGGGTTACGCGAAATGAAAGCGTGACGATTTACTTCAGTGCCCCACCTATTTATAAGTGGGAGGAGTCATCAGTGACGGGTGGTAGTGATGTACATATAAGTGATGTGGACCTAACCCTAGATTATAGAGCATTTAGTGATGATTAACTATTATTACCCATCACTAAAGGTTGCTTACTGGCTCACCTGCTATTACTTTGTAGTGATGAGTCGCAATGTCACCCGTCACTAAAAGGTCCTTTAGTGACGGTTGCCTATTGTTACCCATCGCTAATATTAACATTCAAAATATAATTACAAACAATTTATCACCGAACACAGATAATTCATCACAAAATATTTATAACATAATATTACATTGATCATACCCCAGGTTTACACCACATACATTACAACCTCAATTGCATCATTATTGATGTTGAAATGGAAGGCGCACACCGTGCCAATTTCTAACGAGTTGTCGCGAAGAAATTGGCCAAAACCTTTAGTTAGATAGCATCGTCCATCTGTCGCTTTATGCATCGTAATTGGGATTACCTCAGACCCTACTACTACCACCTAAATCTTGGTGGTCTGGTGGTGTAGGTGAGGTGTGATATACTTTTCATGGTACCGCCTTGAAAAATACTATAAAAATAAAATTAAAACAAAGCTATTAGAGAAGGCTATCGGTATAGATGATCTAGTTAACCAACTACATGTGCAAATAACTTACCACTGAATTCTTGTTGATGATTATGTTATTTATTGTGTGGACATATAACCGACTCTCAAAGAATAAACCTGCTAAGATGTCTTGCAGGAGTGCCTTCCTTGCTGGAGTTACATTTATTGGATTGCTAAAATAACAGATGTGCTTCAATTGGTTTATTTGGTCAGTGTCGACCTCCCTGGCTATCCGCTTCCCCTTCTTGTCTGCAACATTGCTAGAACCCTCCCCTTACATTATAAGAAACCATGATATGAACATAAATAAAACATGTGCATGTGTAATAATGTTAGTTCTCTATGTATACCATTATCATCGTTGTCGTACACTTTGATGGTTGTTGGAGTTTTCTCATCACCAAAGTTAGTGTATAATTTGACCATAACAGTCAATGGGGAATGTCCCATTGTTATTACTAAATGGTCCCCTTGTGTTAGGCCACCTCTTCTACTAAATTCAGGCCACCCTTTGTGGAGGCATATCCTACTGCTGCCCACACAGCTCACAATCTCAACCTCAGTGGTGCACCTATCTCTTTTCATTATTTGGAGGGTATCGCCAGTACGAATGTTATTGATTTCACAAAATCATTTTGATAAATACTACAAAACAAGGTAATGTCCCTTCAGTTTGTTAACATAATAAACAATACATGCAATGTATAAAAAATTATAAACCTAGTGATGCCCACTGTTAACTAGATGATTGATCTTTATTAAGCAACTATCGGAAACATATGTTGCTACATGTAGATCTCTTGGAATGTTTGTCATATCCCTAATTCACAAATTCAATAAACAAACTTTTTCAGATAAATGAATGTATAAACTGATATTTAATAGTAAGCATGAACAAACTTACGAGAATGAGAATGCAACCGATCCGAGGTGCGGATGTGCGGAGGGCGTTGGAGCGGTGAGGAGCACGACGATGACGATGGCGACGACGGGAGTCTAGGGTTAAGACATGCGCAAAATGAAAGTGTGACGATTCACTTCGGTGCCCCACCTATTTATAAGTGAGAGTCATCAGTGATGGATGGAAACATAACCCATCACTATAGTGGAGCTCTTTAGTGATGGGTCATGGTATGACCCACATTAATGGGGGTGCCCCTTCTTTAGTGACGGGTCATGGTATGACCCACACTAATGGGGTGCCCCTTCTTTAGTGACGGGTCCAATTACGATCCGTCACTAATAATGCAGATTTACTGACGCGTGTGAAATAGTCTTTCACTAAAAGTGTATTACTCACGCGTGTCTTTTACTCGTCACTAAAACCGCGTCACTAAAGACTGTTTATGTGGTAGTGAATGATACAAATCAATGATACAATGATAATATATTTTAAAATGTAAAAGCTATAATAGTATATTTTCAACTTTCCTTTTATAGTATATAACATAAGAGCAGTGTAAAGCGTCACATGGCGATTTCACGAATTTTTTTAATAATATTTTTTTGACAAAAATTCAATTTTGGATAGCCGATTCAATTTTTTAAAAAATGAGCACCAATCGGCCGACTATCGGCCCAACCAGGCCACGTCAGCCTTGGTTCGACCGATGGTCAACTGAATCAGGTCACGTCGGTCTGGTTTGGCCCTTGGTTGGCCGAACCAAGCAACGTCAGCAAGCCTAGTTTGGCTAGCCATTCTAACCCGAACCACTGTGCGCCCCACTCGTCGGTGCCTGTCCCTCACATGCCCGCGCCAGCGCCTCCGCTCCCGTTCGCATATGCTCGAGCACCCACGCTGCCTCCGCCCTTGCGTGCCTGCGCCCTAGTGCCCGCACGCGACCGACACGCCCCTATCGACGCCTTGACCCCTACGCGCTTGCGCCTCGCTAACTAGGCCATCATTACATTGGATTGCTTGGCCGACCAAGGGCCGAACCAAAGATGATGTGGCCTGTTTCAATCGATGGTCGACCAACGGGTGTCTATTTTTGCAAACTTTTGAACCGGCTATCCAGAATTGAAATTTTATCAAAAAAATATTATTTAAAAAATAATTCGTGATTTTGCGACGGTTATCAATATGAGATTATAATTTCTTTCCTTTTTCTAATAAAAACCTCTTGTTTTTCATAAGGTGTGTTTGGTTGAGCTATATATTCTAAAAACCTACTGTGAGTTGTGGAAAATCTATATAATTTTGAAGGATTTATATTAAATCCCATAAAAATCCCGTGAAATTTTTACGTTCCAAAAGACCTCTAAGAAATTGTAAAAGTTGGGGTAAGAGCAACTTTCCAAACTTCAATCCACATTGTGAATACTTTTTGTGAAGTTTGGACCAAAAGAAAGTTAGCATAAAAAGTTTGGACCAAAAGAAAGTTAGCGTAAAAACAGCTTTCGTAGCTTCTCTTGATTATATATGCAAAAGTTATAGCTTTTTAAAAAACTGATTTATTTCTAAACTCAGCTTTTTAACTTCGATGATTAGAAAAATAAAACCATTAGCATTAGCAAGACCTAAGTGTACATGATCATGTGAAAAGTTTCTTCCGATTGTCACTGCCGCGGCCCAACAAAATCCTGGTCGTGCCAACCCATTCCGCCCGACCCCACCAGTGGAGCACGAGTCCACCACTAGTCCACGAGTCCACATCCCCCCGCGGCTTAACCGCACCCGCACGGCCACGCCTTGGATTCGCACGGGATCACAGCGGCACGCATCTCGCCTCCATCGTCGCATCCGCGCCCTGCCGGCGCGATGCCGTCCGCGATCGCGGCGTGCTTCCGCTGCGCACCGGCTGCCGCGGCGCCGTCTGGATCCGGCCCCGTGGCGGCTGGGCCGAGCCTGGCTACCTCCGTCTACGAGACCCACCTGGGCCTCGCCGCGCTCTCCTGGACGCGCACCTCGCTCGGCGTCTCGCTCCGCGCCGTGCTCCGCATGTCGCCCCCGCGCACGCCGGTGGGATCCTCGGCCGCCTTCTCCGGGGCGGGGTATTTCGACGAGTACGCCGACGGGGAGACCCTGGTTTTCCGCGTCCGCCCCTGGTTCCTCTGGCGGCGGCGCGGGTCGAGGCGGTTCCGCGCCGGCGACCGCTGCGTCGTACTGGCGTGGGACCTTACACGCGCCCGGTTCCCTGGCTCCGGCTTCGGCTCGCCCGAGCCCTCCTCGGGATTCTTTGTCGCCGTTGTCGTCGACGGCGAGATGGTTCTCGCCGCTGGGGATTTGGTCGACGCGGCCTACCGGAAGACCCGGGCCAGGCGCCCCCCTGGTTCGCGCCCTGTTCTCCTCTCCCGCCGCGAGCACGTGGCCATGCGCGATGCCGGCCGCGACGGCGGCCACAGGAGCTGGGTAACCGTCCGGGGCAAGGAGCGGGAGATCTCCGTGGATCTCGTGTCCCGTGGCAGAGACAGGGAGAGGAGCGGCCGGGATAAGGACCGTGCAGATGTCGGCTTGTCCATCTCCATCGATGGCGAGCGCGTGCTCCACGTCCGGCGGCTGCGCTGGAAGTTCCGCGGCAGCGAGCGGGTCGACCTCGGCGGTGGCGACCGGGTCCAGCTCTCTTGGGACCTCCACAACTGGCTCTTCCTCTCGAGCGAGCCTTCCCCAGCGGACACGTCGGCGCACGCGCACGCGGTGTTCGTCTTCCGATTCGAGCTCGACGGCGGCGAGAGGCGCGAGGCGGCGGAGGACGCTAAGGTTCTCTCCGACAAGGCCGCGAGAAGAGACACCACCGGCATTTTGAGAGGCTACTTCGCGCGGTGGGGGCAAAAGGACTGGAGCGAGACCGGCAGCAATGGGGAGAGGAAGAAAGGAAGAGGCCGTCGGCGGCTGGCCAAGGCGAGTTCCTCCTCGTCGGCGTCGGTGACGTCCTCGACAGCGTCGTGGGCCAGCGGCTCGACTGTCATGGACTGGGCGAGCCCCGAGGAGGCCGAGATGCAGCGCGGCGACGGGTTCTCCCTCCTGATCTACGCGTGGAAGTGCTAGCGTTGCCGGCGACGGCGACATTGTGCCGGTTTGTGAAATTCGACATTTTCTCCTCTCCTGGTTGCTGTGTTCTTGTGCAGTTTAATCCTCAAGGGCGTCGAATTGATCATTTGGTTCATACTACCAAAACCTAGGTGAACAGCTAGTGAATGATTTGAATCGTCCATTTTTCGCATTTCTTGGTCTGAATTCAGGGTTTAGGAATTGCATAATAAACGACATCTGATTGACACTTTTGATGGATTTTGAGCAAATCCATCGAAACAATTATCATCTACCTACTAATAATAGCTAGTAATTTTGTAGATTATCTCATTTTGTTGCTTGCACTAAAGCGAATCAATCAATCATCTGTTGGATGTCGCAGCATCAATCCGTCCAGTCCATAATCATAATCACAGGTATTAGATAACATAAACCGGTTGCTAGGATCGTGATTGTGTTCAGTTTGCGATTGGTGCCCCGTGGTTATCACTTCTCAGCATCACTATAACAATTTAGTTTATATTGTTATAATCTGCGCTTTAGATTATAATAAGCTGATAGAATAAGTTGTCTTGTTTGTTTCAGCTTATGAAAAAAAAATATTGTTATAATCTAAAACTGAAATAAATAGGAAATGTTTGTTTCAACGTAGGATTATAACAATACAATTTTTTTATATAAACTGAAATAAATGGAACAATTTATTATGTCAGCTTATTATAATTTAAAGTGTAGATTATAATAATTCAGCAAGCTAGTGAAACTTATTTTTTTTAAATTAGATTGTTATAATTCAAAGTTGAAACAAATTGGCCTAAGTGTATTATATCCGATCTTATAACTGGGCGATTAGCTGAAGCCAATGCCCAATGGTTAAGGCTTGTTTACACTGCATCAGAGCTAGCTGCAACGACGAGTGATGCAGCTGAATTCTCGATTTATTACGCAGTGACTAAAAGCGTTTCTCAAGTCAACAGTCCTCTTCCAGTCTTGTTCCCTTTTGGACTAGAGTTGACTTTGTCCAGTTACACGCTTACTGATGGTAAAGGATTTGTCGAAAGATGTTTTGACATGGTGCTTTTATTAACAGATTATCTATTGATGTACTAATGCATGGTGGAGTGAAAGACGCTCAATTGGCCATTTTGTTATAACCGAGCAATCTGATACTACGCGTTTTCTAGTTTTCAGTGGTAGATTCTGGAGTACTCAACACACCATTTACACCGGAATAATTGACCATTGAACACTAGATCATGGAGTACTCCACTGGCTTGACACAAATTTAGTGTCTACGTAGGTACTTGCAGGAGATGACCCCATATTCCTGTTTGTTTTATCGGCGAGTGGAGATTTGGAGATTATTTTTTACTGTTTGATTGACGCGCGAGAATATTTTACCAAGACGGTGGATGGGAAAATCCGAGCAAAATAGCTGAATGGATCCGTACATGTTTTGCGTGTATGGACTACTTTGGTTGGAGTGGGATTATTTTTAAGCAAGCTTTAAATTATTTTTCTCATAAATCATTTGTCGGATTTATCTAATTTATGATCTGATTACAGTATTCTATTTATTACCATTAAATTTATATTTTTTCCTTAAAAAATATTTATTTAATTTGTGATCTAATTACACTAGCTATTCTATTTATTCTATTGGAAAATTTTAATGATATGTATAAATAAATTAAAATACGGTAAATAATATTCATTGTAATTCAGTTACAACTTCTTTACAGAGGAGCAAAGAAAATAATGTAGGATAACATATTGAAAGTAAAGACAACATGGAAGTAAGACTATCTCATGTATGTACACGATAAAATTTGTTTTCAACACTAACCACGCCAGCCATTTTAAGGGGGTGTTTGGTTTCATGGACTAATGTTTAGTCTATGTCACATCGTATGTTTAAACATCAATTTGAAGGACTAAACTTAAACTGATTATAAAAATAATTGCAGAATTAGAGGATTATTCATGAGACAAATTTTTTAAGCCTAATTAATCCATGATTAGCAAATGTTTACTATAGCATCACATTATCAAATCATGACGTAATTAGACTCATTAGATTCGTCTCGCGGATAATCCACCGATTATAAATGAGTTTTGTAAACAATCTATATTTAATACTCCAAAATAGTATCTAAACATTTGATACCTCGGGAGCAGTGACAACACCCTCCAGCGCATCATCCCCAGTAGCATCGACACCTTCAAGCGTGACCTCAGCAATGTCCGCGCCCACAGCAACGACATCGACAACAGTCGATGCATATGGACCAGTGGCAGCAACCTCTATAGTGACTCCGGCAGCCTTCGCCGATCGAGAATCGGCGGGATCATCATGCATATGATCAAACGCCGCGTAGAGGGAGTCGACATCAATAGAAGATGGTGGGGGCTAAAAATAAAAAACGGTGTCCAATGTCACGGTTACGAAGAAATGATGGTACCAAAGACGAAAGCTTTTAAGGCATCAGACCAAAAATAACAAGCGACGGTAGGAGGCCGATACAATGGTCGATGTCATTTTCCTTCCAATCAGCACGGTAGGAGGCCAATACCCTAATGTACTAGTCACGCCAGCCGGGGAGAGAAGAAGGAAATGGTTCAAAACTGGATTGCTAGACTGAAGAAAGCATAGAAGAGAATTTGAAAAGGATTCGATAGGATTCAACATTGATAAAATCCGTAGGGTTGGGATTGCCCATAGGGCCTAAAAAGAAATAAGACATATGAGTGCCAATGGGGATTAGAGCTTGGTTCTGTAGATTCTATAAAATGGAAAAGAAGCAAATAAAAAAAGGAACAATGAGCAAAGGAAGAGAACGAACCAAGAAGAATCGAAGAAAGAAGAGGATGCCAAAAAGTTTACCGTGGGGATTGCGTCGACGGTGGCCATCACTAGTGATGCCAAAAGTACGAGGCCGTCGAAGAAGAGGAAAACGGTGAGCGGCGGCGGTCGCAAGAACACGTCGGCAAGCTCGGGGGGCAAGAATGAATAGTGAGCAAAAAGCGTAAAGAAGAAAGGTGGAGTGACCGGGGTACTTATAATGCAAGAAGCAACTCCTCGGCAGCCGGGTCAAGCCGATTCCACCAGATTTGGTGGGGCCACATGCAACGTTCGGCAAAAGGTAATCATGAGTACGATTTTCAAATCGTCGAGATCTTTGCATGCCCAAGATTAGATGAACTGAATCTTCGGTTTGAAAAACACAAGTACAAAACTGTGTGGGATGAAGCCTAGTCCAACGCTGTTATGAAGAAACAAAATTTTGTCAGACGAAGGAACAGAAAAGAAAATGAGGAGGAAAGTATTATGAAGCCGATGAAGAGAAGATGAAGATTATCCAGAATCGGTTAAGATAGAATATTTGGACGACAAGTATTTGGACTATAAATATGTACTCCTTAGTTATATTAGAAACACATCTCTGTCAAACAATTACTCGGCACATCGCCACCCTTGAATTCCAAGGATAATCTCGACGGGATTCGACACTCGGAGTTGGGCTGCATCGTTCCGATCTCCGGCAAAGAGGTGAGTCCCAC
Organism: Zizania palustris; assembly: GCA_019279435.1. Lineage (NCBI taxonomy): Eukaryota > Viridiplantae > Streptophyta > Magnoliopsida > Poales > Poaceae > Zizania > Zizania palustris. Next base: position 22,352,690 of record JAAALK010000290.1, read on the forward strand.
CACCCTGACGACCGTATCGACTAGGTCAGTATCCTCATGGCTGCATCAGATTGATCTCTTGAGGTGAATGTCAAAATAGTACGATCACCAGTTTCGTGGTGTATTGGCTAGGTCTAAGGCTACATCAGATTGATCTTTTAGATTGATGTGATCTAGGTGTAATAGTTTGAGGCTTCATCGGTTGAGTCCGACATCTCTTGCTATTGTATCTTTTTCATGTTGTATATTATTCATCTAAATAAATCATGCCGGTACTTTGATATATTATTAGGATTATCGTAATTAGCTATTGTCTTGGTTAGGTCCAATTTAGTTATTGTGATGATTTTCATGATATAGACATGTTATATGACACATTTTATTTATTTCTGTCAGAGTACAAGTCGATAGGTTATCTTTAATTCAACGCCACATCTTATTCGCCATCGGAAACCGCTCATTAGTCTATATGTGTAAATTGCCCATCTCATCGGCCGATGGCACGCTCGTCTGATTGCTTCACCCATGGTCATCGGCCCTATGGCCGATCGGCATGATATTCCATGATTATTCCATCCTCATTGCGGTCATCGGCTCCATAGCCGACAGACTATGCTATTGATCATATTTTCCTGTTTCCTTATCAGTTGCATGGTCAAACTAATTGGCATGCCTTGAACCTCTTTTTTCTAAGAACGTAGGACCTGCACTGGAGTTAAGCAGATCTTTCAGGTCACGCGTGTGTCCAAGTGTGACCAAAAAAACACACCAACAAGAATAGTAGCGAAGTCATTAAGAGTTACCTCATACTTAGCCCCCTCTAGCCTCTAATGAAAGGATGTCTCTTCGTTGTCCACAATCTAGAACAGGGTGGAGTAAATGTAACGCCACGAATTTAACAAAATCGAGAATTTATTGAATTTCCTTAAGAAAATCAATAATACAAAATGTTCATCACACGACATCGTCTTACGACATACAAAATATAGCTCGTAGGCTATTTTATTACACTGAATAAATAAAAGAAAATCCTGGCAATGAACACCTTGCTTCAGGACTCACTTCCTTGATTGGGACAACTACTCCAGGCCTTCGTCTTCATAAGACTTAGCATCTAAAATATTTAGTCAACGGGGGTGAGTACAATCGTACTCAGCAAGCCACCGAGAATGTAATAATAATGCAGGGTAATATCAAAGGAGGAATAATGGTTTAAAGTGCGAAAAAGTACATTTTTATATTGCATTTAATGTAGTCAAGTTTAATTGTACAGAATAATAAACGTGAATAATGCAACATCTTCTAACTCGAGGTGTACAGTCAACCCTTCTCGCTCAACAGTCCTTACATGCCATTCCATCATGCAACACTCATAAATGTAAACTAACTACGAGATGTACTACTGTACCCACAAGGCACGCACTCATCCCCGCACACCGAAGTGTATCGAGATGACCCATACCACGGGAACTCGTGCCAAAACCTTTAGCATGGAACACACCAACTCATTAACACCCTCTTATAGGTTTCATACGGCGTCCCAACGCATTGGGTCAATGACGTACCCCCTTGAGCCTCGTCGGTATAAGCCACCCGCAGGTGTCACTTGCCCCCTCCACTATGGTGCTTTAAGTTGGAACGCTCCATACCTCCAGTTAGGACTTACCCACTAGACTTGTGGTTAGTACGAAATTCTTTGCAATAGATCCCGGAGACTGGTCCTTATAGTGCCCCGGGTGCTACCGACTAATGCCCTAGCTTGCACCCGGAACCCACCATGCTTACATACTTAACCAAAACTCCATAACCAACAGAATTCCCAGGATGCGAGAAATATCGGGGAGACATATAGTAGAATCCAAATATCTACGACTCGTTCTTTTATCCTATAGTAGTTGTGTCGATACATTGGACACTATCTATTATTGATAATAATAAGGTGATAAGGAGTTCGGGCTCAATAGCATGACTTGGGTTTGCACATCAGCGTCGGGGTTCTAATAATTATAGTGTAGGTATTTTATTTGGACTAATACATTTATACCCTATGAGTTATAGCGATATTTAATTAAAACATGGGCCCAATTATGATCAAAATGGGGGTTGTGACTTGCCTTAGTTTGCAAACGGTGAAGGGGGAACTTTAGGAAGATATTTCGGCTCTTCGATGGCGTAGAAATCTTCTCGGCACGCAAAATAAGAACAACAAACAATTAAAATAAATAAAAAACACAATACAAACATTTCAATTAAATTAGTTAAAGTTGTAGATAATTAAAGGAGGGATTTTCTATAATTGTAATGATGAAATTTGGAGTTCAAATGGAAAAGATATGAATTTTAGAAGTCTAGATTCATTCACATGAAATGATAAAACTTTAAAAAGAAAAGAAATAATCGCGAGATTATTCCTTTGGATTAAATGAGATGATCGACATGTGATCAACACACTCACTTAGATAGAATGAAATAGAATGATTAAATTTGAGTTGAGACAAGGGTAGATTGATGGGTTATGATTCAATTGAAAACAAGGATGGGTTGAATTGAATGTGTTGATTGATTACAAACAAAAGGGTACAAATGGATTTAGTCGAACGATTTGAATAGGTTGCGACCATTGGACAACCTAGTCCATTCAATTTAGGATAAAGAGGAAATCGACTAAAGGTACGCATAAGGCTTAACCGATCGAGCCTTAGCGACCATGTCGATGGGTTTAGATTAAATCAATGAGACTCGATGATGGATGGTAATGAATGACTATGAATGATCGATAGATGAACGTCGCAAGTCCAATTACCAAACATCAATCAAGTCATAATCGATGGATTATATCAAAATAAAGGAGGGCAAGGTGGCATTCAACCATGATGATCGACGATGAATGACGATGGATATTAACTCCGGTATGAGAAATGGAATGACGATGAACTACGCCTCATGACAAATATGACCTTCGGGATGGAACACGAAGTGGAACACCGGATGCTCTAGAGATAAAGAGAACTATTTTCAGGGTTAGTTGGATGCGGAACACCGGTACGATACAAATAGAAATCGATGGAGGATAAATCACGATGAAATAAATTAGATCGGAATGGAACCACTTTAAATAAATTGGAATGGGGTCGCCAGATTTATAGATTTGAATGAAATCAATTAACACAAATCCATGGGTATGATAAATCGATATAATAATTATTCAATTGATGATAATTGATCTAATCTTGATGAAGTAACAAATGGATTTAAATAAACGGATATAAAAATACGATGATGAATGTACTGGAATAAAATGATATAACAAATTAATTTAACGACAATGGATGGCCGAGATTTAATGAAAAATCCTATGGCTAAGATTAAAATAGATCAAGGCGAGATCATCGGGTTTTGATAATGATATTTTAGGATCAATATTAATTAATGGTTGAAACATATCGATGAACAAGATAAAATGGATTAGATTAAACGAACGACATCAGGACATGTTAATGAACTATTTAGAGTGAACACCACCTAACGCAACCAGGATAAATCAACGATTAATGAAATGTAGACAAGAAAGAGATGATTATTACCGTATGAAATCAGAACGGAGGCAACATGGACGACAGAGGAGATGGGCTTGCCTAGAAAAGTGAGGTAGCGGCGGCGTGGTGGTTCGGCGAGGGGAAGGCATGGTGGCGGCTCACCGGAGTAGTGGCGCGGCGAGGCGGCGACGACACTCGGCGGAGGCAACAGGGAAGAGGAGAGGGGTTGTGATGGAGGAAGTGGGAGAGGTGTGGACTTGTGGAGGAGAAGAGGGAAGAGGGCATGGCTTTTATAGAGAGAGGAGGCGCCTGAATAAATGGAAGCTGCGGGCAAGAGATGGAAAGGCATGTGTAGAAGGAAAGAGAGGAAGAATAAAGGAAAGAGGAAGAAAGGAAAGGAGAAGAAGGAAGTAGGAGGGTGTGGCCAGGAAAAGGGAAGGGAGAGAGAAGGAAAGAGAAAAGAAAGGAAGAAAGAGAAGGAAAAAGGAAATGAAGAAAGAGAAGAGGGAAACAAAAAAGAAGGGAAAATAAAAAAGGATGCGCATGCACACACGGCCTGGGAAGAAGGAAGAAAGAGAAGAAGGAAAAAGAAAAGAAAGAAAGAGAAAAAAAAGAAAAAGGAAAGAAAAGAAAATAGGATAAAAAGGAAAAATGTTTTTCTGAAAATTAAAGCTTGGGGTTTTGCGAAAAAGTGAAATTTTTTTAGAAAGTTTGAAATTTAAAATAAATTTAGAAATTTTGGATTTCAAATAAATAGCGTGCGAATAAACGACGATTTGGAAAATCAATATATTTTGAATTCACGTCGAAATTATAAATTCTGAACATGAACACCAAACCAAGGTTTTTAATTCATTTTTGGGAATATAAAAATATTTTTTAAAGTGATTTTTAATGGAATTGAAACACATAGTTAAAATGGGATTTTAATTTCGTGACCGAAAATAGAATGTTGACTCATCCGGATTTTTGATTGGGAAAAGATATAGATAGTAGGAAATGATGATTCAAATTCGATTGGAGAGAGAGTGATTTAATTATTTTTTTGTTAATTAAAGTTATTCATTGAAATATGATGGATTACTATTCTAGTTACAAAATCTTAATAAAAACCTAAATTGATTTGATGTAGAAGAAATTTACTTGAAATTTCTCTAGCCGAATTTTATTTGGTCTTATATTATTTTAATTGAAATGATTTATCATATATTTTATTCACACAACATTCTTGTTGAAATATATTTTATTAATTAGTGTTACAGTTTTACGATGAAATGATATTGATTATATTTAATTCCTTTGCGCCAAAAATTCTGGAAAATTTTTGGGACACAATTTAAGGCTAGGAGAATTTTGGGAAAAATACTCTAGCTATGATTTATTTTTAAATGAAATTTTTAAGCTTGTATTTTAGCTTTCTTATTTATCAATTTATACCGAACTCTGTTGGGGGAAATTACTCCATTTTCAGGGCTTAAAGATTAATACTTCAAAGGCTAAGAAAGGCTCCGAAGCGGGTGAGCCGTCGTTCGGAGGTAGAGGCGTCAAGCCGAAGGGTGCAGTGATACAAAGCCTCGATGAACCCTCCGAATGGGAGATAAAGGCCCCGAAGGTGAGGGACAAGATTGATGAGATGTTTGGCTTATCCATCTGCCTTATAGTTTTTTACCTTTTATAACCTTGTTCCTGGCACCGAATAGTTTCCACTATGTCGGTTGTAATCTAGGGGTAATTAGGTCTTTCCCCTATGCATTTTTTCCTATAAATACCCCCCTCCATACCTTGTAAAAGGGGGCCCCGGGAACAAGTTATTCAATACACACGTTCGGACTACTCGAGCTATTATCCAACTCGGAGGTTCGAGGCAGTCCTAAAGCACAAGCTCTTTGTTTGTTCGTTCTTGATCTCAAAGAACCTGTTGGTGTAACTTTTGCGCCAACAGTTGGCGCCGTCCGTGGGGATTCAAGTTCTAGAAGCTTGTTCTCTGCTGCTGACTGCACTTCGAAGACCACTCCGGGGGAGCCTCGGAGTCTCAGGATTCCGCACACCCTTCAGTTAAGGGCTTCTTAGTGCAGCCCGAAGGCCTTCACTCGACTTCCCGAGTCATTCGAAATCCTCCATATCCAAGACCTCTTCGTGGCTAGCTATGCCTCCGAAGAGAAGCCAGGCCGCAGGTCCCCTCGGACCACAGGAGCGGACCCTCGGCCGCTCCAGCAGATCCCGAAGACACCCCTGGGTGTCGAGTGCCCAGGGGCCCTCGAGCTCCTCCTACGGTGCTTAAGACTGATTACGCTAGCTCCCAGGACCCAGAGCTACCCTCTGATGAAGACGAAGACCTTCCTGGAACCGAGGCTACTCAATTAGCCAGGCTTCAGGAAGAAGTAGCTAGGTGGAGGCAAGAGGCTGTCAATCGCCTCCGCACTCAAGCCTCCACCGAGACTCCCGGAGGGCCTCAAGACGGTGGTGCTCACAACCCCCTAGAAGTTATCCAAGTCTCGGAGGAAGCCGAGAATGTATCGTTCGATGATGAGTCTCCGTTGCATTCGGACTTGCAAAGGGTGCCTTTCGACCCCAAATTCAAGGCCTCGAAGTTGCACAAGTACTCCGGGGGGTCGGACCCCGGAGAGTTCGCCCGCTCATATGCCCTGGCAATAGAAGCAAGCGGGGGGGGGGTGCGAAGCACTATGGCAAAATGCTTCCCCCTCGCTCTCGAAGGCATGGCGCTCCGATGGTTCTGGTCTCTGAGGCCAGGGTCGATCAGCTCTTGGGAGCAGCTGAATAAGAAATTTGTGAGCAACTTCCAAGGCACCTTCGTGGCCCCAATGTCCACAGGAAGTTTGTTCCAGGTGAAACAACGGGCGGGAGAAACACTCCGGGAGTACTTCACGCGCTTCGCCCACACCAAGTCGCAGATTAAGGGCCTGTCTACCTCTTCGGTAGTCGACGCCACCCGCGAAGGGGTGCTAAACCCTGACCTCCTCAGCAAACTCCATCGGAAGCCGGTGACGTCTGTGGCGCAGCTGATGGCATACTTCGAACAGTATGCCAAGGCGGAGGAAGGCTGTCTTCGACGTGCTGAAGCACCATCGCCCACCCTCCGGGAAGTCAATATGGAGCCCGAATCCTCCGCTCCCCTACAGCCTCCTCAAGACAACTGCTTCAACGAGCACAAGCGGGGAAAGAAGCATTTTCGTTCGGAGGTACTAAACATTGCACCTTCTGCTCCGAGGGCACCTGCCAATTTCCAGCAGGCGAAGAATTTCAAGGCCGGGCCGCCGAAGCCTCAAGAAAGGGTGCCTGGCAGGCGTCAGAGTTTTTTCTGTTGCGTGCATGGCGACAATAGGAGCCATGACACGAAGGATTGCAAGGCAGTGGTGGCCCTTTGGGGCGACTACCTTGAGCGAAGTACCGGGCGGGGTGCTTCGGACCGAGCCCCACCATCGACACGGTCGGAGCCTGTGCAAACTGTGGCCTGAGCCGGTGCCCTTGAAACCCCCATGCGGCTACCGGTGGCCAATATTATGCCACCACCAAAGCAGGAAGACCCGCAAGACCGCGGCAAGCGAGTGGTCCTGCCCATCTCCGGAGGGGGGACCCTCGGGAGCATGTCCAAGAGGCAGCGGCGCGAGTACATCCGCGAGGTCGGGCACATTGGGACCTCAAGTTCCGCCGAAGGGATGCTAGAGTGGTCCCACGTGCCCATCTCGTTTACTACCAGCGATGCCGCGGGGGTGAAGTTCCCCCATACTGACCCCTTGGTCATTTCTGCTGATATAGCAGGAGTGGAGGTCCGAAGGATCCTAGTAGATGGCGGGAGCTCCGCAGACATACTCTTCGTCCAGGCCTTCGATCAGATGTGCATACCTCGGAAGCATCTGCTTCCAGCAGCCCGGCCACTTCAAGGGTTCTCAGGACCGCCTCTCGATGCCCTCGGCCAGATAGGCCTTGAGGTTGCCTTCGGAGAGGGGCCTCTGGCCAGGATAGAAGAGGTGATCTTCGACGTTGTCGATGCCCCATATGCTTACAACGCAATCTTCGGCCGAGGCATGCTGAACTAGTTCGGGGCCATAGCGCACCACAACTACCTTTGTCTCAAAATGCCCATGCAAGGTGGGGTGCTTACTATTTCAGGAGACCAGGCTGTAGCCCGGAGGACCGAGTATGGCCATGGACAGCCGCTAGATCCTCGGCAAGTGCACAACGTGGCGAAAAGCATCGAAGAAGTGCCAGAGGCCTCGAACCCTTCGAAGGGGCCCTCTCTCAAGCCAAGCCCAGAAGGTGATGTTGAGTCAAGGATAATTTCAAAAGATGGCAAAGAATATCCAGTACAGTTCGGCAAAGGGCTATCCCCAGAGATAGCCGCCTCATTGGAAGAGGTCGTCAAGCAGAATCTAGATATCTTTGCTTGGACCGATGAAGACATCACCAGGGTCGATCGAAGCATCATCGAGCATAGCGTGCTCGTCAACCCGAAGGCCAGGCCAGTGCGCCAGGGGCTCCGCAAGCTGTCAGCGAAAAGAGCAAGCCTCGCCAAAGCCGAAGTAGAGAAGTTATTAAAAGCTGGCATCATCAGGGAGGTAGCCTATACCGAGTGGTTGGCTAACCCTGTTTTTGTAAGGAAGAAGGACTCGAACAAATGGCGCATGTGTATTAACTTTACTTCATTAAATAAAGCATGCCCGCGAGACCCCTACCCGATGCCCCGAATAGATCAGTTGGTGGATTCCACAGCAGGCTCCGAATTGCTAAGCTTCCTCGACGCTTATTCCGGGTATCATCAAGTCTGGCTAAAACGTGAAGACGAAGACAAGACAAGCTTTATAACTCTTTCCGGAGTATTTTGTTATGTAAGAATGCCTTTTGGTTTGCGGAATGCCGGAGCCACCTTTTCACGTTTAATAGCTAAGGCTCTAGGTCATCAGATAGGCCGGAATGTCGAGGCCTATATGGATGATATTGTAATAAAAAGTGCTCAAAAGCACCAGCATAGCCTAGACCTAGCTGAAACATTTGAGAGCCTCCGAGCATGTGGAGTACGCCTCAACCCGGAAAAATGTATATTCGGGGCACAAGCAGGAAAGCTGCTAGGGTACTTAGTTTCGAGCAGGGGAATCGAAGCTAGCCCAACACAGATAAGCGCACTGCAAAAGATGGCTCCACCAGAGAATTTGAAGCAAGTGCAGAAGCTAGCAGGAAGGCTCGCAGCACTTAGCAGGTTCCTGGCCATGTCAGCAGAGCGGAGCCTCCCAATTTTCAAAGCACTGAAAGGGTCCGAAAGCTTTAAGTGGACACCGGAGTGTCAGAAGAGCTTCGATGATATAAAAGCATACCTCGGAAGATTATCAACTTTGACCGTTCCCCTTCCAAAAGAAACACTGCTCCTATATCTTGCAGCAACAGGTTCATCCGTAAGTGCAGTATTGGTCCGGGAAGTTGAGCTTAAAGGAAAGCTGGTGCAGAACCCAGTTTATTTTGTCTCGGAGGCATTGTCCGGAGCTAAAGTCAGATACTCCGAGCCCGAGAAGTTTGCTTATGCCCTAGTATTGGCCTCGCGAAAGCTAAGGCATTATTTATTGGCGCATAACCTGATCGTCCCTACATCGTATCCTCTTGGAGACATGCTCCGAAACAAAGATTCTACGGGCTGGATTGGAAAGTGGGATGTTGAGCTAGCCCCGTTCAGAATCTCCTTCACAGCAAGAATAGCTATTAAATCCCAAATCATAGCCGATTTCGTAGCAGAGTGGACTCCATCTGCTATTTGGGCCCCGGAAGAACCCTCCGAAGGTTTATGGACAATATTTTCAGACGGAGCTTACCAAGCATCCAGTGCTGGAGCAGGGGCCATCATCATATCACCATCAGGGCAGAAGGCCATGTATTCCGCGAGGCTCAACTTCAGAACCACTAATAACATCGCCGAGTACGAAGGAATCCTGCTAGGCCTCCGAAAGGCTAAAGCGCTCGGAGCCGCAAGGATAATGATTAAGACAGATTCCCAAGTCGTCGCAGGGCATGTTGATAAAAGCTTTCAAGCAAAGAATCCACATCTAGCACAATACCTTGAAGAAATCCGCAAGGCCGAAGCAACATTCAGAGGATTTACAGTTCGGAGTATCCCCCGTGCAGAGAATCAACTCGCAGATATTCTTGCAAAGGCTGCAGTAGGGGCGGTGGACCTTCCGGAGGGTGCTTTCTACGAAGAACTAGCGCAGCCAACAGCTGTTCAGTTACCCTCTTTGGAAGTACTGTGCATTCCGATTACAGATTGGCGGGCTCCGATTATGAACATGTTGCAAAGTAGCATAGACCCTCTCGAAGGTCCAGAAGCCCGAAGGTTGCAAGCAAGAGCTCAAAATTATAAGCTTATCGGCGGAGTATTATACAAAGCTGGAGTGTGTTCACCTCTACTTCGATGCATCTCCCAGCCCGAAGGTCAAGACATACTTCGAGACATCCACGAAGGCTTGTGCGGAAGTCATTTAGCCCCTCGTGCGCTAGCTAGCAAGACGCTTCGGCAAGTGTTTTATTGGCCAACTATAGTAAGAGATGCGGAGGACCTGGTTCGAACATGCCAAGGCTGCCAATGGATGGGCAGACGAAGCCATCGCCCGCCAGCCCAGCTTCAAGTTATTGCCCCAGTATGGCCAATGGCTAGATGGGGCATGGACCTCATAGGCCCTTTCCCAATGGCAAAAGGCGGCTTGAAGTTTGCGGTAGTAGCAATCGAGTATTTCTCAAAGTGGGTTGAGGCGGAGCCATTGACAGCTATCACCTCGAGGAATGTGCAAAAATTTTTCTGGCAGAACATTATATGCAGGTTCGGAGTGCCAAGGGAGTTGACGGTGGATAATGGAACCCAGTTCGAAGCTGACACCTTCCAAGCATTTTGTGAAGATCTGGGCATTAAATTGTGCTTCGCTGCGGTGCGCCATCCACAATCCAACGGAGCCGTTGAGCGAGCCAACGGGAACATCCTCTCTGGGCTGAATCGCCGAATCGTTGGCTTGTCCAAGGGGCTGTGGGTCGAAGAGCTCCCTAAAATCTTGTGGTCCATTCGAACCACTCAAACCAGGTCCACAGGTTTCACCCCATTTAGATTACTATTCGAAGATGAGGCCATGACTCTGACGGAGCTTAGAGGTGGATCCCTTCGAGTAGTTCAACCTAGAGACGAAGGTGACAGGAGCACCTCGCTGGATTTGTCAGAAGAAACAAGGCTTCGAGCTATCGCCAATCTGACTAAGTACCAGGACCACACAAAGATATGGTATGACCTAAAGATAAAACTACATGAGCTAAAACCTGGTCATCTAGTGTTGCGAAGTGTAATATCTCCGGGGAAGCTAGGAAGCAAATGGGAAGGACCATATGTTATCTTACGCTCAGGGCGCCCCGGATCGTTTAAATTAGCTAATTTAGAAGGGGAAGAGTTGAAGCATGCATGGCATGCAGAGCACCTTAAGCGTTATTACACTTAGGGGCTCCTTGTAATCGCTTGTAAAATTTTCCTTTCTATGAATAAAGATAAGGGTCGAATTTTGTTTGCTCTTCGAATATCCCTTACTCCTGATGGACGCATCGGGAGGATTGAGATGCTTGTAGAGTCAAGCATTTTTCCCAAAGACCCAGGCGGCTGCCTGCGAACCATTGGTTCAGAGGCTCCACTACCACCCTGCGGATTCCAGGCTCCGGCTTGTTAGGATCCGTAGAAGAGTCTAAGGACTTTAAAAAGAAACAGACTTTCGGCCTCCGGGTGCGAAGTATCTGTAAAAGAGCTGAAGGTGGCCACCCTGCGGATTCCAGGCTCCGGCTTGTTAGGATCCGTAGAAGAGTCTAAGGACATTAAAAAGAAACAGACTTTCGGCCTCTGGGTGCAAAGTATCTGTAAAAGAGCCGAAGGTGGCCACCCTGCGGATTCCAGGCTCCGGCTTGTTAGGATCCGTAGAAGAGTCTAAGGACTTTAAAAAGAAACAGACTTTCGGCCTTCGGGTGCGAAGTATCTGTAAAAGAGTCAAAGGTGGCCACCCTACGGATTCCAGGCTACGGCTTGTCAGGATCCGTAGAAGAGTCTAAGGACTGTAAAAGGGAGTCGCGAGGTAGTAATACCCAAGTACAAATGATAAGTGTAATTCGAAGCATCCGGTTGTTCAGAGCATCATTGTGCCTGGCGAACCCTTTTCTACAGTAAAGGATCCACCACCCACAAGGGGGGTCGGAGGATAGGAACCACACGACATACTTTCGAAGCATTTCACATTAAATCATTATACTTGTACATCAAGAAAAGTTTTGGTCCAAGCCTAGAAAAAATCGAAGACCCTGTCGGCATCTAGAGCTACCTCTCCGGCTACTCTGCCCTTCGGAGCTCGAAGCTGTTGGCTTGGCCCTCTTCGTTCGAATGCTTCTCTTTTTCTTGGAGGCTCGTAGTTTCTTTTGCTCTTCTTGAAGCTCCGCGCACGTCAAGAGCCTTTCGGAGTCAGCCTCCGCAGGGTCTTCGGCCCGGTACTCTGAGTCGGACCAGTCCGTAGGTTCGGAAGACGAGGATACCTTCGCTTTCTCCTCCTCTTTAATATAAGCTAAGACATCTTGGCGAACTTCAAGGGTTATCTCCCCTCCATCTCCACGAGGAACAGAGAAGCGAGAGCGGCGGTAAGGCGTTAAGCCCTCAAGGTTTGCCCACTCCTTTCGGAGCTCGTCAGTAATTTCCAGTAGTTCGAGGTCAGGGCTCAAAGGGCATGATAAAACCTAAAAAGAACAGAACACCCAAAACAAGTTTCTCGTTTATAGCTTTTCCATTAATAAAAAGGGCTTTACATGACTTCGCATACATAATAACCCTAAAAAGCTAGACCTGCGGGTCGGTTGGCGGAGCAGGAATGACAGGGGCTGGCGAGGTAGGAAGCGGTGGCCTTGTTTGCGCCTGCTTCTGCCGGCGGGCCTCGTCGATCCAAGCTTTGGCTGCGATCTTGTGGTCCGTCTTCCAGGTTGACCGGAAGGCTTCCCAGGCCAAGGCTACATTCGAAGATGGCCGCAGCAAGTCATCGGAGGCGAAGCATCCAGGGGTCGAACCCCCGACTGAGCTAAGGGGGATCTGAAGAGAATCGAGGTGACGAAGAACCCCGATGCCGGTGCACTGCCCGGAGATTTCTCCGTACCGAATGCCGGAGCTCATCATCAGCGACGAAACCACTTGGATCCTCTTCAGCTTCCGGTCGAGGGACTCGAGGGTCGCAGCAGAGGACGAAGGACACATAGTGCCGAAGTACTCCAAGGTACCCTGAAGGGCCTCCAAGGTACATTCCGCCATGCTGGAGTTCATCTTCTCCACTGTTTTCAGCCCTGTAGCTGTCGCAGATATCTCGGCCACCTGGAGCATTAAAGAGCTCTTCTGGGCCATTGCCTGGTTGAGAGCCCCCTGGAGCTCCACCAACTGAGCACTCGAAGCAGCAGCCGCTTGGCGGAGCCTTTCAACTTCCGCCCGAAGGACGACGCGCTCAGCTTCGGCCTCTTGGGCAGAGGAGCGAAGTGCGTCGCTGTCTTGTTGCGCTATCCGGAGGGCTTCGTCAGACGCTGCCCTAGCCCTCCGTTCCTCTAGGGTTTCTTCCTCCAGCCTGAGGGATCTCTCGTTGGAATCATTAAGGGCCGTCTGGAGGGTGGTAACCTTCCTTTTGAGTCGATTAACCTCGACCTCATTGGAAGTCACTGCCGCTCTAGCAAGGACAAATTGCTGCAAAAATAACAAGTAAGTACCAAAGTGTTTATAATCACTGATACAGAGGAGCTATGATGTTCTTTCATACCTGAAGGGCAGCCCTTTCGAGGGATGAGTTGAGTGCCGGAGCCCTAGCCTCGCTTAAGACGGAGACCAAATCCGAATTGCTGATATCCTGGCTTTTCTCTGCCAGGGGCTCCATGAGCCTTCGGAGGCCCTCCCGATGCTCCAAGAACGGAGCCATCAGAGGAAGCCAAGATAAGGCTTGAAGGTCATCTGCTGCGGCCTCATCCTCCGAATTGCTAACGGAGGTTGCTGCATGGCCAGGAAGAAGGCCGAGACTAGATATGCTCTTGCCTCTCCCCGGCACGAAAGAAGGCGCATCCTCCGCTCCGACGGGCGCGTTCTCGGTCGTCAAGCTCGGAGCGTCCGAAGGCACAGGGGGGTCCACTCGAGCAGCAGCCTCCGAAGATGCAGGAGCTTCGAGTGCCGCCGGAGCATCGATACCCCTAGAGGTACCTATTTTGTTAACAAAGTTAATAAGCATATTTCCAGAAACAGTTTGCAGGTATTGGTCAAAGAGGGAGCTTCTGGGAGTACCTTCAGGAGCCTCATGGGGTAGGATCGATGGATCCTCCAGGACCTTGTACATCTGAAGGATGTCGGCGAAGTCATCTCCCGAGGCCCTTTCCTCCGTATTTCCTGCCGGAGCCGCTATTTCCGCCGTAACCACTTCAGGTGTGGACGAGTTGGGAGTGACGGAGCCCGACTCCACTTGTACGACGACGGGCACAGGGGGAACCATCGGGGTTACGCCTGCTACCTCCCTAACGGAAGTTCCAGGGGGGACCTCCCCTAGGTCTTCATCGTCATCCAGGAGATAGCTCTCGAAGACCGCCGCAGTCTGAGCGTCGGAGTCCTCCAGCTCTTTGGAGGCTGAGCTCCGGGCATCCAGTGACGAAGCCGACGAGGTCGGGGCCAGCTGCCGAGGAGGCTTCACTGTTTTCTTCTTCTTCGACGGCTGCTTAATGGCTTTCTTGGATGGTTCAGCAGTGACATTCCTTTTGCGGACAGCAGCTCCGGTCGAGTTAAAATCAGGAAGAAGAGGGGGCTCCGCACCGAGAGCTTCCCACACTCTATTGGAATGCTGCCAGCTTCCCACTAGCTCTAGCCTCCGTTGCTTTTTAGCCGCCGAAGGGGCTCCGAGAACTCGTTCGGCGGCCCGGGTTATATCCTCCGGAGCCAACGCCAAAGGAGCCGCTGAAAGAAAAAAGTATGATGTCATAAGTATAATTGTTCCCTTCGTCTAATACAACATTGCAGGGAGTGAAGCCTTACCTAGGGTTCAGGGACCTCCCTCCGAGGCCTCTTGAAACACGATCGGCCAGTTAGCTCCGAGAGGAGGGATCCGAAGGGCGATAAACTCTTCGGCTAGATCGCGCATACTCATGCGGCGAGCCACTAAAGTGAGCAGCCCTAGCCTCGTCGAGAGCAGGCTAGGGTTTGGGGAGATCTTCGCCTCCTTCCGGAACCAAATCTCCTGGAGAGGACCTGCGAGGGGGAGTCCTCTTCGACTTCGGTGTAAAACCACCGAAGTATCCAATTGGTGTACCATCTGTCATTAATGGCCTTTGCAGGGAAATGAAGGGCGTGCTCCCTCCGCAGTTGGAAATTGATGCTGCCGAAAGCTATGGTCACCTTAGAATCCCCAGGCCCGTCCTGTGGCTTCGGCTGACATATGGCCTCGTAGGTCGCAGCGAAGACTTCGGAGCGCCCCTCGCATCCTTCCGCCCGGAACGCCCATTCGAAGATGGCGAGGCGTGCGATGGCGTTGGGAGACAGTTGAGGTAAGGTTATGTGGAACAGGTCTAGTACCTCCGCCAAGAAGTCCATGGCTAGAAGCCCTAGGCCTGCATCGAAAAACGCTTCGAAGACCACCACCTCCCCGCTTCGTGGCCTTGGAGTTGATTCCGGTCCAGGGACCCGAGTCCTCAGTCCGGCGCCCAGTTTCTCGTCCACGGCCTCTTCGATGGACTCGGCGGTGCTCACGGATTGACCGATGAGGAAGCTTTGGGCGATTTTCTTCTTGGAAGGCGGACGGAGCTCACGAGGATTCTTGGGCCAAGCGCCACCCGAAGTCCCTGCCATTGCCGCTGCTGCCGAGGCGGCCCACGCCTGCCTCTGCGCAAGAGTGCTGGCTGCCGCTGGAGCGGTGTGGCTAGTTCTCGCCATTCGCTCGGATGCTCAAGAGGTTGAAGGATTGGGGAAAGTAAATCGCGAGTACTGGAAGCGGTAAAAAGCCTCGGTTAATCCTTGTCTTTCTCTTTTTTAACCGCTCGTCGGGTGCTACTCTTCGATTGCTTTCACACTGCAGGTTCGGCTTCTATCGCTGGCAAATGGGTCTAGTAAATGGAACAGTGAGCAACCGCCGTAAAAATCGACCGTTACCTTTTACAGTGTGTAACGGTTACTTGTGCCAGAACGGCTATAATCAAACGGCTCTTCACGACGTTTGCACTCCGAAATGGTTCTCTTCCCAGTACGTGTTCCCATCGCGTAAGGAACACGAAGGGGGAGGTTCGAATCCCCTTTAAGTCTTAAAAAATAGAAATGTTCCTTCCGTATACTGCCTTCTTTCTAAACAGGTTAACTACAGAGAGGCGTATTCGAGGGGCTACTGTTGGGGGAAATTACTCCATTTTCAGGGCTTAAAGATTAATACTTCAAAGGCTAAGAAAGGCTTCGAAGCGGGTGAGCCGTCGTTCGGAGGTAGAGGCGTCAAGCCGAAGGGTGCAGTGATACGAAGCCTCAATGAACCCTCCGAATGGGAGGTAAAGGCCCCGAAGCTGAGGGAGAAGATTGATGAGATGTTTGGCTTATCCATCTGCCTTATAGTTTTTTACCTTTTATAACCTTGTTCCTGGCACCGAATAGTTTCCACTATGTCGGTTGTAATCTAGGGGTAATTAGGTCTTTCCCTTATGCATTTTTTCCTATAAATACCCCTCTCCATACCTTGTAAAATGGGCCCCCCGGGATCAAGTTATTCAATACACACGTTCGGACTACTCGAGCTATTATCCAACTCGGAGGTTCGAGGCAGTCCTCAAGCACAAGCTCTTTGTTTGTTCATTCTTGATCTCGGAGAACCTGTTGGTGTAACTTTTGCGCCAACAAACTCTTTTCTTGAAATTTATTTATTAATTACTTTATTTTATTTTTAACGCCAGACGAAAATCAGGGCGTTACAGTAAAACTATCTGATTGCTTCTTCGCACCATTTTTGCTTGATCTCCATGAGGCAATAGAGGTTATTAGCTTGGCAGATGTAGATCACTTAATTGAACATTGGGTTCTTCTACTTCTTCATTGAAGCGTAGTTGATCCCTTGATGACCAGGTGTCACTTGGGTAACATTACACTCATTTAGTAGTCATGCTAGAAATCTGAGTGGAACTGGTAGTCAGAGGCATCTCTCACATAATCCATGGGATCCTAATTTTTTCTTGCCTAATGTCAAGGGATTGCCTCATGTAGTTGATCTCAGATCTTAGTGTCACCCTGCCAACCTGAGAAGGCTCTTAAACTTTCCTCCAGGCTAGTTGAAGGATGTCATCATTGTAGCTTGATTGTCTGGAGGAAGGTTGCTTTCCTTTGCCTCAGGTTTTGATTGTTTTAACATTCTCCATGTTAAACTTCTTGAGCATGTATTTAATGTACTTTGTTTGAATGATGAAGGTTTCTTCTTTGAGTTAGTTGATTTGAAATCGTAGAAAGAACTTTGACTCCCCCATCATATTCATTTCAAACCTTTTGGTCATAATCGTAGAACCAAATATAATGTTATTAACATATATTTAGCAAACAAAGAAATCATTATTGAAATGCTTAATAATGAGGGTAGGATCGACTTTACCTATTTCAAATCCTTTTTAAGAAGAAAATCTCGAAGACATTCATATTATACTCGAAGTGGTTGCTTAAGCCCATAAAGTACCTTTTGGAGTTTAAACAAATGATATAAATATTTGGGATCTTCAAAGCCTCGTGGTTTCTCCACATATACTAATTCAATGATTTGTCCATTCAAGAATGCACTTTTCACGTCCATTTGATAAAGCTTGAAATCATGGTGAGTCGCAAAGACTAATAAAATTCAATTTGACTCTAGCCTAACAATAGGTGCATATGTCTTATCAAAATCCAAATCTTTGATTTGTGTGAAGCCTTAAACCACTAATCTTCCTTTGTTCCTTACAACCACGCCGTACTCATCTTGCTTGTTGTGGAAGACCCATTTAATGTTAATAACATTTTATTGATCTTTCCACCAATGTCCATACTTTATTTCTTTTAAAGTTGTTGAGCTCTTTTTGCATGGTCATACCCAATCCACATCTTAAGGAACTTCTTCTACCTTGATAGGTTTCAAAGAGGACACAAAAAGTAACATTCACAAAAAATTTCTCAACGAGAACAAGTGGTTACTCATCTTCATAGATCACTAAGAATATTGTCCATGTGGTCATATCTTTGATGCCTCGATGAATTCTTTGATGTTGTACATGTGATTGATCAACTTCTTAAAACTTCCTATTCTTTTTTCAACACCTCTTGCTTTTGAGTCTCTTTTATTTGACTTTCTTCAACTTGCAGTTGTTGTTGATCTATAGTTTCTTATTCTCTTGGTCTTATGTCTCCAATTGACATGTTCTTGATTGCTTCGAATGAAGGTTCTTCTTTACTTGCATGACTTGGATCAACTTTCTCCACTTAAGAGCCATTAGTTTCATCAAATGTCACATCCCTAGTGACATCAATAATATTTTAGGTTTTGTTAAAAACACGATAAGCATGCATATTTGACTCATAACCGACCAAGAAACCTTTGTCTAATTTAGAGGCAAATTTAGATTTTCTTGTCGCTTACTCAAAATAAAGTACCTACTCCCAAAAACTCTAAAATATGAAACATTTAGTTTGTTACCTGCTAGAAGTTCATACACCATATTTTTGAGTATTTTATGAAGATAAAGATGGTTGATTGCATGACATGCGGTGTTGATTACTTCTACCCAAAATACGTCTGAAATCTTGTATTCATTGAGCATAGTTGTTGTTGCCTCTATTAGTGTTTGATTCTTCTGTTTGACCACTCTATTTTGAGGTGGATCAAAGGGAGAAGAGAACTCAGACTTAATGCCTTCACTATCATAGAAAAATACTTTAGTAGCAGGCGTATCCCGTCACTCTTATCGCGTCAATAAAGCCTTATCATTAGTGATGGTTAAACACCCATCATGAAAGGGTCCCTCCAGGTCCACATTACGTCCAATATGACCTCTTTTAGTGACGAGTGAATATTGTGCCCGTCTGTAATGCCCAGATTTATAAAAATCCAGACTTTATTGAATTTTCATAGAAAAACAATAATAATAAGATGTCCATCATGAGAAAACGTACATACGGTCAAATATACGTGGTTCGCATACCACATTATTACATAAGCATAAAATTTGAAAGAAACTATGAAAATAAAACTACATGACGAACATCTTCTTCAGGATCACTTTCTTGACTAGGTCGCTACTCCAGACCATTCTCCTCATAGTACGCAGTCTCTGAAGTATTTTCCAACGGGTATGAGTACAAAAGTACTCAACAAGCCACCGAGAATGCAATAATAATGCAGGGTAATAACAAGGGAATGATAAGCGTTTAAAGTGCGGAAAAGTATGTTTTTAAGTTGTAGCATTTAATGTGGTCAAATTTAATTGTACGGAATAATAAACATGAACAATGCAGAATCATCTAACTCGAGCACATTTTCCCTCCTCGCTCAACAGTCCTTACATGCCAAGTCATCATGCAACACTCATAAATGTAAACTAACTGCGAGTAGTTACGCAACCAGCCCTTGACCATGGGCTCGGCTTTTCGAAAAGATTTAAACTCTGATCAGAGGTGTACTACTGTACCCATAAGGCACACACTCATCCCACACACCAAAGTGTAATGAGATGACCCATACCACAGGAACTCATGCCAAAACCTCATCATGAGATGCTCCAATCTAATAACACCCGCTCTAGGTTTCGCCGGTGCGCCCGGCACTCCGGGCTAACGTTGCGCCCCCTTTTGCGCCATGTCGGTACAAGCCACCCATAGGTGCTGCTTGACCCATCTCCAAGTGGTGCCTCTAGTTGGAACACCCCATACCTTAGTTAGGACTTACCCACTAGACTTGTGGTTAGTACGAAAGTGTATTGCAACGGATCCCGCAGACCGGTCCTTATAGTACCCCGGGTGCTACCGACCAATGCCCTAGCTTGCACCCGGAACCCACCATGCTTACACACTTAACCAAAACTCCATAACCAACATAATTCCAGGGATGAGAGAATAATGGGATCATATAATAGAATCCAAATCTCTACGACTCATTTTTACCCTATAGCGGTTGTGTCAATACATTGGACACTATATAATAATACTATTAATATAGTGACAAGGAGTTTAGGCTCAATAGCATGGCTTGGGTTTGCACTTCAAGGTCGACGATCTAAATAAATATAATGTAAGGCTTTTAATTTGACTAATGCATGTATAACCTATGAGTTTTAGCGATACTTTAAGAAAACTAGGTTCAATATGCTCAAAAATTAGTTTGGTGACTTGCCTTGCTCGACGAAAGGTGATGGTGGAACCTCTGAGTAGTACTCCGGCTATTCGACGGCGTCGTAGTCTTCGCGATACAAATAAAATAAACATAACATTCAATTAAAACAAACCAAAATCACACTACAAGCATATAGGTTTTGTTGGGTCAAATTAAGGAAAATAAAGTTATCAAGCTTCTGAAATTATTATATGAATTTTAAAATAAATTTTGATGGAGTTATGAATTTTCTAAAAAGGAATAAAAATGTATCCTAATGTATTTTAAACTTCCAATTAATTAATAATAATACGTTTAGAATAGACCTATTGTTTTTATTACATAAATATGAAGAGGATAAAAAGATAAATTTTCTAAAATTGGAATGGTCAAATTTGGAGTTAAATTGAGCAAGTTATGAATTTTTGAAGTTTAAATCAATTTCTGGAATTTATTTTAAACCCTAAAACAGTCGTCGGTCCACGGTGAGTCGAGTCCACCGTGAACCCGCGCACTGTGCACGTGAGCTGGATCGCGGATCGCCGTTGGATCACGATCGGACGCGCGAGGGCGAGGCGGGCGGTTTAAATGAAAACCGATGGTTGAGATTAAAAGGTTGAAACGGTACACGATGGAGGGCTCAGATTAAACGTGGGTTTTTAAAAGAGATGGACGGCCGAGATTAAAACA
The DNA here is from genome assembly GCA_019279435.1 of Zizania palustris. Taxonomy (NCBI): domain Eukaryota; kingdom Viridiplantae; phylum Streptophyta; class Magnoliopsida; order Poales; family Poaceae; genus Zizania; species Zizania palustris. The sequence goes on from JAAALK010000290.1 coordinate 22,373,268, forward strand.
TACCGCTTCGATCTAGATGGACGACTGAGATTAAATCTCACGTGCGCATTAATCCCTACCGTTCGATCAAGATCACGCGGTCGCAATTGAATCCGACACGGCACGGGTACTTTACTCGTGCCAGTCGTCATCTCCGGCGATGGCTGAAGGGTGGCGATGGGCTAGCGGCGACGGCGATGGCTGGCGGCCGGATCTAATAGCTAAAACAGAATAAGGACAGTGCGACGGTCAAGAGGGTACCGGAGGCGAGGCTTGGGGTCGTCATAGCGTGGCCTGCGTCGAGCAAGGGCGGCGAAGGCGTACGGGTCGTCGGTGGTGACGGCGCTCTGGTGAGTCTCGTTGGCGAAGGAGGGGTGGCCGAGGTCGGGGAGGCGACGACGGTCACGATGGTGTGGTCGACCTCGGCAATTAGGGGTTCCAACGATGGTGAGTGGTGGCCAGAGCATGAACAGAGGGCGGCGCTAATGGGGCGTTTGGGCGTTCGGGAACGCAAGTGCTTCAGCGTGAACGAGGCAGTCGGATTGCGGAGGGCGCAGGGATTAAATAGAGGGTGTCAGCGATTTAAAATAGCAGGTGTATACATGGAAACCTGAGGAGAGGTTTCCATTTTCTTCGGAGAGCTCCTTCTGTGCATGCGATCTGTAAATTTCGGGATTTAAACGCATCGATTAATAGGGGGAAACGGCCAGCGGATCACGGGGAGTATTAATCCGGCGTCGATTTTAAGGAAGGGGGCCGGCGACGAGGGGATCGCGGAGCTAGGGTTTTGGCCGGAGGGATTTGGGGGCGGCGACGCGAGGAAGATGAAGATGGACGAGAGGTGGACACTATCAGTGGGCAGTCGTGGGTGCGGGTGCAACAACGGTTAGGTCTAACGGGTGGGGCCGGGCTCGGTCGGGGGGAAGGGGGATTGGCACCGATAGGTGGGGCTGGTGGGGCCTGGCTTGGGCATGCGCACGGAGAGAGAGGGGGAGACACTAACGAGTGGGATCTGCATATCAGTGAGGGGAGTGGGGTGGAGTGGGTTGGGCCGGCCTGAGGAGGGAGAAAGGGGGAAGAGGGGCCCATTGCTGTTTAATTGTATTTCTGAATAAAAATAATTGCAAAAATTGGTTTAAAATATTTGGGCTCTTTAAAAAAGTGATAAAAATTTGTAAAAATTCTCAAAAATAGGTCTTGGTATTTTGATCATATGAAATTTTTCTCAAGGCCTGGTATGGGTTATTCCTCTAGATTTTTGTTTATTTGGTCATTTTCAGCTTTATAGAAAATTCAAAAATAGTTACTTTTTCAAAAAGGTATAATAAAATTATATTTTTACCTTCTGGAAATTTGGGGTGTTACACCGTCACTAAATGGCACACTATAGGGACGAATGATACTTTCCAGCTGTTACTATAGGGTACCTTTAGTGATGGGTATCAATGGCTACCCATCACTAAAAGGGATTATGCCGAATGTGATGTGGACCTAGATGGACCCTTTAGTGAGTTGGCATATTGGATACTTGTCACTATAGGGAACCTTTAGTGATGGGTATTTATTTAGACCCGTCACTAATGTCATGGTCATATTGTAAAAAAATATTTTTTAGGTTGTATCCTAAATCAAAGTTAGGATTTAACAGCCAATATTGTATATTACAAACAACATAGAATTCATTAAAAATACTACGTTAAGTGACTTACAATGTCTAGCAACACAACAAGCAGATGTCGAGAGCACCCATATTGCAAAGATCATATAGATCTTCGAAGCAAAGCAAAAAAATTGATGTCGATGGTCCAAAAATTATATCACTTGCCTAGCCTTCCTTAGCTGATCTTGAGAAAGTAGAGCCTTGCTATCTTCATAAATAGGGTGTGCCTGAGTCCAGGTTAACACCACATTAAGCTCTGCAATATTTTAGGACTTTCTGTTAGTGGCCTTCTTTGGTTTGGTCTTTGTGATTGTTGGCCTATTGGGTGGTGGCACTTTTACCTTGCTCGATAGGTGTAGTTGGTTGAGGAATCGATGCAACAAGAGGTTAAGCAATATGAGGTTGAGCAGTAGGAGGTTGAGAAGCGGGAAGTTGAGCATGAGCCTGGCTTGCAAAAGTCTGAGGATTGATGAAAATATCCAATCGGTTCCATTATACCCTTGTTAATAATGCATCATGTAGAGTGTCGATTTCATCATTCGTAGGAATAGACAATGTGATGTCTTTCATGTTAGGATACACAAAATCAATATATACCATTACATCTCTCTCCCTTATTAGAATTTTGTGTAGCTCATGCTGATATGGGTAGACCACACCCCTTGCCACCTAAATCTGATACCCCATAGTCTTTAAGATAATCTTGATCGGGTTTGTTCAGTTAGTTAGTCAATAGTGTCTTGCATATCGTTGCAAGATTGTAGGGTCACTTCTAGTCATTGCTTCTCAACATGTCTTGAAGCACGACTACTTTTTATGACATATGCAGGACTATCCAATGTAGGTTGATCTAGAAGGATGATATCCTGTAGAGCTAAGGTATTCATAATAAATGCATATAGATCCTTCTTGATTCTCTATGATAGCACTTCCACATCGATTCCTCTGAACCTTCTTCGCTTCTTGTATATGTAGCGTTGTCTAGGAAACCATGCATCTAACCTTACGAGCTAGAGAAACTCCACACGTGACCAGGGTGCTCTAGGTTGTCGAGAGCACTTGTTAGCTCATCCTAGTCCCACAAAGCAATGAAGGATCCTTGTGATGCCTGCACGACCAGATCTTTGACCTTCTAAGCTAATGACATCAATTCACTCAAGGTCCATGTCACTTCATTGCTCTTTGTCAATCTTCCTAGAGCCATTAGAAATGATTGCGCTCTGGCAGGAAACTGTTGCTATGTATTTTCTTTGCCCTCAGTTTTCATTGCTCTCTATCAGTCTCCCCCAAGCCATTAGAAATGATTGCGCTCTGTTTGGAAACTATTGCTATGGATTTTCTTTTCCCTCAGTGGCCATCTTTGCATCTCCGGCCAACCACTTATCTTTCATCCCATGTAATCAGTTTTGCCAAGATAGTAGGGTAGTTTATTCTTAGCTCAGAACTCTTTCTTGGAAGAGCTTTCTGCTATGAGCTTAGCTAAGCTCTTCACCTTGACAAATTAGTCCCATGGCCTTCTCTAGGTACTTCAAACTACGACTAGTGGAGACCGATTTTTTGAATTTAGTAGAGCGATCAGCGGTGGTCTTCGAGGAGGCCATCAGTGGATTTGAAGGAGGGACAAGAGGTTTGAAGCAGAACAATTCGTGTGCCTTGCGGTAGCACACCACACACTAGCAATGGTGGCCGGTACAATGAGGAGCCATCACAAGGGATTTGGGCGCGAGGAAAAAGAATATGGAGGCAGAATCTTAAAGACAAATAAAAGGCTTGCGTTAGAAGGATGACGAAGTAGGATATTTATAGCTGGCGAAGAAGTAATGTATCAATCCCTTGGATGCATTGTAACCTATGAAGCCAAGTGGGGTTGTACCTTGGTTTTGTCTAAGTGGTTAGTGATTGACAAGTTTGCCTAGTTCAAGGTTGGGACTTGTGATTGCTTGTTGAGTTCACCGAATGGTTCAGTGTATGCGTGGAGATACATGTTTTCTTGTCTCATGGAGTGCAGGATTGGGATGCTAGTCAACTATCGACGGCGGGTGATTAGGGTCAAGCAGGGAGTTTAATGTCGGCCGATCAAGGAGGCCGAGTGAAGTTGGGGATGATCTCTAATGCACACGTGGAGATGAAGCAAGACATGGACGGACGGATGATCAAGACAGCATGTTGACCAAGTCAAGCGAGAGGGATGCTAGTGCAAGTGACAAGGTGACTTGACGGATCGAGAGCGGGAGAGACTTTCTTGTGGTCAAGATCGTGGGGTTGGTGACACGTGTCAAGATTTGGAGAGGCTTTGTCGGTTTTGGCTCAAAACCGTTGGATCAAGATCAAATGGTCCTGAAGCAAAGCCGTAGTCACTACGAAAGATCTGTGACAAGACAAACTACCTTTAGTGAGGATTTTACTATTTTGACTGTTGGGCCCGTGTTTGTATTTTTAAGTCTATAGGAAAAATACTCTAGGGATAAATAGGTATTTTCTGGTTTTTGAACTGTCTATAAAAAACCTTGTATTCCTAGTGTTTCTGCTAACTCATCCAATGAAAAAAATATGAGTTCACTTTTTAGTCTTCTTCTTCCTCTAAGTTCTACCACTGTTTTCCTGCGCCGCCACAATACTCTACCGATCGCCACTAACAACTCTATGCACAGGCTATTCCCACGTGATTTTCTTTCTTGCCTCCCTGGTCAATCTCATTTGTCGGTTTTTTCTTTTGGTTGTATTCGCTCGGTGCATCGGGGCTTCCACTGGCCGTAGGGCTCTACAGTAGGGGCTAGAGCTGGGACATGGGCTGGGCCGGGTCAGCCCGGTCCGGGTCGTTGGGGCTAGGACCTGAAATGGGCCGGGCCTTTTCGGCCCAAAAAAATTAAGGGCCGTGCCGGGCTGGCCCGAACCTGTGTTTGCCAAGCCCAGGCACGGCCCAAAGTCCGACGGGCCTGGATGGGCCGGGCCGGCCCAAAAACGGCCCTAACTTTGTAACATTGTTAGATGGTCTCTTACCAGTGTTATGAAAATATTTATTTAATTTATCTTTGAATAATGAAAATTCTAGTTCACATAAAATAATAGAACAACCCAAAAAATAGGGGAAAATGAATTTTATTAATAATTTACACATGATACTAGTTCATTAATACTACTTTCTTTGCTCTTGAGCATATATATTTACATTTTGATTTGTCCTATATATGAATGACTCAAATTTTGATTTGTCTTACACATGATATAGAGCAAGGTATATTCAAATAGTAATTTGCAGACTTTTTTAATTTTTAATAACATGTCTCCTCCTTGTACATATGAATTATTTACCCATGGGCTTTTTTTGGGCCGGACCGGCCCAGGCACAGCCCACTTTAAGGGCCGTACCCGGGCCGCCCACCGAGCCTAACCTCTAGGCCCAAGTCCGACCCTTGTACGGGCCGTGCCGGCCCGGCCCATCCATGGGCCGTACCGGGCCGTGTTTTGCACGGGCCGGGCCTACGTGTTTTGGGCCGGCCCATGCAAAGCACGGCCCAAGTCCCAGCTCTAGTAGGGGCCTAGTTTTCCTCAGGTGTGGTCGCTAGGCGTCCGATTTTTCTATGGCCAAGGGCTTCTCTCTGGGTGAGCACGCACGGTTCATCTCAGCAGAAGCGATCACTGCCAACGCGTGGATTCTGCCCGGATTTCCTGCCACCAGGAGCAGGGATGCGTATGGAAGCTTCTTCCCTGTTTTGCCTCGGTTTCTACGCCATGTACTTCTAAGGTAGGTGAAGGTATAATCTTTGTTTATCTTTCTCCTCCAGATTTTCAGTAAAAAGTTTACTTAAACTACGAAGTATTTTCTGTTCTGAATTCTTTTGATGAATTCTGTTGGGGGAAAATATCTCATCTTCGGGGTTATTGCCGAAGCAGCATAAAGACAGTCAACCAGTTCGAAGATTGTCCGAAGACCATCTTCGAAGATGTCCAGAACCTCGTTCGAAGCCCGAAGACAGGCACTGGTTCGAAGTATGTCTTCGAACCAAAGCCCTTCAGGATCTTTTCTGCCAGCTAAGATGGAAGACTTATCTTCTATCCTATTAGATTAGTCTTTTACCATTTTAGCCCTATTAAGGAAACCGAATAGTTTCCTTAATGTCGGTTGTAATAGAGGGGTAAATAGGTCTTTTCCTTAATGTTTAGGCCTATAAATACCCCCCATTTCACCCTGTAATAGGGATCGAATACAAGTGATTCAATACACACTTTCGAACTATTCTAAGCTATTATCCTTTCGGAGGCTTAGAACAGTTTGCTTCACAAACACTTCGTTTGTTAGTTTCTTTTCTACAGAAACCTGTTAGCGTAATCTTTTACGCCAACAGTTGGCGCCGTCCGTGGGGAACTTAGTCCAAAAAACTTCGTTCTCTACCAACTTCTTACATCATGCCTCCTAAGCGGAGTGCACCTCGCAATCCCACTCGGAGGTCCTCTCGGATCTCCGGAGAGATACCCTTCGACACAGTTGAAGTCGGAGGGTCTTCGACTATCCCTCCACCTCAAACTCCGCAAGGGGCTTCTATCCCTCGAGGATACGAAACCTCTCCGCCAACCCCTTCCATACTCCGACCGTCCGGAGTTATTCCACCACCCTCCATCCCAATTCGAACTGATCATACCAGTTCTCAAGACCCGGAAGGTCCTTCCGGAGGAGATGAAGATAGCCTTGGAGACATGGCCACTCAAATGGCCAACCTTCAAGCTGAGGTAGCGAGGTGGCGACAAGAGGCTGCGAACAGGCTTCGCTCTCAAGCCACCCCAGCTATCCCCGAAGTGCCCGAAGACGACGATCTTGGTTATCCCGAAGCCTCGGAGAACGCCTCTTACGACAATGAATCTCCGTTGCATCCTGAGCTGCAGAAGGTTCGCTTCGATCCGAAGTTCAAAACCTCGAAGCTCTGCAAGTATGCCGGAGATGAAGATCCCGGAGAGTTCGCGCGTTCTTATGCCCTAGCGATTGAGGCTAGCGGCGGAGACAGATACACGATGGCGAAGTGCTTCCCGTTAGCTCTTCAAGGAGTGGCGTTGAGATGGTTCTGGTCTTTAAAGCCAGGAACAATCAATTCGTGGTCACAGTTGAAGAGAAAGTTTATAAGTAACTTTTAGGGCACCTTCGTGCCTCCCATGTCAACAGGAAGCCTTTTCCAAGTGAAACAGCTCCCCGGAGAAACATTGAGGCAGTACTTCAAGCGCTTCGCTCACACGAAGTCGCAAATTCGGGGGCTGTCCACATCCTCAGTGGTTGATGCGGCTCGGGAAGGCGTCAGTCATAAAGGCCTTCTAGATAAACTACATCGGAAGAGCATCACCACAGTATCACAGCTGATGTCATACTTCGAGGAGTATGCAAGGTCAGAAGAGGGTTGGCTTCGGAGGTCTGCTGCTACTTCGACAGTATTGCAAGAAGTTAAAGCAGAGGTGAAGACTTCGGCACAGCCGCAAGAACCAGTTTTCGAAGTGCAACATGATCGAAGAAGAGGGCAAAAGCACCCTCGCTCTGAAGTCTTGAACATTGCACCCCCACAAAAGTTTGCACCAAGAGCTCCACAGTCTGCGGGGAACAAGTCCAGCGGCTGGAGGCCGCCAGGGAAAACGGCTGGCAAGGGCCAGACCCTTTTTTGCTGTATTCATGGAGAGAATCGAAGCCATGCAACTGACACTTGCAAGGCTATCCTTACCTTAAGGGGAGAATACTTGGAAAGAACTTCGGGTCGAGGCAGTACCGACCGAAGTCCAGCAGCAGTGCGCCCAGACCCGGTCCAGGCTGTGGCGCGGATAGAAAATTTTGATGCTGCAAGGCATCCTCCGGTGGCCAATGTTATGCCACCTCCGAAGCAAGAAGAAGGGCAAGATAGAGGAAAGAGAGTAGTTCTCCCTATCTCCGGAGGAGGTACCCCCGGAAGCATGTCCAAGAGACAGCGAAGAGAGTACGTTCGGGAAGTAGGTCATATTGGGACTTCGTCATCTGCAGCTGCAATGCCGGAGTGGTCTCATGTTCCAATATCTTTCTCTGCGGAGGATGCAGCTGGTATTAAGTTCCCACATGCAGATCCATTGGTTATCACTGCTGATATTGCAGGGACTGAAGTCCGAAGGGTGCTAATTGACGGAGGTAGCTCGGCAGACATCATTTTTGTGCAAGCCTTCGATCAGTTATGCATTTCCCAGAAGCATCTCCTCCCAGCGGCTCGTCCTCTGCAAGGCTTCGCAGGACCTCCGCTTGATGCACTTGGCCAGATAGGCTTGGAAGTAACCTTCGGAGAAGGTTTACTAGCCCGAACTGAAGAAGTTATCTTTGATGTAGTAGATGCCCCATATGCTTATAATGTCATCTTCGGACGGGGCATGTTGAATCAGTTCGGAGCTGTGGCGCATCACAACTACTTGTGCATGAAGATGCCCACACAAGCAGGAGTCCTGACAATCTTCGGAGATCAAGCCATGGCTCGGAGGGCAGAATATGGTCACGGTCCTCCTCTTGATCCGAGGCAAGTAAATAGTGTCCAGGATAACGAAGAAATTTTTTCAGCCTCCTCCGAAGCTTCGAAGAAGTCGTTTCCAAGACCAAGTCCCGAAGGAGAGATTGCAACGAAGATCATTGTCAAAGATGGTAAAGAATACACTTTTCAATTTGGTAAAGATTTACCTCCTGAAGTTGCAATTTCCTTGGAAAAGGTCGTAGAAGAAAATTTGGATGTCTTCGCTTGGTCTGACGAAGATATCACCGGAGTTGATCGGGATATTATTGAGCACAGTTTACTTGTAAACCCGAAGGCCCGGCCTGTTCGACAAGGACTCCGAAAGATGTCCGCAGAGAGAGCTGCTCTAGCTAAGGACGAAGTTGAAAAGCTGTTGAAGGCTGGGATTATCAGAGAAGTGGCCCATACAGAATGGTTAGCCAACCCAGTCTTCGTCAGGAAGAAGTCTTCCGGGAAGTGGCGCATGTGCATTGATTTCACATCTTTGAATAAAGCGTGCCCACGTGACCCCTACCCCATGCCCCGAATTGATCAACTAGTTGACTCCACTACAGGTTCGGAGTTGCTAAGCTTCCTTGACGCGTATTCTGGTTATCATCAAATATGGTTGAAGCGCGAAGATGAAATCAAGACAAGCTTTGTAACTCCTTCGGGAGTCTTCTGCTATGTAAGAATGCCCTTCGGCCTAAAAAATGCCGAGGCTACTTTTTCAAGATTAGTTGCTAAGGCTCTAGGTCATCAACTAGGTCGCAATGTGGAGGCCTATATGGATGATATTGTAATAAAGAGTGCTTTAAAGCACCAACATAGCCTAGACTTAGCAGAAACATTCAATAGCCTTCGGGCATGTGGGATCCGTCTTAACCCCGAAAAATGTATATTCGGAGCTAAGGCTGGAAAGTTGTTAGGGTACTTAGTTTCAAGCAGGGGAATTGAAGCTAGCCCTACTCAAATAACTGCGCTGCAGAAGATGGCTCCTCCGGAAAATTTAAAGCAAGTGCAAAAGCTGACTGGACGTCTGGCCGCACTTAGCAGGTTTTTATCAAGGTCTGCGGAGAGGAGCTTGCCAATATTTAAAGCTTTGAAAGGGTCCGAAGATTTTGCATGGACACCGGAGTGTCAGAAAAGCTTCGAAGATATTAAAGATTATCTCAGCAATCTTGCTACACTCACGGTGCCTATTGCGGACGAAACCCTACTCCTGTATCTTGCAGCTACAGGTGCAGCTGTCAGCGCAGTCCTTGTCAGAGAAGCGGATATCAATGGGAAGTTGGTCCAAAATCATGTCTATTTTGTATCCGAAGCATTGTCAGGAGCGAAGACAAGATACTCCGAACTTGAGAAGTTCGTTTATGCTCTGATAATGGCTTCGAGGAAGCTAAGACATTATTTTTTGGCTCATAATGTAATTGTACCAACTTCGTATCCTTTAGGAGATATGCTCCGAAGCAAAGACTCCACTGGAAGGATTGGAAAGTGGGCAGTCGAGCTAGCACCCTTCGGCATATCTTTCCTGGCAAGGACAGCTATTAAATCCCAAGTCCTAGCAGACTTCGTAGCAGAGTGGACTCCACCTGCGAAGTTAACTCCGGAGAAATCAGATGACGGAGTTTGGATTATTTACTCCGATGGGGCTTTCCAAGCATCCGGAGCAGGCATTGGGGCAGTATTGATTTCACCGTCAGGGCAAAGAGCAATGTACTCCGCAAGACTCAACTTTAAGTCTACCAATAATATAGCGGAGTACGAAGGGATTTTATTGGGACTCCGGAAAGCACGTGCTCTAGGGGCTACAAGGATAATTATAAAAACAGATTCTCAGATAGTAGCAGGGCACGTAGACAAAAGTTTTCAAGTCCGACATCCACAGCTTGCAAAGTATTTAGAAGAAATCCGCAAGATCGAAGCACACTTCAAGGGTATTTCCATTCGGAGTATACCAAGAGCTGAAAACATGCAAGCGGACATTCTAGCGAAGGCTGCAGCCGGAGCTGTGGATGTGCCTGACGAAGCTTTCTACGAAGAGCTCAATGTACCTTCGGTGCCACAAATTGCCTCTACGGAGATTCTTTGCATTCCTAGTGCAGATTGGAAAGATTCGATCATAGAACTCTTGCAAGGAGGAACAAATTTGCCCGAAGAGCCCCAATTGTTAAGATTAAAGCTCAGAGCAAGAAACTATCAGTTAATCAACGGTATATTATACAAGGCCGGAGTATGTTCCCCTCTACTCCGTTGTATATCTCAAGCCGAAGGCCAAGAAATTCTTCGAGAAATTCACGAAGGCCTTTGTGGAAGCCATTTAGCCCCTAGAGCTCTGGCAGGAAAAACACTTCGCCAGGGGCTTTATTGGCCCACAATAACAGCTGATGCGGAGAGCTTGGTCCGCACTTGTCAAGGATGCCAGTGGATGGGTCGACGGAGTCATCGCCCACCAACAGCTCTTCAAGTCATTGCTCCGGTATGGCCTATGGCCAGATGGGGTATGGATCTAATTGGTCCCTTTCCGTTAGCAAAGGGAAATCTGAAGTTCGCAGTGGTAGCTATTGAATATTTTTCTAAGTGGGTAGAAGCAGAGCCTTTAACAGCTATCACTTCGAACAACGTACAGAAATTCTTCTGGAAGAACATTATTTGCCGGTTCGGAGTGCCTAGATATCTCACAGTTGATAATGGAACACAGTTCGACGCAGAACCCTTCAGGAAGTTTTGCAAAGACCTAGGCATTCAACTATGTTTTGCTGCAGTGAGACATCCTCAGTCGAATGGAGCCGTTGAGCGAGCCAATGGAAATATTTTATCAGGGCTAAATCGAAGAATAGTAGGATTATCAAAGGGACTGTGGACCGAAGAGCTTCCGAAGATTCTGTGGTCCATTCGGACTACGCAAACAAGGTCCACAGGTTTTACTCCGTTCAGACTGCTATTCGGAGATGAAGCTATGACTCCAACGAAGCTCAAAGGGGGATCATTTCGCAGCACCGAACCAGACATCGAAGAAGAGAGACAAAGCTTCGTTAGATTTATCAGAAGAAACAAGACTTCGAGCTGTAGCTAATTTATCAAAGTATCACCAGCAGACGAAGACTTGGTATGACCCGAAGGTTAAGCTCAGCGAGTTAAGGCCGGGTCATCTTGTTCTACGAAGCATTATAGCACCAGGGAAGTTAGGCAATAAATGGGAAGGTCCATATCTAATCGTCCGCTCGGGGCGCCCTGGTTCATTTAAATTAGCTAATTTAGAAGGTGAAGAGTTAACACATACTTGGCATGCGGAGCACCTAAAGCGATACTTCGCATAAGGGCTCCTTGTAATTCGCTTGTAATCACCTCTAAATTAATAAAGCATACACCCTGATAGGGGCCTTCCCCTCATACACTCCCAGCTTCCCGAGCGGACGCGCTGGAACCGTGGGGTCGACTGAGAGGGAAGTGTCATTAAGCTGGGCTGTATTTCCGGACTTCGTACCCATAAAGTCGAAGCCTCCGGTGTGGTGGCTGAAATCCATCCGGAGCCCAAGTCACGGCTTGTAGGCATCCGTAAAAGAGCCAATACCACATTCTACGGAGTCCAAGCCATTGGCTGGTAGACTTCCGTAAAAAGAGCCGAAGGTGGCCAAAATCTGCGGAGTCCAAGCTGCAGCTTGCAGACATCCGTAAAAAGAGCCGAAGGTGGCCAAATTCTGCGAAGTCCAAGCCATTGGCTGGTAGACTTCTGCAAAAATAGCCGAAGGTGGCTACAATTATACGGAGTCCAAGCCATTGGCTGGTAGACATCCGTAAAAAGAGCCGAAGGTGGCCAAATTCTGCGAAGTCCAAGCCATTGGCTGGTAGACTTCTGCACAAATAGCCGAAGGTGGCTAAAGCAAAACAACATTTGAACCATGAGCTTCGAATGTCTGTTAACATAGTCCAAAGTGACAAATTCTTAAGACACTAAAGTGTCCTGAAAGTTATCTTAATTGATTTCTTTCGTTAAACAAAGGTACCAAGTTGCCATTCTTCCGACTACAAAAAGTCGAAGACATTTCATAAGATTTCAAAAGATCTTTAAATGACAGAGGGGCTACGAACCCCCAAAAAATTGTACTCCGAAGTTTTTTCTTTGCGCATAACCATCTTTGAATACAGTTCGAAGTTGCTTATACCCAAAGAGGGGCTAGTAAATATGGAGACAATTTTAAATCGGCATTCATTATTGAAATAAATGTATTTACAGATTACATTATGAAAAATTGGTATCTATACCAAGAAGGAATCGGAGACCTCTTTGGTCCCGAGAGCTAGGGGTGGAACGACTAGTTGCAACATCGGAAGTTCTAAGAACTTTACGTTTAACTCTCTTCCTCCCCTTCGAAGCTCTAAAATCCTTCTGCTCTTGTTGAAGCTCGGCCCAAGTTCGAAGCCGCTCGGGCTTTTTTCCCAGCTTCTAAGATCTTCAGATCTTTTATTTTGGGCTTCACCTTCGTCTTCGGACCAATTAGTGTCTTCAGAAGACGAGGTGTTTGCGTCAATCTCCTTATCTTCCTCTTTAATATAAGACAATACGTCTTTGATTACTTCGGGCGCAATAACGCCGGAGTCATCTCGAGGGATAAGAAATCGAGGACGCTTATAACTTTTTAGAAGTTCGAAGGTGTTCCATAGTGAGCGAAGTTCGCTGTTAAGCTCTAACACTTCGATATCTTCCATAAGAGGCAAAGCCTAAAAATATGATAAACAAGACTTTCATTGATAAATGTTTACAAGCATGAGCTTTACATAATCAAAAAATCCTAAGTAATTCCTAAACCTGCGGGTTCGAAGGAGGCTGACTGCTCGAAGCTTGACTCCGAACTTGCTTCTGGCGTTGGCCTTCATCAATCCAAGCCTTGATCGCAGATCGACCTTCGGCTCTCCATGAAGTTTGAAAGGCTCGCCAGGCGGCAGCCACGCCTTCGGAAGGAGTCAAAAGTCTCGCGTCGTCGAAGATGATGGAGCCCTCTGCGCTCGGAGTAATTATTCGGCCCAAATCCTCATAGTAACGAAGTAATCCAAGGGCAGACACTTGTCCGGAGAGTTCTCCATAACGCATGCCTGCCGTCTTCATTTGCTTCGCTGCTCCTTGGATCCTCTTTAACCGGCGCAGCAGAGTCACATTGTCATCCGAAGGTAGTGATCCAGTAGTACCGAAGTACTCCAAGACACCTAACATCTGCTCGATGACCTCCGAAGCCACCTTCTCAGACTTAAGCCTTTCCTCAATAAGCGCATCCTTGGCCGAAGTCGTTTCTGCTAAAACTCCGGAGATTCTAGCATTCTCCGTAGTCAAAGCATTCTTTTGAGTCCGGAGTTGGCCAGCCTCTTCTTGTAGTCTTACAAGTTCGGACCCCTTAGCAGCATCCTCCGTCCGCAGTTTTTCAACTTCCGCTCGAAGCACAATTCTTTCTGCTTCGAGCTCTTTCTTCGCAGCCTCCAAGCTTTGCCTAGCCCTTCGCTCTGCTAGTATTACATTATCCATCTGAGCTACTCGACCTTCGGAGAAGTTAAAATTTCTTTGAAGAGCCTCGTTCTCTTCCCGAAGTCGAGCAATTTCATTTTCGCTCGATAAAGCCGCAGCGCGGGCTAAGACTGCTTGCTAAGAAAAAAGAAAAACTGAAATAAGAAATTATTCATATATAATTTGCTATTTGGTTCGAAGATGCTTTATACCTGATAAGCTGCTCTTTCTACAGCAAGGTTAAGCTCCGAGCCCTTCGCTCTGCTTAAAAGGGCTACCAGTTTTGTTTCCCCGACTTTGCGACTGGCTTGACCCAAAGGTTTAACCAAAGTCCCAAGTCCGGTTTTCTCCTCCAAAAAAGGAGTTATGAGAGGAAGCATTTCTGAAGCCTTCTGATCAGCTCTGCTTAGCGAAGGTCCGGAGAGTTCTTCCGAGGCCCTTGGAACTTCTGAAGATGGCCCCCCCTCAGTTGATTCACTTTCATCTGTTGACTCAGATGAAGTCGATCCTTGAGTAGGGAGAGGCTCTATGTGTCTTTTACCTCTTCCAGGCCCTTGTTGAGTAACCTCCGGGTGTAGCTCCGAAGTTGTCGAAGGCCTTTGAATTGTATCTTCGTGAGATACTTCGACAACAGGAGGCTCTGAAAAAACAAAAATATTATACATTGTATAATTTTGCATAAATTAATATGAATTATGTGAAATCTACCTTCGACATTCTCCGGGAGATCGAGCACTGGGCTGATCGGAGGATCAAAAGTGAAGTCATCATCTGACTCCGCAGTCGGATTTTCCACTGTCGGAGCATCTCCGTGAGCAGTCCTTTCCTCCACCACCGAAGTTGTCGGAACCTCGACTTCATCTCCACCCATAGGGACTTCGATTTGTTCCTCCTGGGTATTCGGAGCTCTTACTTCTTCGATGTTGGCTTGGGGCTCCGGTATACCTGCAGTATCTTCAATGTGAATACTTCGTTGAGCTGCATCTTCATCAATCAATTTCACTAATAATATACCTTCATCTTCTTTAGAACCAGAAATTGAGGTTCTTGAGCTTGAAGGCGTAGGATCCAAAGGTGCGAGATTTTTTGGCTTCCGAGCCACCTTCTTCACCGGAGTCCTTGCGGAGCTAGAAGCTCCGGCTTCAGCTACTCTTTTCTTGGGCCCTTTCTCCAGAGGCACCCAGTCCATCAGAGGGGCGGAGTTAACTCCAACATTCCCCATACTCTGTTAAACCGCTCCCAACTCCCGACTAATTTAATTCGCCATTCCTTTTCTGTCAGAGTTGGGGCACCCAGAATCTTCTCCGAAGCCCTTACAATTTGCTCTGAAGTAATAGGGGCTGAAGAAGCTAAAAAATAATTCGAGTTAGTCTTTCTTCGAAGTAAATATGTACAATGCATGTTGGTTTCGAAGTTACCTGCAGGGCTCGAAGTATAATTGATCTTGCGAAGACCACCTTCTGAGTCATCCTTGAAGACGATAGGCCAGTTGGCCATCAGCGGAGGAATTTGCAGTCCGAGGAATTCTTCGGCTAAGTCCCGCATGCTTAACCTTCGGCTGATTTTCTGAAGCAAGTTGAGGCGAGCTTCGAGCTGGCCTTCGTCAGGTTGCACTAAGGCTTCCTTCCGGAATTGGATTTCTTTGAGGGGCCCAGCCAGAGGACTGCTCGCTCCGACTTCGGCATAAAACCACCTCAGGACCCAATCGGTGTACCATCTAGCATTGATGGCCTTAGCAGGGAATTGCAGGGCATATTCGTCTCGAAGCCTAAAATTAATGCTTCCGAAGGAAACCACCACTTTCTCACCTCCGGAGCCTACGAAGGTCTTCGGCTGACAAGTTGCTCTATGAAGTGCAGCAAAGATTTCAGCCCTCCCCTCACAACCTTCGGCTCTCAGCGCCCACTCAAAGATAGCTAATCTAGCTACAGCATTCGGAGATAGCTGGGGGAGGGTTACATGGAACAGGTCAAGTACTTCGGCTAAGAAATCCACAGCAGGGAGGCCCAAGCCTGCTTCGAAAAAAGCTTCGAATACTACAACCTCTCCGGGTCTTGGTGATGGAATCGATTCTTTGCCCGGCTTCCGAATCATAACTCCATTACTAATCTTTCCCCCTTCTGTGATTGCCAAAGATTCTCTCTTGCAGGTAGAAGGCCCTAACTCAAAGGATTGATCCAAGTATTTGGTCGACGGTGGGCACAAACCTTGGTCATCGGCAATTTGGGGATTTTTCCCCCCTGCCGCCATCGATGTTGCCGCCTGCATCGAGGGTGCCGCCGCCAATGCTGCCGCTGCTGCCGCTGCGGCCGCCTGTTGCCGAGCCAAGGCCGAAGGAGGCGCAGATCCCTTGGTCTTCACCATCAAGATTGCTGGATTGCTTTGAGAAAATGGAGGCTAGGGCTCAAGAAATCAAAGGCTAGGGCTCAAGAAATCAAAGGCTAGGGCTCAAGAACTCAAGGGGCTCAAAAAGCTTTTGACTGTGAGAAAGCGGTGAAAAGGTAATCGGGTAAGTTTTAAGCCCTTTATTTATAGCCTAAGTGTTCCGTTTGTTACCGTTTGGGTTCTGCCCTTTCGCATTCTCGCCCGTTATTTTCCTCCGAAAATAACGCACTGTATAACTTCCGTTAGAAGAAACAGGCTAACGGCTATTTCTTCTAAGTCTGGAAAGGTTTCAGTCTTTTTAAAGATACTTCTAAGTTACTTCAAATGTAACCTCTTCGAAAACCAATTCGAAGTATATATCTCCATGTAATTCGGAGATAAAATAAATCTGTTAACCCCTACGCATGATTATTTTTCTTGCGTATACTGCTCTCCTAAAACGTTACAGGTCAACGGAGAAGCGTATTCGAGGGGCTACTGTTGGGGGAAAATATCTCATCTTCGGGGTTATTGCCGAAGCAGCATAAAGACAGTCAACCAGTTCGAAGATTGTCCGAAGACCATCTTCGAAGATGTCCAGAACCTCGTTCGAAGCCCGAAGACAGGCACTGGTTCGAAGTATGTATTCGAACCAAAGCCCTTCAGGATCTTTTCTGCCAGCTAAGATGGAAGACTTATCTTCTATCCTATTAGATTAGTCTTTTACCATTTTAGCCCTATTAAGGAAACCGAATAGTTTCCTTAATGTCGGTTGTAATAGAGGGGTAAATAGGTCTTTTCCTTAATGTTTAGGCCTATAAATACCCCCCATTTCACCCTGTAATAGGGACCGAATACAAGTGATTCAATACACACTTTCGAACTATTCTAAGCTATTATCCTTTCGGAGGCTTAGAACAGTTTTCTTCACAAACACTTCGTTTGTTAGTTTCTTTTCTACAGAAACCTGTTAGCGTAATCTTTTACGCCAACAAATTCCTTTACTAAACCAGTGATGAGTATTCTACGTGTTTAGTAGTTGATTAAATGGCTATGTGCTGTGAACTCTTATCCTTTCTCTGATGTAATATCTGTGAAATGCTTGTTAATTTGTTGTTTGATATTTGATTGGTTTTAATCTGCCTTTAAGAATTGTGTTGGTGTCGTTTCATTTTTGACACCAGTTGTTTGGATCCTAGATTATTTTAGTGCTCATGTTCTCCTAGTTTGTCGCATCGCTTCATATATGACAGGAGAGTGATAGTACTAACTTTGTTTGGGTTTATACTGTAAGAATTTATTTGCTTCCGCTTGTTCCTTTTGAGGTGCGGTGGGTGTTTAGAAAAAGTCATCAATTTGAAAGAATTTGTTGAGGCACCTATTCACCTTCCTCTAGTCACCCGTTTCAGTCCTACATAACCGCATCGAGATATGCTTCAAGTGGAAATCTACGTCATCCCTCGAACCATTTCATCTCCTCGAATGCTTCAATCAGTCATTGAAAACAAATCAGACGACTGAAGAGGGGAGGCAAATAGACGCCTCTCACTCCAATAGACACATGATCACTTGAACACCCAGGGGTTCAGACACCTCTTACTCCAATAGACGCCTGATCGCCTGAATGCCCGGAGGCTCGGATGACTCTCGCTCCAACTAACACCTGATCACCTAAACTCCTAGGGGCTCTAATGCCCCTCGCTCCAACAGATGTCTAATCGCCTGAACACCCAGGGGATCGGATGCCTCTCACTTCAACAAATTCCTGATTGACTAAACGCCCAAGGGCTCAGATGCCCCTCACTCCAACATACGCCTGATCGACTGAATGCCCCGGGGCTCGAACAACTCTCACTCTAGTAACTCCCAATCGCTTCGCCTCAACAACAAAGTAATGACTTATTGAATCACACGAGACTTTAGATCCTGAAGCATGCTCTTCTAACAAACTCTAAGCTCGGGGGCTACACACGATGGGTGCACCTAGCCAGTGCAGCTACCAAGTAAACAAAATAAATTATCAAGCTCATCTTTGTGCTCCTCACGACCTCTTGACTCCACCCAAATGGTTGTCACCCTTCTACCATAAAGAGCTCAAGAGCTCCTGTCAGGGGATGGCCCTAGGGTACCTCACGAGTGACTTTAAGGAAATCGAACAAAACAAGGGGTCGGAAAACAAGATATTAAAAATGACCTTGGAGGAAGTCAAACTGATGGACAGAAGCGAAGCAGTCGTCAAGTGTGAAGGGAACCTCAAAGGGAGCCCCGAGTTCAAGACTTAGGAATATCCTGAGTGTGAGTACTCGGGATGAAGGCAACAACATATCCACACACTTAATCACTGACAATGAATCGAGGACTTTACTGCCAGTCTTGAATACAAATTAAGATAGGGAATAATGACATGATTACTAGCCCACGACCCCTGGTGATTTAACTATTATAGAGGGATTTAACTGGGTAGTTAAAGCCTAAATGGTAACCCCGACTCCTGGAATATATAAAAGATTTGGGTACCTCTCAGAAGGCTGCTACATAAATGTACACACTTTCATAGTTACTCGCACGAGCACCTTGTAATCAGGTTCTTTGGCACATAACACGGAACTTATTATCCTCCAAGAGAGGTCTAAATCTTTCTCATTGTTCTTGAGATAACCATAGTATCATGGAGGAGAAATATCCTGTGCAATCAATTATATTGGTGTAATTGTGCAATCAAGCGATCTAGTGCATCCACCTAAAAACATAGTACTTTTTACTTTTAACCCTTTTTATATGTAACCGTTGGATCTAGATTGGATGTTCTAGATCGTTTGATTGCACGATTGCACCAAATGAACAATTACACAGCTTCCCCTGTCATGACGTAGAAACCACCCAAACCGAACTAATCTCTACCTCGGTAGATAACCCATCGGATGACTGCCGTACAATAAATAATTGAATTTGTGATGCGGTTTTAGTTTTATCTAAAAACAGAAAAGGTTTGGAAATATCTACGTGAGATAGAAATTAGATACATGCCATAAAAAGTTAGCAGTATTCTATATTTACCGTTACAATGTTTCGTTTTTCATATACATCACAATTAAGTTGCTATCTTTGTAGAATATTTATTATGGAAAAATTTGTGATAAGTTTCCTTTTTATTCTCCTACGTACATTTATGACTGCTATCTACTGCTCTGTCCATGCAAAAAGAAGTTTAGTTTTATTTTTTCATAAGTAAAACTATTGTGAGAGTACAAATATATATTCTCTGTATCCAAAAAGAATTTTGTTATAAAAAATTAATAGTAAAATTAAAAAAGTGATACCTATTAAAAAATAATATAATACTGTGAAACAATAGGCACGTAAGGGTATTGAAAAAAATAAAACATTTTAAAATAAGTGTAGTTAAGAAGATAGAAATATAATATTTTATTATTTAAAATAAAGTATTTTTTGGACAGATGAAGTACATACTGCAACTATGTAAAAAATTAACCCGTGGAATTTCAATTCTGCCAACGAATATCTTCAAAGATAAAATGCCAGCAGTGTCATCCAGTTAAATTAGTACTCTTTTTTTAAATGAAGTAATTGATTTTTATGATAATATTTAACCGTTCATTCTATTAAAAAATCTTATGTAAATATACAAAAATATAATTTATGCCTTCAATAATAAAATAAACAAAATAAATGATATATAAACAATATTTTCTGAATAAAACAAATGATGAAATGTTATAATAAAAGCCAATGGTATCATTTAAAAAAGGCAGTATAAGATATCTAATATTCTTCTAATATTCTTGACAACATAAACATCTATCTTCTCTTTGTTACTCATCCTATTTTCCTCAGGAGTCAGGAGTATGGCCACTTATGATTGTTTATCGCACATGTCAATCCTTTTATGAGAGGGGCATTTGAGACTTTTATAAAACAGACAGTTCCTTCTTCTCATTCGAGACTTTTATATAACCAGACAATCAATTCTTATGTACTTACTTGGTTTCTTCATCTCATGTACAATAATCTAGTACTAGACGAGATATTTTATAGGACAATAAATCAAGATAATATATTGTTCAAATTTATTATACTATAAAATATTATATTTGGTACTATATTGCTATATTATGAGACATATACGCACTTATTAAATTATTTAAACAATATATTATACAAACCACATATAAAATAATAATTTTAAACAATTCATAAATATACCAAACATAGTACTGGACAGATCTCCACAACCACATAAAGAGTACTTTTTATCGATGATAGGAAAACCGAAGAGAGATAGGTTCATGGAGAAGGATGGATCTTTAAAAGGGTGTTAGCTAGGTTTATTGAGGAGAATGAAAGAGCACTTTTTATCGATGATAGGAAAATCGAAGAGAGAGTGAGGCTCATGGAGAAGGATGGATCTTTAAAAGGGTGTTAGCTAGGTTTATCCAGGAGAATGAAAGAGATGGACAAGTGACTAGTGCGAGAATTGATTCAGTGGGCTAAGGGATTGTTTGGCTCTCGGGAGCTAATTAGCTCTCATCATTGAATGTTCGGATGCTAATTAAAAGTATTAAATATAAATTAATTATAATGCTACAGAACCTTAAGCTAATTCGCGAGACAAATTTATTAAATTTAATTAGCTCATGATTTGACAATATGATGCTACAGTAAACATGTGCTATGACAGATTAATTAGACTTAATAAATTTATATCGCGAATTAACCTAAAAATTATGTAATTAGTTTTATAATTAATTTATGTTTAGTCTTTTTAATTAGTCTTCGATCATCTCGCTAAATTTTAACGACATCCAAATAACATCATTGCCTTAGACCAATACAATTCAATAATTCATGACCCGATTCCACGATAAAAAATGTGAAATGTTGTAAACGTTAAATAAATGTGGTATCTTATTCATTTTCTACTATTAAAGTCATTTTTTCTTTCCCTTTATATCCATCTAAAGATTCCATTTGTCCATTGCCCAGATTTGACCGTAACCGATAGACCTGACTAATTTTTATGTGTGCACATTTTTCTTTGTTTTCATTTGATCTTACATAAATTAATTAAATATCATATAACGTGTTTAACAAACAGTGAAGTACGGCAATTTAAGTTATCATTCAAACAACCCTATAATCTATTATCATATCCATTCTAACGTGCCCTTATCTCTTTCAGATTAGTGGATCTGAGGACGACCAACTATAGATTTGATAACTTGTTAGTAAAAAACAGTTTTATAATATTATAACTTAAAATCGAATTTGATAATTTATAATACAATAAATTTAGAATAAATCTAGATAGAAATGTCTAATTTTATTGTACTGTTAAATATCATAGGATAGGAAATATCATTCTATTTTATATATCATTAATTTAAATATTTTATTATTACATAACGATACAATTAAAAATCTTTTGAAAGCACTAAATCAACCTTTTTCAGGAAAAAAACGATCCCAAAATCCGATCCATCGCCCACCGAAACGACGACCACGGCAAGTTTCGAACGTATCGTCCACAATTCTCCACGTACGCCTCGTGCACCGCCTAAATCTACCCACCGTCTCGTCGGTCTCGATCCTTCCATTCCATCCCCTTCTCCGCTAAACGCCTAAACCCATCGCCCCACGACACCCCCGCCACCTCCTCTCCCCCTAGAACAGCAGCCGCGGCCGACGAACGGGCTGCGGCGATGAAGGTGGTGAGCAACCTCGACGTGGAGCGGTACATGGGGCGGTGGTACGAGATCGCGTGCTTCCCGTCGCGGTTTCAACCCAAGAACGGCACCAACACGCGGGCCACCTACACGCTGGCCGCCGATGGCACCGTGAAGGTGCTCAACGAGACGTGGACCGACGGCCGGCGCGGCCACATCGAGGGCACCGCCTGCCGAGCCAACTCGGCCAGCGACGAGGCCAAGCTCAAGGTCAAGTTCTACGTGCCCCCCTTCCTCCCCGTCTTCCCCGTCGTCGGCGACTACTGGGTGCTCCACATCGACAACTCCTACCAGTACGCGCTCGTCGGCCAGCCCTCCCTCAACTACCTCTGGGTACGCACGCGCGCCCCCGCGCCCCAACCTTCTTCAGATTTCGACAGATCTGTGGTTCTGTACTGACATCCATGGCCGATTCAACCATTTAACCTCTCGATCATCTGCATGCTCGTGTGCAGATCTTGTGCAGGCAACCGCACATGGACGACGCGGTGTACAATGAGCTGGTGGAGAGAGCCAAAGAGGAGGGTTACGACGTGTCCAAGCTCCGCAGGACGGCGCACCCGGACCCGCCGCCGGCGAGCGAGGAGAGCCCTCGCGACGGCGGGATGTGGTGGCTCAAGTCCCTATTTGGCAGGTAGGCAGCCGCGGGTACCAAACCGTCGAGCTCGATGCATAACACCGTGTACATTACCGCTTCAGTTTTTTCGTTTGTTCGTCGACGCAGGGAATGCCCCGAGTTTGTGAACCTGTTGTTCTGTTGTTTAGCTGCATTTCCTGTTGTCCAATAAGTCCGTTTTGTGATGAATTGTGGATATAATCTGTAAGACTGTTTACAAAATAAATAATGCGCCTCTCTGTCAATTTCCGCGTAATCATACTTAAGTTAAAATTTACGAGGCTTTGCTCCGGAAACTACAGCTGATTCACGGGAAATTCATCCGTGTTTTAAATTAGAGTTACGACACCGCTTAGAATTCTCGAATGTAGAATGAGTTTTGTTTGATGCCAAAAATAGCTACATCAAGTTTTGGCATAATATGATAATAAAGGTATGAGATTAATGTTTGACTTGATGTACTTTGCTATGGAAGAATTTCTGGGATGAGTTTGGATCGTTGTATTAACCAAACAACTCTGTAATCTTCCAAACATGGCCAAATTTATTCTTGCACTTTAACGGATTAATTAGGTGCAAATGCATTGCAACATGTTCTTAAAAATTGAGAATTCCAGATCTATGGCATGCCGCTCGTTGGTCGCGGCAGGTGTCCGTCGCTGTTTATCTGCCGCTCCCTGTGAGCTCTGCCCACCGCAAGCCTCTGGCCACTGCTCGCCTGCTGTCGCTCGCCCGCACGCTCCGCCCGCTGTCGTCGCTGACCGCTGCTCACCCGTCGTCGTCGGTAAAGGGGGAGGTGAATGAGAGAGTAGAAGGGGGAGGTTGGAAGGGAAAGTCTTGTGTAGTCTACTATGGTACATAGGGGCAAAATAACAAAGATTTATGTGTCAACTATATAAGTTGTTATATTGTTGACAAAAAAATACAAATGGATCAACACTTGAAGGTTCGAAGGTTTGGAAGAATCTACTAGCTTTAGTGTAGATCCTAAAAACTAGGTGTTTGTAAACATGTCAATCAATTTGATCATGTAATTGATAAGATTAAAAATATTGATTATCTAAGCATATTAGCAAATGGATCGATGACATCATCGATCAATAATACGTATCGACTGACCATCTAATACATATAAGTACAAGAAATAATAATATGGACTGATTTCTCAACAAGCATCCAACACACAGTCAAAACAAGGAGATAGAATATTTTATAAAAATAAAACTAATCGACCAATACAACGATATTGATTCTTGTCACCAGCTGATGCATACTACGAGTTGGGATGACCCAATCGATTGGGATCGCGATGAAGCACTCATAACCATGATAATTCATCATCTAGACTCTTATGAAACGATGGACCGAATCCACTGATTCAATATAATTTATATTGCTAACAATAATCTAATATATTGGACTTAATGAAGATAATTCAAGGTCTGTTGACGCCAAGATTTAGTAGAGCCCAGGCCCACTAAGAATGCCGCATGATCAATAGATGTCAAAGAAGTCTGGTCAAAGGTAGTTAAAGAAGTCCGTTTATATTGTTACACCATGACCGGATATATCGGAGCCGATGAAGGTGAGAGAAGATAAAGATGATACGGAATCAATTACAATTTAAGTTACTTGAACGACGAGTCTCCAGACTATAAATATGTATCTAATAGCTAGGTTTAGAGGACACACACAATCAACTACAACGAACTACTCTTTCGGCGCATCGCCACCCTTGGGTTCCCAAGGTTAATCATTGTGGGAGTTGGCACTTAGAACCGGGTTTGTGTTCTTCGAGGCTACGTCGTGTCGATCACTTGAGGTATCGGTCCAATCAGTGTGATCGCTGGTTTTATCTTGATATATTTTGCTAGGTCTAAGGCTGCATCACTTTGATCTCTTAGATTGATGTGAATTAGGTGTCATAGTTTGAGGCTTCATCGGTTAAGTCCAACCTCTCTTTCTATTGTATTTAGTTCATGTTGTGTACCATTCATCTAAATAAAGTATACCCGATGCGTTGAAGTGTTATTGATTTATCGTGATTAGCAACTATTGGCGTAAAAGATTACGCTAACAGATTTGAATAAATTAAAGAACAACACTTAGCTGAAGGAATTGTTTTGAGTTCAAACAGAGCCTCTGAATTGGATAATAACTTTGACTGGACTCTAAGTGGTTGCTTGAGTCTGAATCCCTATTACAATGGAAGAACAGGGGTATTTATAGGGGGAGATGTACAAGGAAAATGCCACTTTACCTTCTAGTTACAACCGTCATAACGGACCATATTCACCGGACCTTGTAGGGGTACGATGATATAAACCCATACAGATGCTCATGTAAGGAAAACATCACGTATGAGCGACGACGCACGTCTTGACCAAGTGCGAGCTTCATCATGACATGACGTCCTCATAAAATGAACGTCTTGTGTGAAACCAAGTGAGATCACACTGTGGTTTTTGTCTGTATGATGAGTGATTGACAAGGTTGAGTGATGAGTGAGTGATGGTTTGATTGCATTGATGGGATCGATGTGTGAATATGGAGAGTGGATGCCGAGGGGATCGGTGTGCATCGCGTTTCATGTTTTGGCTTGTCTCATGTGTGCAGGGTGGAGATATTAACCAACTGTCAACGGCGGGTGATCAAGGGTCAAGCAGGGAGCTCGATGCCAAAGGATCAAGGATGCCGTGTGAAGTTGGAGATGATCTCAGGAGTGCACAAGGAGATAGAGCAAGACATGAATGGATGGATGGACGAGACAGTGTGATGGTCAAGTCAGCGAAAGGAGGCCAGTGCAAGTGATCAGGCGGCTCGAGGGGATCGAGAGAGGGATAGACTTGTTGGCGGTCAAGTTTGCGGATTGACGTCACATGTTGGCGATTGAGGAGGATTTGTCGGTTTTTGCTGAAAACCATCGCATCAGAAAATGTTTTTAATTTTAGTAATTAGGAGTTTATTTTTTCTATTTAGTCGTCTAGATTAAGTTCAATCTTTTTGTAATTTTCAGAATTCTTAATTCTAGAAAAATATTAAAAGAATAGGGTCAATGATGTAATAAATTAGGAGTACACATTAATGTATTTTTCAGAATTTGTAATTCTGAAAATACATTATGGCAATTAGGTAATTACCTAGAACTTTAACCTTAATGGTATTTTGAAGAATTCCTTAATGGGCTTGCCTATATAAAGGACCCAAAGGCCTAGGGTTTAGGTGACTTTTTTTGGCTGTCATTTGGGGGCTACCAACCACAAAAATTATATTGAGTGTTAAGCCATTTTTCTGATTCTTTTCAAAGCATGCACTGTTCATAATCTGGAAAATTTTCTACGTCCTAGTTAGGCTAAGGAGTTTCTAGCGCAGCCAGGAGTTTCCAGCGCAGGTACTGTTCATCCCTCTGAGATTCACTTTTGTAGTTGATTTCTAAGCAGTTTTGATGCAGTTTTTGGGTATGAGTTCTTCATAATTTTTGTTGTACAAGTTTCCAGGGTTCCATTTTTGGAGTTTGCAATGTTTTTGACCACTGATGCATATATTTTTCTATCCAACAAAGTGCCTAAAAAGTTCTGAAAATTTCTAATTTCTGTTGAGTTGTGTTCTGTTTTTCAGTCTGGATTCAATCTTTGAGGCGATTTTTGATCTGTTTTGGTACTGTTTTGGACCTGAGTTCTACATAACTTTTGTTGTCCAAGTTTCAAGGGTTTCATGTTTGAAATTTGCAAAAGGTTCAGACCACAACTGCATATAGTTTTTGGCTCATCAAGTGTGCTGAAAAATTTCTGGAAGTTTCTCATTGTGTTGGCTGTTTGCCTTTGCTTTTTAGTTTTACTTCGGTTCCTGTTCTCTGTGTTGTCCAAGCAACATTTTCTTTGGTCTCAGATTTGCTACAGTGGCGCCATCGTTGCAGCAAGAAGAAGCCATCTGCCTTGTTACAGATGCATAACATTGCACCATCATTTTTGTTGTTTTTGTCATCCTAGCAGCAGTGCGCAACCGTTTCTGTGGTTTTGTCGGTTGAGCAGTAGTGCGCTGCTGCCGTTGTGGCTCTTGTCAGTTGAGCAGCAGTGCGCCGCCGCTAGTTGTTTTCTCAGGCGGTTTACTGGAATTTTTGGGAAAGAAGAGATCTAGTCCTAAAATCTGTTTGTTCTTCTACCATTTCCATGTTCATTTGTCGATGTTTGATTTTCGATGATTTGTTGGCACTCTGCTATACATTATTGCTTTCTAAGGTATTTTGGTTTCTCTGATTAAGCATAGTGATTCAGGATTCCTTAAGTAGATCAAAGCACCTAGTGACATTGTCGTTCTGTGTAGCCTCTAGTGTGTTCTTGTTGATTTGCATAAGTTGTTTCCTGCCATAGCTGAACATGCAATGGTTTTCTGCTTTCACATCTGTCAGATTGTCTTTCATTTTCATCACCAGGCTATTTCTCTCGGGTAAACCAATTTTTGGCTGAAATCTAGCAAGGGATTGCAGGCATGGTATTTATCATTATTTTTGGAATTGCTTGTTTCCCAGTTTAATCATGCAGTGTCTATGTTCAACTATTGCTCATGATCGTTAATCTTTGATTAAACAAATTCTTACTGGTGTTGTTTGTCTTGTTAGCCTCTTAAAAACTTTATTCAGTGCAGCAACCATCCTCTATGCAATCACAATTGATTCATCTGGTCAAGTGGATGAAATATAATTTTTTTGCAGTGTTCATTTTACCGTGAATGGCCAAGTCTCTATTCGAAGCAATTCAGGCACACGCACTTTAGTCCGGTTTCTATTGGTTCATCACTGCATGCTATTTAATTTCAGATCTGGTTTTGAATTGTAAATCTCATTTTTTCTTTTGGAATTTTTAGAGGAGCGTTGGGGTGTTTTTGAAAAAAGCCATCATATTCGCGAGAATTTGTCGAGGTGCCTATTCACCCCTCTCTAGTCGTCATTCCGATCACACAATTGGTATCAGAGCCGGTTAGATTACTAGTTGACCTTAACCGGTTTGTGATCCTTTTTGGCAACATGGAAAGAAATACTAAGATTCCGATATTCGATGGTTGTGATTTTGCTTATTGGAAGATGCGCATGGAGGCTTACCTACTAAGCCAAGGAAGTGCAATTTGGGACATTGTTGATTCCCAATATGTGATCCCTGAAACTCGCACTACTGAGGCTCAAAAGGAACAGTACGATTGTAACAGCAAGGCACGCAATATATTGTTCATGAGTCTGAGTCGAAAAGAGTATGATAGGGTCCAACATCTTCGAACTGCGCGTGAAATTTGGATCACTTTGAAAACTTTTCATGAGGGCACTACTCAGATTAAGTCTAGGCGGCAAAGCACATATAATCAAGAATATCAAATGTTTGTGCAAGGCCTCGGTGAATCTGTAGATGCCATGTTTGCTCGATTTGATGGGATTGTGAGCAACTTGTGCTTCACTGGGACTTTAGCTTATTCGGACCATGATAGATCTATCAAACTTCTCTATGCTCTTGATCATAGCATATGGGAGGTGAAGATCTCTAGTATTGAAGAGTCGGTGAGCTTTGATACCTTGACTTGCGATGAACTCTTTAGTAAGCTCAAGTCCACTGAGATAGCCAAGGCATCTCGTCAAGGATTTGGAAACTCTTTATTGCCTTCTATTGCTTTGGTTTCCAGTCCTAGCAGTGGTACCTCATCTCAAGGTAACTTTTCTAGTGGTTCTACAGTTTGTGCTTATTCTGGTGGTTTTGACTTATCCTCTCTTGTCTCTGTCACAAAAGAACAAGTGGACACTCTAGATGATGAGGAGCTAGCTCTCATTGTCAAGAAGTTCACCCGCTTCTACAATGATAGACCAGACCAAAGGAGAGAAGGGTTGCAGAGATGTTTTGAATGTGGAGATCTTTCTCACATAAAAGCGAATTGCCCTAAATTAAAAATGAAAAATGAGCACAAGCACCAAAAGTGGAACAAGAAACCTTATTTCAAAGGGAAGCGCGGAAAAGTGGCTAAAAGAGTAGCTAGAGCTTTTGTGGCCACCCTCATTGACATCGACAATACATCAAGCGAGGAGCCAAGCTCAAAAGAGGAGGAACCTCCCAAAAAGGAGAAGAAGGAGAAGAAGACAATGGATCTCACCGGCCTTTGCTTTATGGTCGATGGCAACCATAGCAGCGACAAACTCGACACTTCTGAGGTATATCTATCCCATGATCAGCTTCTTGTTCAAAATGATGAATTGCATGATGCTGTCTGTTCTCAAGATAGATTACTTAAACTTGCTACTAAAGAACGAAAAGAACTAAAATCCAGACTTGAAACTATTTCCACTAAACTTGCAATTTTGAAATCTAAGTCTGATGATGCCGAATGTGAGTCATGTCTTGTTGTCATGAATGAACTTGCTCAGCTGCGTACTACTCATGCTCAAGTTATTGAACAACTTGAAAGTACTCAAAAGCATTTTTTGGAGGTGGAGTCTAGTCCTATTGTCATCAACGAATGCATGAACTGTCCTTTACTTGTTGAAATCATTAATTTGAGAGATATACATGTTGATGAACTTAATGCTAGATTGGAGAGTGTTGAGTGTTCTAAGGATGTGTAGACGGTGTGTCCCACCTGCATCACCCTTAAGGACCAACTCAGCTTTGCTAGAGAGCAAGTTGAAAAATTAAAATGTGAAAATGATTATCTTCTCTACGTAGTTGAAAAATGCACTGAAGGGAAGGGTAGGATGAATTTGCTTTTGGCTAAAACAAAATTGTGTGCTGACAGGGCAGGGTTAGCTCTAGGGTTGGGCTATGAGAGAACCACTCCAAACACTCTGAGCAAAACTGTGTTCACTCCACCCACTACACTTGAGAGAGAATGAGCCCAATTAGACACCACACAAAAAGCCGAGAATCCTACTCAACCTATTAAGAAAGCCCTTCGTTCACCACAGGAAACTCCTCAGCAAAAACCCAAGAAGACTGTGAGATTTTCACCTGAGACCCATGCACACACACCCAAGAGAGTGTATCATTGCTCCTACTGTCATCGGGTGGGTCATTTGGTTGGGTTTTTGCTTTCATCGTATCAACGATGAACAATGTTCTTTTGCGATGAGCTTTCAGGACATGCATTACCCATCTTTTGGTATGCATGAGTCTGTTTTTCACTCTTATCTTGATTTTGAGGCTCCCCATGGTCTAATGAGAGATTTTGCCCGTCATGGTGTACACCATGCTTCATATGGTGCTAGACCGCATGTAAGAGGATTTGATTCTCGACAGTTTAGGAGACCTCGTCGTTTTCTAGGATGGCGTTTTGTAGATAGACCACACACTTTTTATCATGACTCATACCCTGTGTATGATGAGTATACTGCTTTACCTGGTTCTCGAGTTTTACAATGCTGGATTCCTAAACAGTTTTTCACTCACCCCAACACTGAGCATTCGAGATCTTCTAGCATGTTTTGAGGGGGAGTTGTGTAGCACTGCATTAGCTTCTGTTATATGATTAATTGCTTTTACAAGTACATGCTTTATTATGCTTTTGGAGTATTGTCTTTAATACTGTTGATTATACTTTGCTTGAATACATCTGACCTTTGTTATGAGCATGGCTTTTATTTGTGAAAATTTAAAAATGATCATTGCTTAGTCTAGAAACTAGCATGAATAGGTTGAGTGCTTTTTCTATCTTTTACATACCTAGTAGTTAGGTCCTTTTCACTTGGATGCTAATTCACAACTTGATCATTTCAAAAAATATTGTGCTATAAATTAAAAAAATTTAAAATGAATAAAAATGAAATGAAAATGAAATGAAAATGATTGATATTCATGCTGTTTTATGCTGAAATTGAAAAGATCCAAGTGGGTTTGCTTTGTCGCATTACTTTGTTCTGGACTGCTTACCATAGCACTTTGGTATGAACTAGGACATTGAAGTGTATGTCGAGACCATTGTTTTAAGCTTCTGATGGTTTCAACTTAGGATTAGCATGGTCGGTTAGCATAAGGTTGACTTGCAAATAACCCCTGGCACTACAATGAAAAATAAAAAAAATCAAAAGTTTGAATCAATTGCATATCAAGTTTGCTAAAGCTACTTGTAGTGGGATATTCTTATCTAGTTAGTATTTGATTAGCTTTTGCATCTCGTGCCTTGCCATGTCTAGTATGCTAGTATGAGTGGTGATGTTTTTATTTGCTAAAATCTGAAAATGCTTGCTCATGCCTTTTGTTTAGATGATATTCATCTGAGTTTGCCACATAGTACTTTTTGACAATACTCAAGGCAAATGCTTGTGTGTATTGTAATTGGATTTGCTCATGTTTCAGAAGCTTGCATCTATACTCTACTCTTACTCCTCTCTTTGCATCTTTTTATCACCTTGATGCTTGCATTGCCAAAGGGGGAGAAATGGTTTACATGATGTGTTTGCTTGGTTAAGAGGGAGTAATGGCTTTCATGATGCATTGATGCTTTTGCCAAAGATAGGGAGAATGATTTGCATGAGTTTTTGCCAAAGAGAGAGATCTTTTATCAAGTGACATGTTTCTGCTCTTTTCTGAGTTTTTATGGTCACTTGTGCGCTTAACTTGATACCTTCATCATGTTTCTTGTTGGAGTTGTCAATTCACTCATCAAGGGGAGATTGTGAAACCAAGTGAGGTCGCACTGTATGATGAGTGATTGACAAGGATGAGTGATGAGTGATGGTTTGATTGCATCGATGGGATCAATGTGTGAATATGGAGAGTGGATGCTGAGGGGATTGGTGTGCGTCGCGTTTCATGTTTTGGCTTGTCTCATGTGTGCAGGGTGGAGATGTTAACCAACTGTCAACGACGGGTGATCAAGGGTCAAGCGGGCAGCTCGATGTGAGAGGATCAAGGATGCCGGGTGAAGTTGGAGATGATCTCAGGAGTGCACGAGGAGATAGAGCAAGACATAGACAGACGGATGGTTGAGATAGTGTGATGGTCAAGTCAGCGAAAGGGAGGCCAGTGCAAGTGATCAGGCGGCTCGAGGGGATCGAGAGCGGGAGAGACTTGTTGGTGGTCGAGTTTGCGGATTGACGTCACATGTCGGCGATCGAGGAGGCTTTGTCGGTTTTTACTGAAAACCATCGCATTAGAAAATGTTTTTAATTCTAGTAATTAGGAGTTTATTTTTTCTATTTAGTTGTCTAGATTAAGTGTAATCTTTAAGTATTTTTCGGAATTCTTAATTTTGAAAAAATATTAAAAGAATAGGGTCAATGATGTAATAAATTAGGAGTACACATTAATGTATTTTTTAGAATTTGTAATTCTAAAAATACATTATGGCAATTAGGTAATTACCTAGAACTTTAACCTTAATGGTATTTTGGAGAATTCCTTAATGCGCTTGCCTATATAAAGGACCCAAAGGCCTAGGATTTAGGTGACTTTTTTGGCTATCATTTGTGGGCTACCAACCACAAAAATTATATTGAGTGTTCAGCCATTTTTGTTCTTCTTTTCAAAGCATGCACTATTCATAATTTTGAAAATTTCCTGCGTCCTAGTTAGGCTACAGGAGTTTCTAGCGCAGCTAGGAGTTTCCAGTGTAGATACTGTTCATCCCTCTAAGATTCACTTTTGGAGTTGATTTCTGAGCAGTTTTGATGCAGTTTTTGGGTATGAGTTCTTCACAACTTTTGTTGTTCAAGTTTCCAGTGTTCCATTTTTGAAGTTTGCAAAAGTTTTTGACCACTGCTGCATATATTTTTCTGTCCAATAATGTGCCTAAAAAGTTCTGAAAATTCCTGATTTCTGCTGAGTTGTGTTCTGTTTTTCAGTGGGGATTCAATATTTGAGGCGATTTTTGATCTGTTTTGGTACTGTTTTTGGATCTGAGTTCTACATAGCTTTTGTTTTCCAAGTTTCAAGGGTTCCATGTTTGAAATTTGCAAATTGTTCTGACCACAACTACATATAGTTTTTGGCTCATCAAGTGTGCTGAAAAATTTCTGGAAGTTTCTCAAATTTTGTTGGTTGTTTACCTTTGCTTTTTGGTTTTACTTCGGTTCCTGTACTCTGTGTTGTCCGAGCAACAGTTTCTTTGGTCTCAGATTTGCTACAGTGGCGCCATCGTTGCAGCAATAAGAAGCCATCTGCCTTGTTTCAGATGCATAACAGTGCGCCGTCGTTTCTGTTGTTTTTGTCATCCTAGCAGTAGTGCACAACTGTTTCTATGGTTTTGTCGGTTGAGCAGCAGTGCGCCGCCACTGTTGTTGCTCTTGTCAGTTGAGCAGTAGTGCGCCACCGCTGGTTGTTTTCTTTGCAATGGGAAACAACTTTTGACCATTAGATTTCTCAAGCGGTTTACTGGAATTTTTGGGAAAGAAGAGATTCAGTCCTAAAATCTGTTTGTTCTTGTTCCATTTCCATGTTCCTCCGTCAATGTTTGATTTTCGATGATTTGTTGGCACTCTGCTGTGCATTACTGCTTCCTAAGGTATTCTGGTTTCTCTGATTAAGCATAGTGATTCAAGATTCCTCAAGCAGATCAAAGCACCTAGTGACATTGCTGTTCTGTGCAGCCTCTAGTGTGTTCTTGTTGATTTACATAAGTTGGTTCCTGCCATAGCTGAACATGCAATGGTTTTCTGCTTTGATATTTGTTGACACCCAAATTTGGCATTAATGATTAAAATTATCAAAATAATCAAGTTTTGGTAATTTGGGCCGAAAATATGCCTTCCCCGACACAGGCCGGTCCAATCGGCCATGGTAGGCCGGTTCGACCGGCCCAAGTCTAGGTTTAGAGATAGAGTTTGATTCCAGGTTGTTTTTATCTATAAACAAAGCATAACCACTTTTAGCCGAATCCAACTCAATTTAGGAGTTGGGGAACATGAGACCAGCCCTTATAAATAAAGGGGTGAGGCCGATTCAAGAGGACTCCCGCTTTCATATCAACACAAAGCCCTCGCTTTGAATCATACTTTTACCTTTCAATCTACTTTCCTTGCCCTAGGATTAGCCAAGTAACATCCATCTTCGTGGGTTTGCACTGAAAGCCCTCCGTTCGCCGCGTCGAAATCACGGTAACCCTTGTTGATTCGCTCGTGAATCTCCCGTTAAATCCACGAAACAGATTTTATTGTCTTTATCGGTTTTATTGCTACTCTTGATAGTTCGACCTTTAGGCCGGATTGCACTTGATCTCTTATTGTTTTGTAGGTGAATCACCTTCAAAGTCATCGCCAAGAAGTTTGGGGGTGATTGATATTCATTTACATGGTCGCTAGAGCCCTTAGGCGATCAGATCGGAGCCTGTCGGTCTGACCGATAGGGCTTCACCGATCTGAACGAACGTTGCCGTGCTGGGCTGTCAAGCTGTTGCCAGCACGGTCTTTGCAGCACTTCGCAACGCACGCGCCGAGGCCTTGCGCCCAAAGCCATCCTTCGGTCTGACCGTAGGGCCTTCGCCGGTCCGATCGAACCTCTTCGTAGTGAACCACTACGCGCCGGAGCACCCTTCACCATCACGCCGAAGCCCTCTTTGGCGAGAACACCTCCTAAGTAGACTCCGCATCGGACTCTGTGATGCCAGAGTCCTTGGTCCAGCCGAGGTCTTCTGTCGGTCCAACTGGACGTCTCCCATCGGTCTGACCGCCCGGAGCCTGCTTCACACTAGAACGCCGAAGCTATCTTCGGCGATCCTGTTTTCTTTATTATCTTTTATCAACACTTCGGTTACTCGAAATTTATTGCTGAATATTTGTTTGATTACATGGTGACTCCGTTAGAACGCGATGTCGGCGTCTCGCAATATTTTAGGGTTTATCCTTGAGATGGCTGCACGCTTTTGGATCATCAAATCGACGTCAGTGTGTGGGCGCATTTTCGTGTCAACACATTTTTTGGCGACTCCACTAGGGACGACATTGACATGACGCGCATGTCTACATCAGCTACGGGTACATCGGCCATGACTACTACGACTATGGCAAAAGTGCCCCTATCACCGATGGACCCAGGGGGCATGAACACGAAAATCGACAACCGCAACATCATCCTCCCGACTCTCGCGGATATTCCCGAAGAGGATTAGGCCGAGATCAAAGCCAAGATGAAGGAATTCCACACCCTCATGCTCGAGCGCTACACGAAAACTCGTACAAGCTTCGTCAAGCACAACATCGACATCCCGGACCCCTTCAGAAACAAGGTACCACCACCATCCCTCCCGTCTTTATCCCCCTTAGAGATTAGACATGAGACAACCGCTATAGTGGATCAGGCCGTTAGTGCTACATTTTCAAATCGACTAGGGCCTGAAATGGAAGCGATGTTTAGGAGATTTAGCTTTTCCTAGACCATTTCTCACACCCCGATTGCTAGCCTACCCCCCGCGCACCACGTACACAGTAGAACCGATGGGAGCACCGGAAAGGACGTTACATATACACCTATAATTTCTGGGGCTGAGGCTGCGCACACCAATGTTGGTCAGGTCGGCCCTTGTGCCAGCCAAACCAACATGTACCAGGCACCGTAACTGACGATAGTCGGTCTGACCAGCCACCAAGCCGGTCTGACCGACCCATATACCTATGGTCAGACCAGCTACCAGGCCGTTCCGAATGGCCAGTGTGCCTATGGTCAAACTGGCCCTATGGCCAGTCAGACCGCCCCATTTTTATTACACACCTCCTACACCCACGCTACCATTTATCATGGGCCGACATGAGAGGAGGGAATGCACGACCGACATCCTGACATACCACCACGCGTCGTGCCCCCACACGAGAGACGCGCGTAGGCTAGAAGCATAGAGGATATTGACGAGCGAATTCACATGCTTGTTAGGGAATGCACTGGTTATGTGCCTCGAGATCGGATTAGGGTTTACCGTAAGCCGTACCCAGACCATTTCGATGCCATCCCATATCCTCATGGCTTTAGGGTTCCTGAGTTCACCAAGTTTGATGGCGAGAGTAGCAAGACCACCCTAGATCATATAGGCCAATTTCTAGCATAGTGTGGTGAAGCAAGCGAGTCGGATGCGTTTAAGCTCAGATTATTTTCCTTATCGCTATCTGACACTACTTTCACTTTGTTTTCGACGCTACCGCTGAACTCCGTCCAGACTTGGGCCCAGTTAGAACAAAAATTCCACGATTATTTTTACACTGGGGAAATAGAACTTAGGCTCTCACATTTGACATCGGTTAAATAGAAGACCAATGAGAGTTTCTCCGACTATATTAGGTGCTTCCGGGACACTAGAAACTGATGTTTTAGTTTAAACATCTCCAAGAGGGATCTAGCCGACTTAGCTTTCAACGGTTTGCATTATGAAATTAAGGGAAAGCTATACGGCCAAAACTTCCTCGAGGTTAGTGTTGACACAGAAATGTGCCCCGCACTTGGGTCAGTTCGACGATCCAAAAGTGTGCGGATACTTAGGGACAAGCCTAAGCGTAACACAACACAGACGTCGCGTTCCGACTACCCTTAGCCGTGGTAAGGGGGGTGGAGTCGCCAGGTAATCAGATCACACAAAATAATCCAATTAGCCGAAAGAAATATATTAAACAGAACAAATCAGCAAGCCGAGCAGAGCCTGACCGGTTCGAAATATAGTGCAAATGGTGTCACCGAAGGGTACCTTCGGTGTCTGATGTGAAGTATCTTGCCGAAGGGTACCTTCGGCATTCGGACTGATCTGGCCGAAGATGAACTCCGAACCGATCTGGACATGACAATCACCTCCGAACAGCGGGGTTCGGCACGAAGTCTCCGATACAGAAAAATAACTTAGATGCAACACGTCGACATGACTTCATCTGACGAGGGGTGCGAACGTGGCGAAGCCTGTTGTGACGAAGCCTGTTGCGAAGCGTGTTGGTGTGCGGGACTCGCTCAAACCGACAACAACGTGACGGTTCGGCACGGGCGGTCAAGTAGTACTCTCGCCGAGAGGTGTTCTGGCAGCCTCTGAAACCGATCTCTTAGCTCCGGACACCTCTGGCGAAGTAGCTCCGATCGTGGAATCCTGCAACAGAGTAGATTTGAAATACCAATTTGGCATGAGGACCGAATTCTGCTAAGTGTTGCACTAGGGGCGAAGGTAGCAATCTGTTACGCAGATTAGCAGATACTTCTTAGGCAAAGTAACAAGGCGATAACAATCTATTACGTAGATTAACTGATACTTCACAAGCGAAGTAACAAGGATTACCACTATTCCAAAGTGGCCGTCGGAGGGCTTCTAGGCAAACCCACGAAGATTGCTGAAAGTACAGATAAAATAAAGGTACGGTTCAAAGCTAGGGCTTTGTATTGATTGTATTGGGGGGTCAATGAACCGGCCTCACCCCTATATTTATAGGGGCTAGACTTCTAATCCCTAACCTTAATATGATAGGATTCAGTTTGATCACGCGTGGAGCTGAGACTTAATCAAAATCAGACTCAACTCTATCTCTGCCCGAAGTGGGCCTTCAGCTAGGCCCGCCGAAGCCTGCTCCTTGGGCCAAAGCTTCAGCGTGTTGGGCCTCCAAAGGCCTTTGGGCTGAAGGCTGCAGGCTTGCCTAAAGCTTCCAAAGCCCATAGCTTTGTGGGCCTTTGGCCCTGTAGGGCTTCAGCTCAGCCTAGGACATGTGTATTTTCGGCCCAAATTACCAAAATTGGTATTTTGATAATCTTAACCACTAATGCCATTTTTTGCTATCAACATATGCCCCCTGCCTTTTAGTGAACTAAGTGAACTAAAAGCATAATGGGCTAAAGACGATATTTCTCATATCGGCCTCTCGACACTTTTCAAGTTATTTGCCACACACTTGGGAAATACCTTTTCAAGTACCTACCATTCAAAGCTTTTCGAAACCGATCTCCTTGCAGAGACTCTAACACATAGGCATTGCCAGGAGCGATTTCGACTATTTTGAAAGGACCTTCCCAACTAGGAGACCATTTACCAAATTTAGGG
Source organism: Zizania palustris (assembly GCA_019279435.1). Classification (NCBI taxonomy): domain Eukaryota; kingdom Viridiplantae; phylum Streptophyta; class Magnoliopsida; order Poales; family Poaceae; genus Zizania; species Zizania palustris. The sequence continues at coordinate 22,410,568 of JAAALK010000290.1, forward strand.
CTCTTAGTGCCTACGGGAAAAATCGTCTTCCAAACCAAGTCACCCACTTAAAACAATTTTGGTTTAACCTTCTTATTGTAGGCTTTGGCTACTATCCTCTTGTCTATCTCTATAGCTTCTAAAGCCCTCAACCTCTTACCGGTCTCTTCTTCTAGATTGTCCTTCAAAAGAGTTTCATACTCGTCGACCGATAAGCCATCTTGCTTTAAAACTCTCAAAGAGCCAAGATCTACTTCTACAGGTAGAACAACTTCTTGTCCATACACCAACTCATATGGACTAACTTTGGTAGAACCATGCTTCGCAATTCTACAAGCCTATAGTGCCTCAGAAAGACGTTCATGCCACCTCTTAGGGAACTCTTCAATTTTCTTCTTAATAAGCTTAATCACAATTTTATTACTAGATTCGACCTGACCATTGGCCTGAGCATAATATGGTGAATAGTTTATTAACTTAATACCATAAAATTCGGCAAAGTCCCTCACTTCCTTAGAAACAAATGAACTGCCTTGATTTGTAGTGAGGGTTTGAGGAATACTGAATCTATGTATAATGTGCTTCAAGATAAAATCAAGTACCTCATTGTGAGTCATGTTCTTGAGAGGCACGGCTTCAGTCCATTTGGTGAAGTAGTCTGTCGCCATCAACACGAACTGATGTCCTTTTGAAGGAGGGTGAATTTGGCCGATGAAGTCTAAACCCCAACCTCGGAACGACCATGGCTTGACAATAGGGTTGAGTAATGAAGCAGGAGCTAACTAAATATTGCCAAACTTCTGACACGCTTCACATCCTCTATAATACTTAAAACAATCCTCAATCATAGTCGGCCAGTAGAAACTCGCTCTCTTAAGCATCCAACTCATTTTTTGAGCTGACGGATGAGTGCCACAAAGCCCTTCATGGACTTCTCCCATAGCCACCTAGGATCGTTCATTGTCTAAACACTTCAATAGTACTCCATCAATGGTTCAGCGCTATAGTGCATCATCTAGCAACACAAATTTAAACGCTTGTCGCCGAACTTTCCGATCAACCCTTTGACTAGGGTCCCTCAAATACTGGACGATTGGAGTTCTCCAGTCGCCCTTATGGGCTCCCAAATGGTTTGCTAGCTCATTTACTAGAGTGACGCCCAGGCTACTAATTTCAGAGTGCCCCTCGAGCCCTTCCTGCTTCTGCCGAAGCCTATTCGAGCTGGCCGCATGAAGTGGGTCAGGCCGAAGCCTCCTACCGAAGGGTTTGGGTTCCCGAAAACCCTCACTATCTAGGGGACTTCAGCGCATAGGCTTTGACACGCCAGACCCTTCAATGGGCGGAGTACTCTGGCCCTGGGGCTCTGGTGCACGACAGTCTTTGGTGGTCGGAGGGGTCTGACCTGGAGGGTTCGGCAACCCTCGCGCTTGCCTGAAGCTCCTGGCTTCGGCAATGAGACCAAGCATCAGCTTTTCCTGTACAGAAAATTGACCTTTCCTGACCTGATAACCCGATGCTTGCTGAGCCAAATCATTTGCAATGGAATTGGCCTCCCTTGACACATGCCAAATTTTGAAGTCATCAAAAGTAGCAATTATGTCTAGGCATTTATCCAAGTAGCTGTTTAGCAAGCCATTAAAACATTGAGCACTTTTAGCTACCTGTTGCACTACTAACAGGGAGTCACCATGTGCATGAACATGTTTAACACCCATGGACTCCAGCAATTCAAGTCCTAGTAATAAAGCCTCATACTCAGCTTGGTTGTTAGTAGAGGGAAATTCTAAACGAGCCGAGGTTTCAAAATGCATTCCACTAGGTGATATGAGAACCACTCCAATAACTTGGCCACTTTTGCAAGTTGAACCATCAAAGTAAAGTTTCCATGGTACTACCTCAATTAGAGCAACATTGTCACTCCAACTGACATCTATGTGGTGATCAACTATAAAGTTAGCGACAATTTGGCCTTTCATAGCTCTTAGGGGTTCATAGGCCAAATCATACTCAATCAAAGCGTACGTCCACTTCCCGATTCTTCCACTTAGAATCGGCTTTTGCAACATGTGTTTTATAACATCGGTTTGGCAGACGACAACACATGTAGTAGGGAGAAGATAGTGGCGCAATTTGGTACATGCGTAGTAAAGTGATAAACATAAATGTTCCACAAACGCATACCTGGTTTCAGCGTCTATTAGGTGGCGACTCAAAAACATGATGATGTACTCTATTCCCTCCACCTCCTGGGTTAGCACAACCCTGATCACGCTTTCTTCAGCGGTGATGTATAGTCGAAATAGAATCCTGGGTTTGGGTGCCCTCACAACGGGTGGCGACGACAAGCACTCTTTGATCTTTTCAAATGCTCTTTGCTGACTTGTCCCCCAAGTGAACTCGGCTTCATTCTTTAGCCAGAGTATGGGGACAAAGGCATCAATCTTGCCAGACAAGTTAGATATAAAGCGACGCAAATAATTCATCTTGCCTAGCAACTTCTGTACATCTCTCTTGCATGCTGGTGTTGTAGAATTTCTAATCTTCTCAAGCCTCTTAGGATCAATCTCTATACCTCTTTCATGAATCATAAAGCCTAAGAACTTGCCTGCCGACACGCCAAAAGTACATTTGAGTGGGTTCATTTTTAAGCCATACTGTCACATCCTATCAAAAGCAACATTCAAATCGGCTAGATGGTTTCCCATAGCGTCCGATTTAACTACAACATCATCAATGTATACTTCTAACATAACCCCTAGCAAGTCGTGAAAGATCAAGTTCATAGCACGTTGATATGTAGCACCAACATTCTTTAAACCAAAAGTAATAACGACCCACTCGAACAAACTGACAAAACCAGGGCATCGAAAGGCTGTCTTGTAGACGTCTTCTTTGGCCATAAAGATTTGATTATAACCAGCATTGCCATCAAGAAAACTTAGCACCTTGTGTCCTGAAGGATCGTTGATTAGCATGTCATATATCGGCATTGGATACTCATCCTTTGGAGTGGCCTTGTTCAGATCCCTACAATCAATACAAACTCGTATTTTGCCGCTCCCCTTCTTTTCTACAGGCACAATGTTAGCGACCCATTCAGCGTACCTGCACGGCCTAATAAATTCAACTTTGAGCAATCGCTCCACTTCTTCTTTAACTCGGTCATAGACGGCCGAATTAAAGGATGGAGGAGGCTGTTTATAAGGCCTAAATCCGGATTTGATAGATAGCTGATGTTCCACGAGCTCGCGGCTTAATCCCAGCATTTCGCTATACTCCCACGTGAAACAATCGACATATGACCGAAGAAACTTTATTACTTCGGCCTTCTCATCATGCTATAACTGTTGGTTTACAAAAGTCAGCCTCAAGATGCTACCATCGCCTATGTAAACTTCTTCTAAGGGATCGACCGACGCGAAACCTTGTCCTAATTTCTCTACTTCGCTAAAGTCCTCAATGGCTTCGGCAATACCGTCTTTAGTAGACCGATACTGCTCTACACGAGACTTTAGCTAATCTAGATTACTCTTGCTAGACATGACTACTAATTTAGAAATAACCGTGCTACACCAGCCAGCTTTACAGACACTGGTACAAAACATCCTCCGAACTCGCTAATAAAGTTGTAATCCGAAAGATCTCTACCTGATAGACACTCTACTTTGTTGTGAATGACATCAGTGGACACATCGGCCAATGCCACTTGGGTCGAAGTGTCTGTGGGTATGACTTCTACTTCATCGCCATCCCACTGAATTAGGCACTGGTGCAAAGTAGAAGGAATGCAGCAATTTGCGTGAATCCAGTCGCGCCCGAGAAGCACACTGTAGTTACCTTGCACGTCGACGACGAAGAATGCTATTGGCAATGTCTTGTTGCCTACTGTCAACTCCATGGAGAGCACGCCTTTGGCCTCAGAACTCTCTCTATTGAAGCCGTTGAGCATCAAATTGGTTTTCCTCAAGTCATCCTCGTCCCTGCCAAGTTTCTTCAATAGCGAGTAAGGCATTAGGTTAACAGTGGCACCACCGTCAACAAGCATACGGGAGATAGACTTTCTGTCAATGTGACCCCTGACGTAGAGAGGCTTTAGATGGCGAGCCGAGTCCTCGGGTTTCTCAAAGATAGCATTGTGCGGGCCAAGGTTCAACTGAGTGACCTCAGCCTCATCCTGTGGTAGGGAGAACTTGGTGGGCAGCATGATGACGTTGATGTCCATTGCCTGGGGCGTGGGCCCCTCGGAGACGGGCAAGTAGTCATCGTCGAGCATGTCATCTTTGTTGTCGCTCGGACTAGGAGCCGGATTAGTCATCTCAATCGGCTTAACCTTCCATACCTGTCTCATAGTTGGTCGACAGCAGATTTCTTCAAAGATAGCGTCTCGCTTGTCCACGGCTTTCTTTTCGTGGATCTCCTATGCCCGTAAGCATTGTAGATGCCTCTTTTGTGTTTTGGACATACCTGGAGGTGCCCAAGATGGTTGTGGCTTGGTACCTGGTTCCACTGCCTAGTTTCTGTTAATTTTGGCCGAAGTGGTTCCGTCCAGCCCAGCCTCACATGTTCTGTATTCGGAGGGGCCTTCGCTGTGGACCCCTGCAATCGGACCGGCCTCGTTCGGCCGATCGGACAAGGCTCCAGCGCAAGCTCCGGCCGGAGTAGGAGACGTACCTTTGCCAGGCTTCGGTGAAGGGGCCTTCGGGATTGGGACTTCCCGAGACCCTAATCTGACTGTGATAGCTTCAGACTCCCCGTCCTTTGCCTCTTCGCATCCTTCTTCAACTTCGTTCTGCACGAGTCGATTCGGAGGTACCACAGACAACCTGTGGATCATGCCTCCCTCCGCTGTGTTTGCTTGTCCCTGCCAGTCATAATATCCCGAAGGGAAACATGGAATAGTGTTATGTTGCGGAGGGTACTCCGGTCGTGATACGTACGGAGCCCACGGAGTCCCTGCCTAGTTGTATGGTGGAGGCATCGGCAGCTCAAGTGGCTTCGCCCACTGTAAGTCAAACCCATTACCCAGAGGAGGGCTCGGCAAAGTCGACGGTGTCTTGGACCATATCAACGAAGGGTCCTACCAGACCGTGGGTACGTTCGGCCAGCATGGTCCGAAGCCTCCTGTCGAAGGGCTCGTCCAGAGCGATGTAGGGTTCGGCCATTGGGGTCCGAACTCACATTGCATGGGGCTTGGCCACTAGGGCCCGAAGCCACTGTACGCGGGGTTCGGCCAATGAGGACTGAAGACGCCATAGGGAGTGTTGGTCCATTGTGGCCCAAAGTCACCATGCGGAGGGCTCGGCCACTGCAGTCCAAAGCCATCATGTGGAGGGCTCGACCACTATGGTCCGATGCCACCCCCCGAACGCCTTGGCCCCTTCGGCTGACTTAGCCTTTGGTGTTTGTTCAACAACATTTGATAAGACACCTTCGGCTTCTCGCGAGCCCTAGCTGAAGGAGATGTGCTAACATTCTTCTTCCACAATCCCACTTCAGAATTTTTAGGTATGAGTGTGCGTGTTCATGGTTCTCCAACAATCACTTCCTTCCCCTTAGTTGACTCATCTTGTTCTGGCCGAATCAACACTCTCTTCTCATCGAGGTCGACGGTGTTGATGGGAAAGGGGTCTTTATCTAGCTTCATCTTTGTATTGTGGTCTATCTTCAATCGTCCTTCTTCTAGGGCCGATTGAACCTATCATCGAAAAACATTGCAGTCATTAGTATTATGCGAGTGCGAATCATGCCACTTACTGTATGGATGTTTCTTTAACTCATCGGCAGATGGAATGACTTGGACCTTAGGCAATCTGAGAAGCTAGTTCTTCAAGAGAAAATCAAATATTTTATCACACTTAGTTATATCAAATGAGTACTTGACCTCACTAGGCCGATTCTTGGTGGGAGACGGTCGTAACTCGGAGCAAGTAACAGACTTACTCTTAGCGTTCCAAACCCATTCGGTCGCGTACATGTTGGCCGAATCCTCTTCCTCTTCTGATTCCTCCTCGTCGGAGTGTTCCATGATGTGGATTTCCGCTCTAGGTTTGTTAAATGTCTTAATAAACTTTTTATCTTTAGCGCGGCCTTCTTGGACCAGAACCTATTGCAAGACTTGGCTAACCTCTAAAAACTGCTGGTTGTCTAGTCTCTCCTTAATCTCAGAATGCAACCCGCTAAAGGCTAGATCCGCCAAATCCCTCTCTAAAATATTAAGACTAAAACATCAGTTTCTGGTATCCCTAAAACACTTGATATACTCAGAGATGTTCTCGCAAGATTTTTGTCTAACCGATGTCAAGTGTGAAAACCTAAGTTCTGTTTCACCCGTGTAAAAGTAGTCATGGAATTTTTTCTCTAGTTCAGCCCACATTTGGATGGAGTTTGGCCGGAGTGCCGAAAACCAAGTGAAAGCAGTGTCGGATAATGAGAGAGAAAATAGCCTAAGCTTTAAAGCGTCTGACCCACTAGCTTCTCCACACTGTGCTAAAAATTGACTAACATGCTCTAGTGTGGTTTTGTTACCCTCACCGTCGAACTTGGTGAATTCAGGAACTCTATAGCCGCGAGGGTAAGGTATTGTATCAAAATGATCGGGGTACGGCTTCCGGTAGACCCTAGCTTGACCCCTAGGCATGAAGCCGGTGCACTCCCTAAACAGTGTGTGGATTCGCTCCTCAATGTCATCTCGACCCACTGCCTGCGCACGTCTCTCATGCGGGGGCGCGACACGCGGTGGGATGTCGGCGTGTCGGCCATGGACTCCCTCCTCATGTGCTAGCTATACATCGTGCTCGAGCCTATGCGCTTGTGCATGTGGTGCGGGCAGCGTGGGTAAAACTGGTGTCGGCGCAGGTGGAGACAGCGCATGGTAGGCGGTGCTAGCTTGGCCGTAAGCATAATTACTGGTCTCGGCCACGGATATTGAGGCCGATGATGTAATGGTTTTGCCATTACTACCGTTAGTTCTGCTGTAAACATGATTTATTGGAGGTATACTAGCAATGGGAGCTGATGGCCCGGCCTCAGTAAAGCCGAACCTTCTAAGTGTCGCCTCTACTTGAGAGCTAATTGCCGAATCTAAACGGTTAGCTAGCGAAGCGTTAACGGCTTGATCTATTGATGCGGCTATCTTCTGCTCTATTTCTAAAGAAGATAAACGAGGTGATACGGGTGTTACCTGGATCTGAGCAAGGTTGGGGACGTTGACGTCGCGATTGATGAAGCCCGCGCATGTCTTGACGTAGCTTCCAAGCATCAAGTCCTGGAGTGCCTTCATTTTTGCCTCGATCTCTGCTCAGTCTTCTGCGGGAATGTCTTCAAGGGTAGGCATCATGATGTTGCAGTTGTCGATATCCGCGCCTCCCATGGGATCCATCGGTGATGTAGATGTAGTATTCGTTGTAGATGTACTGGCGACTGACGTAGATGTACCCGTCATGTTGGCGTAGTCCTCTCCAACGGAGTCGCCAAAAAGTGTGCTGACACAGAAATGTGCCCCCGCACTTGGGTCAGTTCGACGATCCAAAAGTGTGCGGATATTTAGGGACAAGCCTAAGCGTAACACAACACTGACGTCGCGTTCCGACTACCCTTAGCCTTGGTAAGGGGTGTGGAGTCGCCAGGTAATCAGATCACACAAAATAATCCAATTAGCCAAAAGAAACATATTAAACAGAACAAATCAGCAAGCCGAGCGGAGCTTGACCGGTTCGAAATATAGTGCGAAGGGTGTCACCGAAGGGTACCTTCAGTGTCTGATGCGAAGTATCCTACCGAAAGGTACCTTCGGCGTTCGGACTGATCTGGCCGAAGATGAACTCTGAACCGATCTGGACGCGACAATCACCTCCGAACAGCGGGGTTCGGCGCGAAGTCTCTGATACAGCAAAATAACTTAGACGCAACATGGGGGCGTGACTTTGTCTGACGTGGGGTGCGAACGTGGCGAAGCCTGTTGTGACGAAGCCTGTTGCAAAGCGTGTTGGTGTGTGGGACTCGGTCAAACCGACAACAGCGTGACGGTCTGGCACGGGCGGTCGAAGTAGTACTCTTGCCGAGGGGTGTTCTGGCATCCTCCAAAACCGATCCCTCAGCTCCGGACAGCTTCGACGAAGTAGCTCCAATCGTGGAATCCTGCAATAGAGTAGATTCAAAGTACCAATTCGGCCTGAGGACCAAATTCTGCTAATTGTTGCACTAGGGGTGAAGGTAGCAATCTGTTACACAAATTAATGGATACTTCACAAGAAAAGTAACAAGGCGATAATAATCTATTACGTAGATTAACGAATACTTCACAAGCGAAATAACAAGGATTACCACTATTCCGAAGTGGCCGTCGGAGGGCTTCTAGGCAAACCCACGAAGATTGCAGAAAGTAAAGGTAAAATAAAGGTACGGTTCAAAGCTAGGGCTTTGTGTTGATTATGTTGGGGGGGGTCAATGAATCTACCTCACCCCTATATTTATAGGGGCTAGACTTCTAATCCCTAAGCCTAATCTAATCATAGGATTCGGTTTGATCATGTGTGGAGCTGAGACTTAATAAAAATAGGACTCAACTCTATCTCTGCCCGAAGGGGGCCTTCGGCCAGGCCCGCCGAAGCCTGCTCCTTGGGCCGAAGCTTCGACGAGGTGGGGGTCCGAAAGCCTTCAGGCCGAAGGCTACAGGCTTGCCGGAAGTTTCCGAAGCCCATAGCTTTGTGGACCTTCGGCCCTGTAGGGCTTCGGCTCAGCCTAGGACATGTGTATTTTCGGCCCAAATTACCAAAATTGGTATTTTGATAATCTTAACCACTAATGCCATTTTTTGCTATCAATAGTTAGTCAGGTTTTACAGCAGACTCTGGACCAGGAAGGTCGAGCCAAGGGTAAAATGTCTGTTAAAGTTTTTAGTGAGCCTAAGGCCGAGCTGCACATCGTGGAGCACTCCGAAGAAGAATCATTAGGAGAAGAAGATTCAGCTGACATGTACACGGCTGAATGGACCTGGCCCAATGGATATAAAACAGTCACGTGCTCCGAATTACAGCCGTCTCCCGCTAAGAGTCGGCCCAATGAAGTTAAGTACTCGTTTGATGTGACCAAGTGCGATAAAATATTTGATTTTCTATTAAAAAGCAAGCTCCTCAGGTTTCCCTTTGCCGATGACTTGAAGAAACATGCATACTGTAAGTGGCATGATTCGCTTTCCTATTCTACTAATGAATGCAACATTTTTCGTTGACAAGTTTAATCGGCCATAAATGAAGGATGATTGAAGATAGATGCTAGACCTAGAATGAAGCTAGATCATGATCCCTTTCCCGTAAACAATATTGATCTTGATGGGAAGAAGGTACTGATTTGGCCCGAACAGGCCGAGTCATCTAAAGGAAAGGCAGTCATCATTGGGAAGCCTCGCACACGCATGCTCATACCAAAGAAACCTGAGGTAGGAGTGTGGAAAGTAAATGTCGACAAGCCATCTTCGGCTAAATCCCACAAAAAGCCGAAGGTAACTTTTGGGATCCTTCTCCAGAGGCATAGGAGAAGGGGCGAGGACAAACACCCTTGGTCACCCCCGCCAAAGAGGTCGAACCCTCAACAGGAGCATGAGTCAGCCCGCAGGTAGCTAAGGCGTTCCAGGTACACCCATTCGGCCGAAGGTTCTGGGAGAAAATTTGTGATGACCAAAACCAAGGCGTAAGCTGCATGGGTGCCTCCTGGGATGACTAAGTCCCAAAAGAGGCGGTTGCAACGTCTTCATGCCGAGTATCTTAGAGAAAAAGAGGCCGAAGAATGCAAAGGTAGCTCACCCGGCGAGTCCACAATTGTAAATAGGACACGCTAGGTGTGGAGACCGAAGTTGGTTGGCAAGCCAGCTTCTACCCTCGCTGAGTAGGAACCGCGTTCTCATGAGGGACCCGTGGGGGGGGCAAGACAAGTAAAATTGCTAAAGGCCGATTTTAGGGAAAATCCGGCGCTTAAGTCCCCTCGTTTTATTAGTAGTTTTTGCAAATCGTCCACATCAAATTCACACGCCTTGAGTTATGAAATGGACGATTTGGTAGGCGAATTCATTTTTGGTACTTTTGGGAACTCACAAAAGAACACCTGGGAAACATAAGGCCGATATGGACCGTATCGTCCTTAGCTCGTTGTTCTTTTAGCTCACTAAATTTGCTAAAAGGCAGGGAGCATGTCTTGACACCCAAATTTGGCATTAATGGTTAAAATTATCAAAATTATCAAGTTTTGGTAATTTGGGCCGAAAATATGCCTTCCCCGACACAGGACGGTCCAACCGACCATGGTAGGCCGGTCCGACCGGCCATGTAGGCCTGGTCAGACCAGTCCAATAGGTCCGGTTAGACCGGCCCAAGTCTAGGTTTAGAGATAGAGTTTGATTCCGGGCTATTTTTATCTATAAACCAATCCTAACCATTTTTGGCCGAATTCGACTCAGTTTAGGAGTCGGGGAACATGAGACCAGCCCCTATAAATAAAGGGGTGAGGCCGATTCAAGAGGACCCCCGCTTTCATATCAATACAAATCCTTCACTTTGAATCGCACTTTTAATTTTCAATCTACTTTCCTTGCCCTAGGATTAGCCAAGTAACATCCATCTTCGTGGGTTTGCACTGAGAGCCCTCCGTTCGCCGTGTCAAAATCACGGCAACCCTTGTTGATTCGCTCGTGAATCTCCTGTTTAATCCACGAAATAGATTTTTATCGTCTTTATCGAGTTTATTGCTACTCTTGGGAGTTCGGCCTTTAGGCCGGATTGCACTTGATCTATTATTGTTTTGCAGGGGAATCACCTTCAAAATCATCGCCAAGAAGTTTGGGGGTGATTGATATCCATCTACAAGGTCGTCGGAGCCCTTAGGCGATCAGATCGGAGCCTATCTGTCCGACTAATAGGGCTTCACTAGTCTGACTGAACGGTGTCGTGCCAGTCCGTCAGGCTATTGCCGGCACGGTCTTTGCAGCCCTTCGCAATGCATGCACCGAGACCGTGTGCCCGAAGCCATCCTTTGGTCTGACCGGACCTCTTTGTAGTGAACCACTACATGCCGGAGCACCCTTCGCCATCATGCTGAAGCCCTCGGTGAGAACCCCTCCAAAGTAGACTCTGCACTGGACTCCGTGACACTGGAGCCCTTGGTCTAGCCGAGGTCTTCCGTCGGTCCGACCGGACGTCTCCCGTCGGTTTGACTGCCCGGAGCCCGCTTCACACCAGAATGGCGAAGCTATCTTCGGTGACCCCTTCGCAGGCGTCGGTCCGACCAGGAGTTCTACTCCAGTCTGACCGGTCAGCAGGCCGAAGCCCCTTTGGGACGCTTTGGACTCCCTTCGCTATAGATCTAAACTGGACTTAGTCTAGTCGGTTTGCTTTATTATCTTTTATTCACACTTCGGTTAATCGAACTTTATTGTTAAATATTTGTTTGATTACCTGGCGACTCTATTTTCCCTTACCACTGTTTAAGGGTCATTGGACCGCGACGTCGGCGTCTCACGATGTTTTAGGGTTTATCCTTGAGACGGCCGCATTTTCGTGTCAACAATATCTGTCATATTGTCTTTCATTTCCATCACCACGCTATTGCTCTCGGATAAACCAATTTTTGGTTGAAATCTAGCAAGGGATTGCAAGCATGGTATTTATCATTGTTTTTGCAATTGCTTGTTTCCCAGTTTAATCATGCAGTGTCTATGTTCAACTAATTCTCATGATTGTTAATCTTTGATTAAACAAATTCTTACTGGTGTTGTTTGTCATGTTAGCCTCTTAATAACTTTATTCAGTGCAGCAAGCATCCTCCATGCAATCACAATTGATTCATCTGGTCAAGTGGATGAAATATAATTTTTCTACAGCGTTCATTTTACCGTGAATGGCCAAGTCTCTATTCGAAGCAATTCAGGCACACGCACTTTAGTCTGGTTTCTGCTGGTTCATCACTACATGCTATTAATTTCAGATCTGGTTTTGAATTGTAAGTCTCATTCTTGCTTCTAGAATTTTTAGAGGAGCATTGGGGTGTTTTTGAAAAGGCCATCATATTCGCGAGAATTTGTCAAGGCGCCTATTCACCCCCATTTAGTCGTCATTCCGATCCTACATCTTGTCCAACAGACAACACCTGGTACCGTAATAATTACGAACCGTCTGGCGGCACCCCTCCAAAGTTGAGTCTCGAGGGTGTTGGACCGAGAGTAGCGACCAGAGGAGGGGTGAATGGGCGCCTAAAAAATTCTTTCGAATCAATGGCCTTCTCCCAACACCCAACGCACCTCAAGATACAATCAGCTGAGCCAAAACAAATCTCAAGCTCTAAAAAGATCTAGCCTAAAAACAACCGGTGTCCTAATTACAAAGACACCAACAAAGTGCTTAAAGGCAGATTAAAAAATCATTTAAGTCACAAGCATTCCAATCATCACATGTGTATTCATCAACAGTACATGAGTATTTAATTAGACCAAAATAAATGATGTAAATGAAAATGCTTATAGATGATCCAAAATGAACTACGGATACAAAGATAAACCAATAAATAGTTGTAGTGCAGTCCATAAAGAAAACACTTGCAGTATTAAAAACTATCTAGAAAATTAATGCAAGTGTACGTAAATCGAGGATGCCGAAGTTTACTGTTCAAAAGATGTCTCCTGGGCACATTTCATCAAACATCTGCAGCATGCCACGAGTCCCTTGTAACGCCCAGATTTAATAAATCTGGACCTTTATTGAAATTCCATAGAAAATCAATCAAACAAGACGTTCATCACATGACTACGTACAATACGACAAGCATTCATGGTTCGTAGACCATATTAGTACACAAGTGATAAAGTGAAGAGAAACTAATAAAATAAGGGTTCTAGATGAACGCCTCCTTCCAGTCTCGCCTTGACTGGGTCGCTATTCTAGACCTTCATCCTCCTCGTAGTAGACGGGCTCTGGTGGTGTAAGTCAACGGGGGTGAGTACAATCGTACTCAGCAAGCCACCGGATGCAAATATAATGCAGAGTACTAACAAGGAAGGTTGTGGCTAATTTTGCGGAAAAGCATATTTGTAAAGCAGTTAAATGTGATCAAGTTATTAATACAGAAATGTAAACATGTGAATCCATCATCTTCTTACTCGAGGGGTACAGTCAGCCCACCCTTGCTCAACAGTCCTTACATGCCACGAATAACTCAACCATTCAAACTATTGTAAACTAACTGCAAGAAGTCACATAACCCGCCCTTGACCGTGGGCTCAGCTTTTTGAAAAGATTAAAAACTCTGATCAGAGGTGTACCACTGTACCCACAAGGCACGCACTCATCCCCTACACCAAAGTGTAACGAGATGACCCATACCACAGGAACTCGTGGCAAAACCTTCCATATGGAACGCTCTAACCCGACAACACCCTCTTATGGGTTTCATATGGTGTCCTGACGCGTTGAGCCAACACCATACCACCCTTGAGCCACGTCGGTACAAGTCACCCGCAGGTTGCCCCTTGCCCCCTCCACTATGGTGCATCGAGTCGGTTTGTTCCATACTTCCGATTAGGACTTACCCATTAGACTTGTGGTTAGGACGGAAGTGCTTTGCAATAGATCCCGCAGACCGGTCCTTATAGTGCCCCGGGTGCGACCAACCAATGCCCTAGCTTGCACCCGGAACCCACCACACTTATAACATAGCCAACTCCAACAGAGTCCATAGACGAGAATAACGGGGAAATACATATAGTAGATTCCATCTATCTACGATTCATTCTTTTATCATATAGAAGTTGTGTCGGTACATTGGACACTAGCTAATATAATATTGTAGAGTGACAAGGAGTTAAGGCTCGATAAGCATGGCTTGGGTTTACACACAAGGACAGAGATCTAATAAATATAATGTAGGGCTTGATATTATACTAATGCAATATTATCCTATGAGTTATAGCGATAATTTATTAAAACATGGGCTCAATTATGATCAAAATGGGGGTTGTGACTTGCCTTGCTCAGCAAATGGTGACGATGGAATCTCGGGGTAATACTCCGGCTCCTCGACGGTCTCGTAGTCTTCTTGATACGGAAAAATTAAACACAACATTCAATAAACAATAAAAATACCACAAAATATATACATACAAGTTTGTGGTTTTACATAAGGGGAATTAGTCCTTTTTATTCTGATGTTATGCTGTAAAATATTAAGGATTAAATTTTAGGGATTTTCCTGATTTATTTATTTGAGTTATGAATTTTATTCCTAAAGTGATTTTATTAATTTATTAAATAAGAATATTTTGTTCCAAAGTAACATACTGTTTTTATGGCATAAGTATGTAGATAATAAAAAGAGGAATTTACCAAAATTTGAATGGTGAAATTTGGAGTTAAAATGAGCAAGTTATGGATTTTCAAAGTTTGAATCAATTTCTGAATTTTATTTTAAATAGAAATTGGGTTCTGGTCCAAGGTGAGCCAGGCCCACGGTGAACCGCTGCACTGTGCGCGTGGACCCGATCGCCCTGAGCCATTCGATCAAGATCTAAGGGCCAGGTGCGAGACGGGATCGCTTAAGTGGCAACGGACGGCTGTGAGGCCTCGATACCCTTTCGGGTTAGATCGATGGCCCAGATTAAATCCGAAGGGATTTAATCCGTGCACGGCACGCGCTAAGGGACCCGTACCGCCCTTTGTCCCCGACTCTGGTGGGCTCGGGCACGGCGGTGATGGTGACGGCGAGGGGGCTAGGCCCTAGATCTCGGTGGAAATGGAAAGAGGAGAGGAAGGGGGTTCTACCCGTACCCGCGACTACGATGATGGGCGTCCGACGGTGACCGGCGGCGAGGGTAGACGGCGGAGGGTGTTCGGTCGGATGACGGCAACAGCGATCTGGTGGTCCTCATGGCCAACAGAGGGGAGGCCGAGGTAGGGTTGGTGAAGGCGGTCCTGGAGTTGGCGATGGCGTGGACGGAGGAGGCCCGAGGCGGCAGTGAGCGGCGGCCGGAGGTGGAGCAGGAGAGAAAACCGAAAACTAGGCGGGGCGCTATGGTTTTGCTCTAGCACGGGCTACGACGGTGTGGGCAGAGGGCGGTGCTCGGAGGGGATTAAATAGGAGGGGTTGCTAGCGTAAGAAAGGATGGGAACCGAGGGTTCCCACGATCTTCGGCGAGGTTCCATTTTCTCGGATAGGCTTCCATAATCACGATTACGCGTTGGCCAAAGATGGAAGGTGGTCGCCGGCATTCGGGGAAGGGAGTCCGGGGCGAATCCGGGTGAATCGAGGCGGCCGACGGCAAGAAATGGAAGGTGGCCCCCACCTGTCGGTGTGTGAGCGCGAGGAGAAGGGTGCCGACAGGTGGGTCCGGGGTGTCAGTGGCGGAGAGAGGTGCTAACAAGGCTGATGGGTGGGCCAGGCTGAGGCGGGCGCGGGGAGGAGAGAGGGGGTGCGAGCGCTGACAGGCGGACCCCACATGTTAGCGTCACATGGCTTGGACTGGGCTGGGCCAGGACAGATTGGGGGTTTGCGGCCCAACAGAATTTAAAATTCTTTTCTTAATTAAAATAATTCCAGTTATTTATTTATTTGATTAAAGGTTGAATCAATGTTGATAAAAATTTGTAAAAATTCCTAAAATTAGATCTTGGCCTCTAGATTCCACCATAAATTTCTCAAGTTAAAATTTGAAGTATTGTCCCTTGTTTGGCTTTAATAGGGTTCTTTTAGTATTTTTCTAATTAAATAAATCCTTTATATTCCAGAAAATCCATTTTCTTTATTTTATATATTTTAATTCTTTGGGATGTTACATCCCTCCTACTGCACGCTGGAGTCCAAGTGCTCCTGTGCAGCGCCTCTTCTCACAAGCTCCGCGTGGGACGTGATGCGTTGAGCTCTGTCGCGTCAGGGAGCTAGCGCCGCTTGGGCTCCAAGCGCCGTGCGCCAAAGAAGTGCTGTCGTGTGCCTTGCTTCATGCCGCACACTGTCTCCTCTAGAAGTTGCGCGCCACTTCTCCTGTGCCAAAACGGCTGGCACCAAAGTCCAATCCATGCACGCCGCCACGCACCCCGACCGAGATGAGGCGACGCTCTCACGATCCAATGGAACCACACGACACAGAGATTCCACCGTGTGCTGCCTTGCCCGAAGAAAACCGGTGACCGGTTTATGAGAGAAGCACTGTAGTGGAAGGTTCCCAAAGCATAAGAACTAGCAATGGCGCAGATGAACACCAAGAAAATGCTGGCGGCGTTAGGAACCGGGAAGAAAGACACAAGCACTCAATTCAAAAAGTTAACTCTGATTTTCATTAAAGTGAGTTGGAAACCCTAGGGGGATTGGGACCCTATTTATAGGCAGCCCAATAAATCAGGAAAAACCCAATTTACCCTTAGGGTTTTTTACAGACACCGAGATAAACTAGAAAAGACTAAAATGCCCTTAGGATTTTTACAGACTCGACTAACATAGACTGTGGGCCTAAAAAGAAAAATAGTAAAATCCTATCTAAAGGTAACTTGTCTTGATGCGAAGCTTTCGTAGCAGCTACGGCTTCACTTTAGGACCGTCGGATATCTGATAGGCGGTCTTGCATGGTTGCGTCGGTTTTACGCCGAAACCGACAAAGCATCCATTGTCTTCACACTGGGTACCCAGATTGGGCCGGCCCGATTCCATAGCTCCCTCAGCCCGGCAATCGCTCACCGCCTATTTACCTGGGTCAAACCCGGTCAACAGACCAATGGATCCCCTATCGTTCCTGGCCCATGTACCCGGATTGGGCCGGCTCGACTCCGCAGCCTCTCTGCCCGGCAGTCGCTCGCCGCCCGTGTACCTGAGTCACACGTGGCCCAAGACACGACAGGTCTCGGATCCTCTTCGTCTCCTTTCTCTCATTGTCGTTGACTTCCGTTGACAATCACTCATCACTTCTGGAGCCATGAGGCCCATGATCTTCAACATGGCTCCTCAATCTCCCCCTTGATGAGTGCATTGTCAACACTCTCTTCATCAATGCTTTGCAACCTGCAAAACATGTGGAAACACGAAAACAAAACACAAGAAGATAGAAAGAAGAAAATAAAATAAAAGTGAGACTAAATGCACTCAAAAGAGACACGAACTCAAACTCCCCCTAAAATGCAGCCCCCTCAAAATATGCAATGAATGCAACTGGGGTGCAGGTGGAGTGAAAAAGCATGCTTCTCAGATATGATTAACTGCAATTACAACATCTAGCAAGTATAGCACAAAATACTGTCTAAGACACATGACATGATCAGTGCAATAGATGATATCTAAAGAAAGTCATCAGCACACATTTTTTAGATTTTGCAAATAAAAGCATCACCACATTTTCTAGTTGACAAGCAAGGTAAAACATGAGATGCAAAGGCTAGCTGATATCTACCAAGATAAGCATTGTCCAGAACAAAGAGCTTCAGCAAACTTGTTATCTTTTTAAAATTCTAGGCTTTTTCTTTTAGTTTTTTATTTTTGCTAGGGGTTATTTGCATGTCAACCTTATGCTAACCAACCAAGTCAATCCTAGGCCATAATAGGACCATCAGAAGCTTAAGACATTGGTCTTGACATACATTACACTGTCATAGTTCATACCAAAGTGCTATGTTAAGCAGTCCAGAACAATGCAATGCGACATAACAAACCCACCTGGATCTTTTCAATTAAGCATGAAGGGCATGGATTTTTCATTTTTCTGATTTTTATCATTTTATAACATTTTTCATGTTAAAGCATATAGATGTCCAAGTTGCATATCTACATCTAAGTAAGGAACTAGCTACCAGGCATGTAAGAGATAGCAAAAGCATTCAGCCTACACATGCTAGTTACCAGAAGCAATGGTGATCATTTTTCAATTTTAAAGCATAAAAGCCATGCATATGACAGATATCAAATATATCATGTGAACTGAAGCAAAGCATGATCATCGACAAGTATTCAAAAACATATACTAGCTAGAATAAGTAAAGCAATTCAATCATATAACAGAAGCAAGCTCAAAGTGTGATATATGAATGTGCATGGTATGAACTCACACGAAAAGACTCAATAAAACAGTAAAGAAGAAAGAAAAGACTCAAAATATCCTAAAAAGGATACACAACTCCCAAATCCCCTCGCAAATGCTCAAATGTAGACTGATCTAGAGGTTTGGTGAAAATGTCAGCCAACTGATGATGGGTATCAACATGAACAAGGTCAATGGCACCTTTATCATATTGATCCCTCATAGAGTGAAAGCGCACATCAATATGTTTGGTTTTTGAATGAAGACATGGGTTTTTCCCTACACTAATTGCACTGGTGCTATCACAAAACAAAGGTACTCTGGCAGGGAAAGACAACCCAAAATCTTTCAAAGTGGAAATCATCCAAACCAACTGTGAGCAGCAGCTAGGAGCAGCTACATACTCAGCCTTAGTAGTGGAAAGCGCAACTCTAGATTGGTTTCGAGAAGACCAAGAAACAAGCGAAGAACTAAGAAACTGGCAAGTACCGGAAGTCGACTTGTGATCCAGCCGGCACCCACCAAAATCAGCGTCGGAAAAGCCAGATAACTCAAGAGATGATGATGCTGAATAGTAAATACCAAGATCAGACGCATAGGTAAGGTACCTGAAAATGCGCTTGACAGCATACCGATGAGATGCGCGTGGTGAAGACTAGAAGCGCACGCACAGTCCCACGGCAAACTGAATGTCCGGTCTCATCGCCGTCAGGTACAACAGCGACCCGATCATCCCTCGATACTCTCTCTCGTTGACCTTGACACCGCTCTTGTCCTTGTCCAGGCCCCCATATGTACCCATTGGGGTCATCTGAGGCTTCAACTCTCCACCGAAGTCAAACTTCTTCAGCATATCCCGCGTGTACTTGCTCTAGTGGATAAAGATACCGTCCTTGGTCTGCTTGTTCTGGAGCCCTAAAAAGTACTTGAGCTCACCCATGAGGCTCATCTCGAACTCATTGTGCATATGCTTAGAAAAATTGGACACAAGCTCATTAGTAGAACCACCAAAAATAATGTCGTACACGTAAATCTGAGCAATCAAACAATCCGAGCCAACTCTGAGCAAGAAAAGAGTTTTGTCCACATAACCCATCACAAAGTCGTTCCCCAACAAAAACTGCTTTAAACAATCATACCAAGCCCTGGGGGCTTGCTTCAGACCATATAAAGCTTTCTACAACTTGAAAACATGTCGAGGAAACTTAAGGTTTTCAAAACTGGGGGATGCCTAACATAGACCTCCTCCACTATGTACCCGTTCAAAAAAGCACTCTTGACATCCATTTGAAAAACTTAAAACCTTTAGAAGCAGCGAATGCCAAAAGTATGTGAATGGATTCAAGACGGGCAACAGGGGCGGAAGTATCCTCAAAATCAATACCCTCTTTCTAACAAAAACCCTGGGCAACTAATCGAGCTTTGTTGTGCACCACAACCCCATCTTCACCTTGCTTGTTTTTAAACACCCACTTGGTTCCTATGGGGTTGCATCCAGGTGGCAGCTCAACTAGTGTCCAAACCCGATTGCGAATAAAATTCTCAAGCTCTTCTTGCATGGAGTTTATCCAATTTACATCAAATAGAGCATGAGCAACATCTTTGGGCTCAAAGGTGCCACAAAAGAAGACTCAGCAAACACAGTGAGTGAGCCAGCATGAGAACACAAGGATCTCGTAGTGAGATCACCGATGATGAGCTCTGAGGGGTGATCACGCTGAATTGCTCAGGATCCTAGGTGATCAGATGTCACCTCACCGGAGTCAGCAGCTGGCACCTCTGGACTCGATTGAGGGGGCTCGATCGAAGTGGAAGTAGTGATCAGAGGTCCGCCCTCATCCTCAATCGAAGTCTCAGAAGGTGTGGGGTCTGCAGGCTATGTAGAAGGCCCACCCTCATCAATAACAGGAGTCTCATCATCTTCCTCAAAGATGGACTCTCCAAGCTCATCAACTCTAGAAAGCTCAAAATAAGGAGTAAGTGAAGGCATGGACTCATCGAAAGAAACCTCGCAAGTCTCGACAAGCTGTTGGGAGTCGAGGATCCAAACACGGAAGCCTCGAGAATGCAAAGCGTAACCAAGAAAAACTCCATCCCAGCAACGATACTCAACCTTGTCCAAACGCCGTCCCTTCTTGAGCACAAAGCACTTGCAGCCAAATGCTCGCAAGTGACTCACCTTGGGTTGTCTACTAAACCACAACTCATAAGATGTCTTACCTAGGTAAGCTCTAAGAAAAATGCAGTTGGCAAGATAGTAAGCCATGTTCATGGCTTCAACCCAAAAGCGCCTAGGAGTCCTATGCTCATCGAGCATCGTCCTGGCCATCTCGACCAGTGTGCGGTTCTTTCATTCCACAATGTCGTTCTATGGGGGAGTGTAAGGGGCATAAAACTGGTGCTCAAGACCCTAATCACTACAGAAGCTGACGAACTAAGAATTCTTGAACTTAGAGCCATTGTCAGAGCGAATTTCTCACATCCAACCATTGTTCTCATTCTTCAGCTTTAGGATCAGATCATGAACAAACTGAAAAGCCTCATCCTTAGACTCCAAAAAGAAGACCCACGAGAATCGAGAAAAGTCGTCAACAATCACAAGTGCGTACCACTTCCCACCGACTGAACATACCCGAGCTGGACCAACCGTATCCATGTGTAACAACTCTCTCGGGTACGAAGTCATCACCTGAGTAACAGGTGTGTGAGAAGCGGCAACCATCTTCCCATGATGATAGGGATGGCAAACTAGATCTTTCTCCATCTTAAGCTTGGGCAATCCTCGAATGAGGTCCATAGAGCTCAATCTGACTAGCAGATCAAAGCTTAAATGACCTAACCTCCTATGCCACCTCTAGAGCTTAGAAGAGGATCCAGCAATCAAACAGCGAGAAGGGCCAAAAGAACTAGAGAAATAAATCCGAAAAACCTTACCGAAGGGTAAGATATGGCAAACCAAAGATCCTCTAGAATCAATAACAGAAGACATGCCCTTCTTAAATCAAATCTCTAAACCATCCTCAAGAAGTTGTGAAACAGAGACCAAATTAAAACTCAAGTTTCCAATCAAAGCAACATTCTTTAAAGATAAATGATCAGAGATTCGAATTGAACCAATGCCATGTACCTTCCCTTGACCATTGTTCCCGAATGTGATGTACTCCTTGGAGCTCGGGGAAGTGAGGCTAGAGAACCATCTGCGATGTCCTGTCATGTGGCGAGAGCATCCTGAATCCAAGATCCATACATCCTCCAGGCCTCGATCCTGCAATATCAATGGTCATAAGGGGGAGCAAACGGTCCGACACCAGGTTTAGCAAAGAAGCTAAACCAGTGTCGAGCCATCTGCTTAAAAGAAGGAAAGAAGAAAGAATCATAAGTGTCTGGACCAAAATGCGGCTCAAAGCGTGGTCCTATGTTATACCTAAAGTCTCGGCCATGAGGTCCAAAGCCGTATCCAGAATGACATGGAGCTCTGCTGGAGCGAAAACCACCCTCTGGAGCATGGGCACGAAAGTCGTCTCCTCTACCACCACCTACACGATGCGCCCTGGCCTCTAGCCTCTCTCCACGTCAAGGGTCTCTCCGTCTACCACCCTACTGGTAGAACTGCTCATGCCCACCTAGTTCTCTCTCTGCACTCTCAACCTGCTTCCTCCTGAAGAAAAACTCCTCAAGATGCCCGTCTCTATGACAGAACTCATAGTGATAGGTAGGCTTCTTGGGATGTGGTTGAGGTTTGGGGTTCTTGGGCTTGGTGGTGTTGGGTGTAGACTCTTTGGTGTGAGAGGTTCCATGTAGAGAGTCAAGAGAAGTGTGGAGCTGCTTGGGGTTCAGGATCCAGATAGGCTTCTTGTGTGGAGCTTTAGGTTGTTCTTGGAACACTCCATCCTTGGACTGACAGGCCTAAAAAGACTCAGTGGAGTGAGTCTTGGGATATCTCTACTCTTTAGTCATCTTACTCCACTCCACTGCACAACTCAGGGCACTCTCAAAGTCAGCTTTGGTGTAGGTGTAACCTACTCCAAACCCATCCTGACTCTTGAATTGCTGGATTATCATGCCGAGCTGTGGCTCTCTAGCACTCACCCAACTCAGGATCTGACAAAGGTAAGAGTTCTCGTTCTGATCATTAGCTAGATCCTCTCTCAAGGAAGCTAGGACCTCCACTTGAGACAAGAAGATCTCATACTCCTTATCAGCTTGGACAGACTTCTTAGCTTTTAGCTTGATTAGTTCCAATCTCAGGGACAAGTAGTTCTCACAAACAGTGGGTGGAACTAACAATGTCTCAAGCTCAAGCTTAGTCTGCTCTAGCTCAGCTCTGACTCTCGCTAACTCGCCCAACTACTCATCTCCCTTTGCTCTCAGCTCAGCTAGATCAGATAAGTGGGATGGACAGTCACTACAGGGCACGACGACAATGGCATGAGCATCTTTTAGCTCCAGCTGAGTGCTCTCAAGCTCAGTGGCCAAAGAGTCTCTCTCATCTACCCTCTCTGTGTACCTGGACTTCAGAGTCTTTAGGTCACACAACAACACCTCACAGTTAGGGCACTCACTGCTACCACCCAAGCAAGGGAAAGAAGACATACTCTCAATCTTGCCATTGGCCATGGCAAGCTCACTCTCAAGCTCATCTATCCTCTTCTTAGCCCCTCTAAGCAGTTTCTCCCGATATCTTAACTCCTGACGGTTCTCTTCAAGTAATTCAATGACTTCTTGTTCATAGGAAGATACCTTTTCATCGTTGTCATCGTTGGAGTTGTCAGGGGAGCCCTTGTCTTCCTTATCCCCAAGAGCCATTGAGCAGACACTCTTGCGGGATCTTCGGCTGTGGTGCGAGCAGCTCTTAGGCTTGTCCCTGAAGGCCATGAAGCAGAGGCCCACCGAATCATCCTTGTCCATCCCCTTCTTGATCACGATCTCCTCATCGCTTGAGATTGATGAAGAGGAAGAAGACGATGATCTCTTGGAGTAGCTTATCTCCATCTCGGTGAAGAAGGCCTTGTCTCGCTTCTTATTCTCACGCCGATAGTCCTTCAGGGCCTTTCAAAAGAACCTCGTCTTGGGCTTTCCCTTTGTGAAGGTGGAGCTGTCATGCTTGTTGGAGTCATAGGAGCCACCACCGGTTCCCTTCTTGTGTGTGTTCCACTTGGGGCAGTCGGCGATGAAATGACCTGGATCACAACACTCAAAGCAACCATGTTTTGTGCCATGTCGTTTGAACATTCTCTTATCATAGACACGACGAACACAGCTATTAAATAGACAAAGGTCATCATCTCCTAGCAAATCCAATTGGTCCTCACTGATAGACATCAAAGAGGACAAAGCACAGCTCAAAGCAGCAGGAAGCAAAAGGTGTCGCAAGGGCCAGGGTTTTTGAGCCAGAACCAATGAGATTTGATCTCAACTGGATATCAACCTCTGTGGTCTTGAGCTTACTGAAAAGCTCTGCGACAGTCAAGGTATCATAGGAAGCACTCTCAACAATAGAGGATACCTTGATCTCTAAGATCTTAGGGTCCAAGGTATGAAGAACCTTGAGCGCATGTTCATGATCTGAGACCAGCTGATCACAATCGACCTTGTTGGCCCGAAGCTTGTTAATAATCGATTGAAAGCGACCAAACAAAGCTTCAATAGTCTCGCCCGACTTCTATGAGAAGTTTTCGTATTCTCGCCGGTAGGTCTAATAGAGCCTAGCCTTGACCTAAGTTGCCCCCTCATGGTGTGCCTGGAGGGTAGCCCAAATCTCTCGATCAGTGTCGAGATGGCTAACACGATCAAACTCACTAGGACCTAAACCAGAAAACAGTATGTTCACTGCCTTGTTGTTCAGGTCATGCAGAGCGACTATCTCAGGAGTAGTACGCTCTGCAGCCGAAAGCACAGTAAAAGTAGCATGAACACACATATCCCAAATCCCTGAGATCTGGCTCAATAGATAGGCTCGCATGCGAGTCTTCCAATAGTTGTAGCCAAAAACCTCAAGGGACGGGACCTTGCCAGAAGAAGTCATGATCGCTACCTTGGGTTAGAACTGGTTAAGGTATGGAAAAACCCTAACCAGGCTCTTATACCACTCGTAGGATGGAGAGTAGCGACCAGAGGGGGGTGAATGGGCGTCTAAAAAATTCTTTCGAATTAATGTCCTTCTCCCAACACCCAATGTGCCTAACCAGACAATCAGCTGAGCCAAAACAAATCTCAAGCTCTAAAAAGATCTAGCCTAAAAACAACTGGTGTCCTAATTACAAAGACACCAACAAAGTGCTTAAAAGCAGATTAAAAAATCATTTAAGTCACAAGCATTCCAATCATCACGTGTGTATTCATCAACAGTACATGAGTATTTAATCAGACCAAAATAAATGATTTAAATGAAAATGCTTATAGATTATCCAAAATGAACTACGGATACAAAGATAAACCAATAAATAGTTGTAGTGCAGTCCGTATAGAAAACACTTGCAGTATTAAAAACTATCTAGAAAAATAATGCAAGTGTATGTAAATCGAGGAGGCAGAAGTTTACTGTTCAAAAGATTTCTCCTGTGCACATTTCATCAAACATCTGTAGCACGCCATGAGTCCCTCCTACTGCACGCTGGATTCCAAGTGCTCCTATGAAGCGCCTCTTCTCGTGAGCTCCGCCTGGGACGTGAGACGCTGAGCTACTGTCGTGTCAGGGAGACAGCGCCGCTTGGGCTCCAAGCGTCGTGCGCCAAAGAAGTGTACCTGAGTCACACATGGCCCAAGATATGACAGGTCTCGACTCCTCTTCGTCTCCTCTCTCTCATCGTCGTTGACTTCCGTTGACAATCACTCATCACTTCTGGATCCACGAGGCCCATGATCTTCAACATGGCTCCTCAGAGGGGCCTTATGGTAAACTCCCGTTGTGGCCGACATCAGAGTGCCTGCGAGGGCTTCGAATCCCTCTAAGGGTCTTCACCTAGGGAGGGGAGTCTGCGTGCTTCAGATACTCTGCTTTGAAGCATCGTAGCAGCACCGAGGGGCTTCGCACGTGTAGAATTTGAAACCGTCTTCGGATTCCTTGCTTCAATTACTTTATGCTGACGGGATTATTTCCCCCAATTGTAGCCCCTCGAATGTCTCTTCAATCGACCTGTCTTTTAAGAAGGGAAATATACGCAAAAAATAATACCGCGATAGTTTCAGAATGCGGACAAACGTCTCGGCTTACCTTGAGATGCTCTAAACTACGAAGGGGCTTGGCCCGAAGGGGTCTTGCATTGAAGCATATGTTGTTTACGCTATCTTTCGAACGCTTGGGAATTCAGGTGCCCAAGCGTCACTTTGTGCGACCTAACGTCCTCTAGTCCCCATGCACTAATTATGGGCCTCTGGAGTGTTGCCTCGGGCGGTGAATCGCCGTTATTGATGAGTTACTACACACGGGGTCCCAACCATTTTGGGAAGATTGGACTGTTTTCAATCGTGGCCCCACCCACCAGTCTCGGGGGGAACCAAGAAGGAAATGAAAAGGTGTGAGAAAGGCTTGTGATGCAAGCCCCTGTCTCCTATAAAAGGGTAGCGGTCTCCTATAACCGCGACACGCCTTTCATGCTCTAGCCTTCATCTCTTCTACTTGTCATCTTATAGATTTCTCTTCTTCTCGCTCGACCTCCACATCTCCAAAGGATGACGAAGAAAGACGTTGTGGGGCCCGCCTCGGGTTCACACCTTGTTCGTCAGTAGACAGTTGTGGTGGTGGTGTCTGCCACGGTGAAGACATCAAGCTCCACCAAGACGTACGGCCCCCGCGACCTCCAACCTCTCTCAGAGAAGTTCTCGAAGCAAACTTTGGTCTTGGAGAGGTCCACCTAAACCGAGGAAACCATGAAGAATACAGTGCACAAACGGCTCGAACCTAGATTCATAGTGCCACTTCCTGAAGATGAAGTCATTCCCGAACAACATGAAGGAGAGGTGGTAGTCTTCTAAGCCTTCTACGATGCGGGGTTCGGGTTTCCCACATCAGAGCTCTTAGCCGAGGTACTCCTCCTCTACCACCTGGACCTGCCACAGCTGTCTTCGAACGTCGTCGCCTGCTTGGCCATCTTCAAATGGGCCATGAGGGCAGAGGGGTGTGAGGGAAGGGTGGAGGTCTTCGTCGTGATGCATGAAGCCAGTTGCTAGCCCAAGAAGCGGCTCAACCCGGATGGTTCCATGAAGTTGCTGTCCTTTGAGAGAATCAACTTCCAACTCCGAAAGGAGTATGCCAGCAGATTCTAGGTGAAGGCCATCAACGAATGTTGTTACTCCAACTATATCCATCGCTAGTTTTACGTGGCGGTGGGGACGGTCTCCAGATTGCCAAGACACCTCTGGCAAATTATTTACCGGAGGGAAGCCGAGGTTTCGATGGATGTGGGTTCGGTCCAGGCCCATATCCATCTCATGTATCTCATCGCTCAACGGATGAGCATGCAGGATCTAGCGAAGGAATTCATTTCCCTTCCTATTCCTCCGTTGAAGGCTGATTGGCCTCTCGTCTTCTAGAGGACCCAAGACGGTGCTCTCCTCGAGGTGTCCTCCAGCTCCCTAGGCATGCTCTGAAAAAGCCCTTCCTGCAACTTTTAATTATTTTCCCTTCAAATAATATTTATCAAAAATATACCTTGGCTTGTGTAGGTTCACAGGTGGTCATGACCCTAGAGCAGGTGGTCTGGATGATCGAGAAGATCCTCGGGGCCCCCAGCTCAGTCGAGAAGAAACAATGCATAGAACTGGTGTGGGTCTGGGAGCAGTACAACCGTGTCTAGGGTAGCCTCGAGGTGGAGCTCCCTGCGCTCCCGAACCTGGATCTCCCAGATCCCATTCCACCGAAGAGGAAGGCGGACAAGGGTCCAGCCAGGGTCCCAAAGCCACCCTCCAAGAAGACGTTCGTAGGCCAAAGAGCCACTCGGACCCAAGGCCTCGTCCAGATTCATCGGAGGAGAGGTCCGCTCCCTCGCCGGCTGACAAAGAGGGGGCTTCGAGCGGCCCCCCCCACTGAGGTGGTTGTGGTTGATGAAGTCGTAGTCGAAGAGGGTGTGATCAACAAGGCCGCAATTGATGAAGCCGCGATTGAAGAGACCACGACCAGAGAGGGCGCGATTAATAAGGTCATGGCCGAGGTGGCCACCGTGCTACAAGGGTCCTTGGGGGACTTCATAGGGGGCCTCTTCTGAATGCTGTCGGACATGGATTCCCCCGAGCATTCTTCAAATGATGCTGGAGTCGTTATGTAACCTCTCCTTCGTGGTAGGCTTAGTTGCACCCTGGTATCTATACTTACAAAAACATTTCTCGTGTACCTGTTGTATTGCAGGAGCTTTGGCGGGGAGCTTCCCAGAGATCCCCTCGTTCGAGGTCGATAAATCGGACGAGGATGCTCGTTCAGAGGGGACTTCGTAGTGCCCCAGGGCCTCTTCCCAATGGAATGCCTATCGGATGCTGATGGAGATCCCCCTACTGGCCCCATTCCTACCGCTCAGGCCAAGGCTGGCCGCAAAGATGGAGCCCCTAGCTCAGCGGCACCGACCTGGCCACCGAGTTGAGCTGAACAGACGGGGTCCAGTTGAGCCTCATCCTCTAACGAGTGGCTTACCAGGTATCTTGTCGGGGTTCTTCGAAGCGTTGCGTGGTATTCTTCCTTTCTTCACTTGCTTACTTTTTCACATTCCTTTGAAGTTCCCATCCTAGGTCAAGGGGCCACGACTTCCTTTGAAGCGGAGCATGATCGATACTCCGGCGAGGAGGCGAGGCTCCATGAGCGCCTTAATTTTGTTGAGAGGAAGGCAATGGAATTTCGTGCTGAGCGGAATGCTTTGGTCACCAAAGTCGATGAATCACAGGCATGGCTGGCTGAGGTCGAGGACCTTCAGGCACAAGCAACAAAGGTTGATGAACTTCGAGTGCGGGTAGCCAAGATTGAAGAACTTTGGGCATGGGTAGCCGAGGTTGAAGAGCTTCGGGTGTAGGCAACCGAAGCCGAGGCACTTCGGGCACAGAGAGATGTCCTTGAAGGGGCGATCTTGGACCTTTCGGCCTCGAACCATGAACTGAAGTCATCCTCAGAGCACCTGCTCGCCAAACGAGTGAAGGACGAAGAGGTGGCGGCCGAGAACATGGACACCCTTCATGGTGTCTTGGAGCGTTACGACACATCCTGCCCTCCATCCTCTGCCTTCACGAGCGAGTCCCTGGGACGTCGGCTGAAGCTCATCCAAGACACGACAAAGATGATGGATGCCACCGTTGCCAAGTATGGAGAGGTCTCTGGACGAGTGGTCACCTTCGGCATCCTTCACCACCTTGAGGATGTCGGTAGTGCCATCTCATTGGAAATGGAGGTGGCTCCCATCGTCTTTGGAGGTGAGCGCCTCCGGGCACCGTCTTCAACCGTCGTGAAGGCTTGGAAGGCCTTCCAAGTTCCTTGGAGGGCCGAGGGTTCAGCGGCGGCGAAGGCTTGGGTGGATGAACTCTAATGCAAGAAGCAGCTGCAGGTGCACCCTCCTTCGAAGCCTTCGCCCAATATCCCTCCGGTAGCCCCGAAGGTGTAGTTTATCCTTATGTTTTCTTTTGTAGAGTCCTTCCTATAAAACATTATGATTTTATAAATGAGAAGGACTTCTTTTGAATGTCTGTGCTTAGGGTTCGGTTGATGCTTTGATCCTGGAGATCGAGATACTCAGTAACAAAGGCCCTTCGTCATCAATGGGTGATTCTCGAAGCCCTTAGGCCCGATAGGCGTGCCCGATTTACTATACCTCGTGATTGGCTAGGAAACATTACGCCCGACTTAGTTAACAAAGTGCTTACTTCTATAAAAGAGAAAGAGAAAAGGACATAAGTCTTATCTTGACCCTCCGAGTTTGTAAATTGGTCTAGCGGACAACAGGAGTCGGTTATGGCTTCATCCTCATCTTCGGAGTTCATGGACTAGTCTGATGTAGAACAAGATCCTACTGCGGTGGAGTTTGGCAATCATGAGCTTCAAACTTTGGCGCAGCTTCAAGAGGAACATAAGGCCTGAAGGGCTTTGAAGAAGGCAAGGCAGCCTAGGGCTAGGAAGAAAACCTCTATAGCCACCTTGGCATCGGGTCTCGAGGAGGGCTCTCGGAGCCAACCTGACCTTCGGCAGCAGAAGGGTTTTCGGTTCCTCCTTGGGCTAGATTCTAATTTTTCATAGTGTTATCATTCTTCATCTTTTATCTACGTTGTATTGACATGATTCTTGTTGTATTTACAATATTTTAAAATAAAGTTCATGAATTGAGTTGCCTCTTTTTTTGAGTTCATGTGTATTGTGATTGCAGGGGAGGGAAGTTTTTATTTGGAAGGTGCCAGCTTGCGCAAAAGATTAGTACGACTCATAGCATGAATTGACTGTCCTGTAAAGGATTCATATATTGGCCGCTTCGGACTCTTTTTAGGATGCTTCGGACAAGCGACCTGGACTCCATTTGTTGGATGTTTTTGGCCGACTCTTTCATTTCTATCTTTTTCTAGGATGCGTCGGGCTGGTGGCCTAGAATCCATTTGTAGGATGCTTCAGGCCGGTGGCCCAGAATACATTTGCAATATGCTTTGGGCCGGTGGCCCGAAATCTATTTGCAGGATGCTTCGGGCCAGTGGTCCGGAATCCATTTGCAGGATGATTTGGGCTGGTGCCCCGAAATCCATTTGCAGGATGCTTCAAACCGGTGGCCTAGAATCCATTTGCAAGATGCTTCGGGCCGGTGGCCCAGAATCTGTTTGCAGGATGCTTAGGGCTAGAAGCCTGGAATCCGTAGTGTAGTCGCTTTGCACTCTTTTTTAGGATGCTTCGGGATAGAAGCCCGGAATCCATAGTGTAGTCACTTTGGACTCTTTTTTAGGATGCTTCGGGTTGTTGGCTCGGAATCCGTTATCTTACGAATGGTGTCATAGCTCACTGAAACGCATCTCGTACCTTAGTGCGTCCACCGTGGTAGGGGTTTGTTTCAGGGTGTGGATAGTTCGATCAGTAGCTTTTTATTTATGAATAGGACACAATATTTTGTTACAATGACCCTACGCGAAGTAGCGCTTGAGGTGCTCTATGTGCCAAGTGTGCCTCAATTCCTCTCCTTCTAGGTTGACCATCTTAAATGACCCTGGTCGGCTGAAATGAAGGATAATATATGGGCCTTCCCACTCGGTTCCTAGCTTCCCCAGGGAAAGTATGCTCCGAAGAACGAGGTGCCCTGGCCTTAATTCTTTTAGCTTCACCTTGGGGGCATACCATGCCTTCGTCTACTCATGGTACTTCATTAGGTTGGTGATGGCCCGAAGCCTTGTTTCTTCGGAAAAGTCCAGTGAGACGTGCCTTTCCCCTTGGGCTTCAGGCTCGATTGTTCGCAAGGACCCTCCTTTTAACTATGTTGGCGTCATGGCCTTGTCTCCGAATAACAATCGGAACGGTGTGAATCCTATCGACCGAGCTTGCATGGTCTAAATGGACCACATAATTTTAGGAAACTCCTCGGTCCAGAGCCCCTTCGTGAGACCTACAATGTGGTGATTTAGGCCAGATAGGATATTTCCATTGGCTCTTTTGATAGCTGCGAAGCACATTTGAATCCCCATCCCTTCGCAAAATTCTCTGAAGGGTTCGGCATCAAACTGGATGCCGTTGTCGATTGTTAGTTGCCTGGGCACTCCAAACCAACAAATGATTTTATGCTAGAAAAATTTCTATACATTATTCGAAGTGATTGCTGTCAGGGGCTTGGCTTTGACCCATTTGGAGAAATATTCAATTGCCACCACTGCAAACTTCAAGCTCCCCTTTCCCTTTGGAAAGGGTCCGATTAGATCCATGCCCCATCTGGCCAGGGGCCATACTAGGGCTATAACTTGCAGAGGCACTAGAGAACTATGGCTCCATCTACCCATCCATTGGCATCATTGGCAGCTGCATACCAAGGCTTCGGCATCAGCCATGATCGTTAGTCAGTAGAGTACTTGGCAAAGCATCTTCCAAGCTAGGGCCCGGTGTGCTAAATGGCTGCCGCATAGGCCGTCATGGATGTCTAGGAGTATTTGCTAGCCTTCGGGCTGAGTGATGCATCGGAGTAGCGGCGAGCATACTCCGAACTTGTATAGCATGCCGTTGATGATGTGATAGCATTGTATCCTAGATCGTAGTCTTGAGAGCTTGGGGCCTTCGGGAAGCATCTTTTTGCTTCGTAGCATACTCATAATTGGGCCCCTCCAATCTTCGCTAGGTATGCAGAGAACTTTAGCGGGTTCTGTAGATGGAACCGAAGGGCTAGATAGCTCCTCGAAAAAAGCTCCTAGCAGGATATCTTGGCCTCCGGCTGCTGGTTGACGGCCCTTGGAATGCTTCGAACGGAGATCCCCTTGAATGCTGCTTCCGTTTTGTGGATATCCACTAGGTATGCAGCGAGGTCTAGATGCCGAACCTGAAAACTTTTATCTACATGCCAAGCAACAATCTGGTAGTCTGTTTTCACAACCACCCGAGCGACGCCAAGCACGCACGCTTTTCAAAGGCCTAACAACACGTCTTCGTACTCAACTATATTATTTGTGGCTTTAAAATTTAGCCTTACAGAATACAACGCTTTTTTCCCGAAGGGTGAAATAATGACCGCTCCATGAGGAGCCATGCTTAATAGCGTGGGCCTCATGGCTCCAGAAGTGATGAGTCATTGTCAACGCTAGTCAAAGAGGACAGAAGAAGAAGAGATCTGCTGTTTCATGGGCCGCTTGTGACTCAGGTACACGGGCAGCAAGCGACTGTCGGGCAGAGGAGGCTGCGAAGTCAGGCTGGCCCAATCCGGGAACATGGGCCAGGAGCAGTAGAAGACCCACTGGGCTGTTGACCAGGACTGACTCAGGTACACGGGCGGTGAGTGATTGCCGGGCTGAGAGAGCTGCGGAATCGGGCCGGCCCAATCCGGGTACCTGGTGCAAAGCCGGTGGAGGCTTTGTCAGTTTCGGCGCAAAACTGACAATCGTTGATCTTGTATCTGACTGTCCAGAAGAGAAGCCGTAGTCGCTACGAAAACTTAGCTTCCGGATAAGTCATCTGTATCTCTAGGCCCACAGTCAGTCAGTCGTGTCTGTAAAAATACCTAAGGGCAGTAGAGTCTTTTCCTTTATTCCTGCGTCTGTAAAAAACCCTAAGGGGCTGGTGGAATATTCCTAGTGTTGGGCAGCCTATAAATAAAACCCCAATCCCTAGGGTTAGGTCACCCTTTTTGGCTGAAATCAATTCATACTCCTTTGGGTCATTTTGTCTCTTTCTCTCTCACTCTTGCTGTGCTCCGCCAGGCATTTATTCATTGCATTTTGCCTTGCATTTACTCCTTCTCAGTAAGATTCCATCTCCTGTTCATGTGTGGATGCGTGCATTATTCTCTCGGAATCAGAACCTTCGGTTTGGTGTGTTTTTGGTGATTTTATTCCTGGTTTTGAGGGCTTAGGTTGCTTCTGTTGCGTGTGTTCTTCACGCAAGTGGTACTAGTTCTTGCTGTTGCAAGTAGTACTACTACACTGTTGCAACAGTACACTAGTACCAGCTTTTTGCTTTTACTACTCATCTTTTTGATCGAAGTAGACAGAGCTGAATCACTTTTCTGGCTGTTTTCTTGCGAAGGATCCCTTCTCTGTTCGAAGCCCCTCAGCTCCGTGAGGCAGGCTTCGATCTGTCAGTCTTGAGGGCTTCATTTTTGACTTCACTCTGTGCTGCTAGCTTTGAAGTACGTTTTTGTATGGACAGCGTGACATACTTCGAACGACAGTGCGAAGGTACTCCGACTTGAGATCTTCGAAGTCCATACTTTGACAGGTTTCGAAGTTGGCTTCGAAGCTTGTCTTTCTGTTAGACTTCGCTCAGTGTTTGCATCCGTCCTCTTCGAAGGTCCTTGTTGTGTTCTGTTCGAAGATAGAGTGTAGGCTTCATTTTGGTCTCTATCGCGTGTCAGCCTTCGCTTTTCCTTTCGAAGGTTGTTTGCTTTGTGTGCGTGTTCGAAGCAGGCTCCGACTCTGTCATACTTCGCTCTCATTCACACTTGACCTAGGATAGACAACACACCTTCGACAGACTTCGACTTCCACCTCCGAACCAGACTTCGACCAGCGAAGTAGACCTCGACCTCCGACGCAGGCTTCGACCCCGCGAAGCAGGCTTCGACACTGCGAAGCAGGCCTCAACCAGCGAAGCAGGCTTCGCCAAGTTTCGAACAGGAGACAGATTTCGAACGGTAATTTCTCACTTCATTCTTAGTGCACTTAGAGTGCTATATTGAGAAGTTTGTCTTGCCTTGTCTTGTGTTTATTGTTTATCTGTCTATTAGCACTGCTTTGGTAGTTCTCTGTTTGACATCAGCTGTTTCTAGGCTAGATACCTTTAGACTTAGGCTATCTGCTCATATTCTGCTGCTTGGTCTTTTGAGGTGCGTTGGGTGTTGGGAACAGGCCATATATTCGAAAGAATTTTTAAGGCGCCCATTCACCCCCCCTCTGGTCGCTACTTTCGGTCCTACAAGTGGTATCAGAGCGAGGTTAGGGTTTTTCCATACCTTAACCGGTTCTAAACCCCAGTAGTGACCATGACGTCTCCTGGCAAGGTCCCGTCCTTGGAAGCCTATGGCTATAACTATTGGAAGACTCGCATGCGAGCCTATCTCATGAGCTAGGGTTTGGACATTTGGGACATTTGCGTTCACACCACGTTTGTCATATTGCCAGTCGCTGAGCATGGTACTGCTGGTATCATTGCTCAGCATCTGAGCAATAGTAAGGCTGTGAACATTCTTTTCTCTGGTTTAAGTCCCACTGAGTTTGAGCGTGTGAGCCATCTCTCCACTGCGAGAGAGATCTGGGCTACCCTCAAGGCACACCATGAGGGAACAGCACAAGTCACGGCTCGGCTCTATCAGACCTACCGGCGTGAATATGAAAATTTCACATAGAAGCCGGGTCAATCTGTTGAGGCTTTGTTTGGTCATTTTCAGTCGATCATAAACAAGCTTCGGGACAACAAGGCTGAGGGTGCTCAGTTAGTCTTAGATCATGAGCAGGCGCTCAAGGTTCTCCATACCTTGGACCCAAAGATCTGGGAGATCAAGGTATCTTCTATCATTGAGAGTACTTCTTATGATACCTTGACCATTTCTGAGTTGTTTAGCAAGCTGAAGGCTACTGAGGTTGATATCCAGCTGAGATCAAATCTCACTGGTTCTGGATCAAAATCTCTGGCCCTTGCTACACCTTCTGTTGATCCTTCTTCTGTGAGCTGTGCTGGGTTCTCTTTGATGTCTATCACTGAGGACCAGCTTGAGTTGTTGGGAGATGATGATTTGTGTCTCTTTAACAACCGGGTGCGTCGTGTCTATGACAAGAGAATGTTCAAAAGACACGGCACAAAATCCGGATGCTTTGAGTGTGGTGATCCAGGACACTTCATCGCCGACTGCCCCAAGAGCAATGGACACAAGAAGGGCACCAGTGGCATCTTCCACGACTCCGGCAAGCACGAGAGCTCATCCTTCAACAAGGGCAAGCCAAAGACCAGATTCTTCAAGAAGGCCCTGAAGGATTACCGGCGAGAGAACAAGAAGCGCGACAAGGCCTTCTTCGCCGAGATGGAAAATAGCTACTCCAAGTGGTCCACGTCTTCTTCCTCTTCATCGAGCTCAAGCGATGAGGAGATCGCCATCAGGAAGGGGAAGGACAAGGACGATCCGGCGGGTCTCTGCTTCATGGCCTTCGGAGACAAGCCGAAGAGCCGCACACACCAGCGCCGAAGATCCCGCAAGAGCTTCTGTTCAATGGCTCTTGGGGATAAGGAAGAAAAGAGCTCCTCCAACGACTCCGACGACGACGACAATGAAAAGGTATCATCCTATGAGCGCGAAATCGTTGATTTACTTGAGAGCAATCGTCAGGAGTTGAAATATCGGGAAAAACTGCTTAGGGGGGCTAAGAAGAGGATAGATGAGTTAGAGAGTGAGCTTGCCGTAGCCAACGGCAGAATTGAGAGTCTATCTTCTTCCCCTTGCTTGGGTGATAGCAGTGAGTGCCCGAAGTGTGAGGTGCTTCTGTGTGACCTGTCGACTCTGAAGTCCAGGTACACAGAAAGGGTTGATGAGAGGGACGCTTTGGCCACTGAGCTTGAAGGCGCTCAGCTGGCGCTGAAAGATGCTCAAGCCACTATCGTCGCACCCTGTGTTGATTGCCCATCTCATCTAGCTTCCTTAGCTGAGCTAAAATCCAAGGGCGATGAACATTTGGGTGATTTGGAGAGGTTGAGAGCTGAGCTTGCGCAGACTAGGCTAGAGCTTGAGACATTGTCAGTTCCACCCACTGTCTGTGAGAACTGCTTGTCTCTTAGACTTGAGTTGATCAAGCTAAAAGTCGAGAAGTCTGTCCAAGTAGAGAGTGAGTGTGAGACCTGCTTGTCTCAGGTGGAGGTTCTAGCTTCCTTGAGAGAGGAGCTAGCAGATTCTCAGAATGAGAACTTTTACCTCCGTTCTATCTTGAGTTGGATCAGTGCCAGAGAGCCACATCTCGGCATGATGATCCAGCAGTTCAAGATGCAGGATGGGTTTGGGGTAGGTTACACCTACACCAAGGCTGACTTTGAGAGTGCCATTAGCCGGGCAGTGGAGTGGAGTAAAATGACTCCAGAGCAGAGGTATCCCAAGACTCACTCCACTGAGTCTTCCCAGGCTTGTCAGCCCAAGGATGGAGTAATTCATGAACCACCCAAAGCTCCACCCAAGAAGCCTATCTGGGTTCCAAAGCCCAAACACCTCCACTCTTCTCTAGACTCTCTTCCTGGACCTTCTCAACCCAAGAAGACTACACCTAACACCACCAAGCCCAAACATCCCAAGCCTCAACCACATCCCAAGAAGCCCACCTATCATTGTGAGTACTGTCAGAGAGACGGGCATCTTGTGGAGTTTTGCTTCAGGAGGAAGCGGGTTGAGAGAGCAGAGAGAGCTCGTGGTGATCAGGAGCAGTTCTACCAGTAGGATGGTAGACTGCGGGTTCCTCGACGCGGGGAGAGGCTAGAGGCCAGGCCGCGTCGTGTAGGTGGTGATAGGGGAGATGACTTTTATGCCCGTGCTCCAGATGGTGGTGTCCGTTCTGGCAGAGTTCCAGGCCGTGTTGGCTACGGTCCTAGACCTCGTGGCCGCAGGTTTAGGCAGAACCGAGGACCGCGCTTTGAGCCGCGTTTTGGTCCAAACTCTCATGATGATTTCTGCTTTTCGTCTTTTGAGCAGATGGCTTGACACTGGTTTAGCTCTTTTGCTAAACCTGGTGCCGGACCATTTGCTCCCACTTACAGCCACTGATTGTGTAGGATCGGGGACTGGAGGACGTTTGGATCATGGACTCAGGATGCTCTCGCCACATGACGGGACATCGCAGATGGTTCTCCAGTCTCACTCCCCCGAGCTCCAAAGAATATATCATGTTCGGGAACAGTGGTCAACGGAAGGTAAGTGGCATAGGCTCTATTCGCATTTCAGATCATTTCTCTTTGAAGAATGTTGCTTTGGTTAAGAATTTGAACTTCAATTTGATTTCTGTTTCGCAACTTCTTAAGGATGGTTTGGAAGTGCGTTTTAAGAAGGGCAATTCTTCTGTGTTTGATTCTAGAGGGTCTTTGATTTGCCAGATTTTACCATTCGGTAAAGTTTTTCGAATTGACTTCTCTAGTTCTTTTGGCCCTTCTCGCTGTTTGATGGCTGGATCCTCCTCTGAGCTCTGGAAGTCGCATAGGAGGTTAGGTCATTTGTGTTTTGATTTGCTAGTCAGGTTGAGCTCTATGGACCTCATCCGAGGATTGCCCAAGCTTAAGATGGAGAAGGATCTAGTTTGTCATCCCTGTCGTCATGGGAAAATGGTTGCCGCTTCTCACTCACCTGTGACTCAGGTGATGACTTCGTATCCGGGCGAGCTTTTACACTTGGACACAGTTGGTCCAGCTCGGGTACGTTCAGTCGGTGGGAAGTTGTACACACTTGTGATTGTTGACGACTTCTCTCGATTCTCGTGGGTTTTCTTTTTGGAGTCTAAGGATGAAACTTTTCAATTTGTTCATGACCTGATTTTGAAACTAAAGAATGAGAACAATGGTCGGATGCGAGCAATTTTCTCCGACAATGGCTCTGAGTTCAAGAACTCTCAGTTCGTCAGCTTCTGTAGTGATCAGGGTCTGGACCATCAGTTTTCTTCCCCTTATACTCCCCCACAGAACGGCGTTGTGGAACGAAAGAACCGCACACTAGTCGAGATGGCCAGGACGATGCTCGACGAGCACAGGACTCCTAGGCGGTTTTGGGCTGAAGCCATGAACACGGCTTGCTATCTGGCCAACCGCATTTTTATTCGAGCTTACTTAGGTAAGACTTCATATGAGTTGCGGTTTGGCAGACAGCCCAAGGTGAGCCACTTGCGAGCGTTTGGCTGCAAGTGCTTTGTGATCAAGAAGGGAGGGCATTTGGACAAGTTTGAGTCTCGTTGCTGGGATGGTGTTTTTCTTGGTTATGCATTGCATTCTCGAGGTTTCCGTATTTGGAACCTCGAATCCCAGCAGCTTGTCGAGACTTGCGAGGTTTCTTTTGATGAGTCCTTGCCTTCTTTAACTCCTTCTTTTGAGCTTTCTGGTGATGATGAGCTCGGAGAATCCATCTTTGAGGAAGATGAGGATACTCCAGCTGCTGATGAGGGTGGGCCGTCTGCACCCCCTGCAGAGCCCACACCTTCTAAGACTTCGACTGAGGATGAGGGCGGACCTTTGATCACTTCTTCCACTATGATCGAGCCCCCTCGGTCGAGTCCAGAGGTGCCAGCTGCTGACTCCGGTGAGGTGACTTTAGATCACCAAGGATCCCGAGCAGTTCAGCATGATCACCCCTCGGAGCTCATCATCGGTGATTTTACTAAGAGAACTTTGCGTTCTTCTACCTCTCTTGCTGTGTTTGCTGAATCTGCTTTTGTTGCATCTTTTGAGCCCAGAGATGTTTCTCATGCTCTTTCTGATTCAAATTGGATTAATGCTATGCAAGAAGAGCTTGAGAATTTTGTCCGTAATCGGGTTTGGACACTAGTTGAGCCGCCACCAGGATGCAACCCCATAGGCACCAAATGGGTGTTCAAGAACAAACAAGGTGAAGATGGGGTTGTGGTGTGCAACAAAGCTCGACTAGTTGCCCAGGGTTTTTGCCAAAAAGAGGGTATTGATTTTGAAGAAACTTTCGCTCCTGTTGCTCGTCTTGAGTCCATTCAGATTCTTCTAGCTTTTGTCGTTTCGAAGGGTTTTAAGCTTTTTCAAATGGATGTCAAGAGTGCTTTTCTGAACGGGTACATAGAAGAGGAGGTTTATGTTAGGCAACCCCCCGGTTTTGAGAACCCCAAGTTTCCTCGACATGTTTTTAAATTGCAAAAGGCTTTATACGGGTTGAAGCAAGCCCCCAGGGCTTGGTATGACCGGTTGAAGCAATTTTTGTTGGGGAAGGGCTTTGTGATGGGTTCGGTGGATAAAACTCTTTTCTTGCTCAGAGATGCTTCAGATTTTTTAGTTGCTCAGATTTACATGGACGATATTATTTTTGGTGGTACTACTAATAATCTTGTGTCCAAGTTTTCTGAGCAGATGCATAGTGAGTTTGAGATGAGCCTCATGGGTGAGCTCAAGTACTTCTTAGGGCTCCAGATCAAGTAGACCAAGGACGACACCTTCATCCACCAAGGTAAGTACACTCGTGACATGCTTAAGAAATTTTACTTTGGTGGGGAGTTGAAGCCGCAGATGACCCCGATGGGCACGTTTGGAGGATTGGACAAGGACGAGAGCGGCGTCAAGGTCAACAAAAGGGAGTTTCGAGGGATGATCGGTTCACTGTTGTACTTGACGACAACCAGACCGGACATTCAGTTCGCCGTGGGACTTTGCGCACGTTTTCAATCTTCACCACGGGCGTCTCACCGGCAGGCTGTCAAGCGCATCTTCAGGTATCTCACTTATGCACCCGATCTTGGTCTCTACTATTCAGCATCATCTTCTCTCGATTTATCTGGCTTTTCGGATGCCTACTTTGGTGGGTGCCGGTTGGATCGCAAGTCGACTTCCGGTACTTGCCAGTTTCTTGGTTCGTCTCTTGTCTCTTGGTCTTCTCGAAAGCAATCTGGAGTTGCTCTTTCGACCACAGAGGCTGAGTACGTAGCTGCTGCTAGCTGCTGCTCACAGTTGGTTTGGATGATTTCCACTCTGCGAGATTTTGGGTTGTTCTTTCCTACGAGAGTTCCCTTGTTTTGCAACAGCACTAGTGCAATTAGTGTAGGGAAAAACCCATGTCTCCATTCAAAAACCAAACACATTGATGTGCGTTTTCACTTTCTGCAGGATCAATATGAGAAAGGTGTCATTGACCTTGTTCATGTTGATACCCATCATCAGTTGGCTGATATTTTCACCAAACCCCTAGATCAGTCTACATTTGAGCGTTTACGAGGGGATTTGGGTGTTGTGTATCCTTTTTAGGATATTTTGTGTCAGTTTTATTTCTTCTTTACTCTTTTTTTTTGAGTCTTTTTGTGTGTGTTCATATCTTGCATATTCACATATCACACTTAAGAGCTGCTTCTGTTATATGATTGAACTGCTTTACTTATTCTAGCTGGTACATGCTTTTGATTACTTGTCAATGATCATGTCTTGTCTCAGTTCGCTTGATAAGTCTGATATCTGTCATATGCATGGCTTTTATGCTTTAAAATTGAAAAATGATCACCATTGCTTCTGGTAACTAGCATGCGTAGGCTGAATGTTCTTGCTATCTGTTACAAGCCTTGTAGCTAGTTCCCTACTTAGATGCAAATATGCAACTTGGACATCAGTATGCTTTAATCATGGAAATGTGCTATAAAAATGATGAAAAATCGAGAAAAATGAAAATTCCATGTCTTTTTGATGCATAACTTGAAAAGGTCCAGGTGGGATTGCTTTGTCGCATTACATTTGTTCTGGACTGCGTACCATAGCACTTTGGTATGAACTAGGACAGTGTAGTGTATGCCAAGACCAAGGTCTTAAGCTTCTGATGGTCCAGTTCTGGCCTAGGCTTGACTTGGTCGGTCAGCATAAGGTTTGACACGCAAATAACCCCTGGCATAAATGAAAAAGAGAAAAGAAAAAGCTTGAAAATTGAAATGATAACAAGTTTGCTGAAGCACTTTGTTTTGGACAATGCTTATCTTGGTAGATATCAGTTAGCTTTTGCATCTCATGCTTTACCTTGCTTGTTTACTGGAAAATGTGGTGATGCTTTTGTTTTGCAAAAATGAAAAATGCGTGCTAATGACTTTCCTTAGATATCATCTATTGCACTGATCATGCCATGTGTCTTAGACAGTATGTCTTTTGCTATACCTGTTAGATGTTGTAATTGCAGTAAATCATATTTGAGAAGCATGCTTTCTACACTCCTTATGCCCTCCAGTTGAATTCACTGCATATTTTGAGGGGGAGTTGCATTTCAGGGGGAGTCTGTGTCTCTTTTGAGTGCTTGATGAGTTCACTTGTCAACAAGGGGGAGAAAATTTGGGATCAGAGTTTAAGGGGGAGTTTTTGTCTCGCTTATTCTTACTCTGTTGATATCCTTGTTGTTCGGAAAATCGCACTCATTTTGAGCTTTTACCTTCGGTTAACCATAATGACCGCTTATTGCTTTTGTTCGGTTTTTGGTCATTAAGGTTAAACTTTTACTTTATTTTTCTTCTTTGTTTTTCTTGTGCTTTGTTTTCGTGTTTCCACATTTGCTTGCAGGTGCCGAAGAGTTGAAGAAGAGGAGTGTTGACAATGCACTCATCAAGGGGGAGATTGAGGAGCCATGCTGAATAGCGTGGGCCTCATGGCTCCAGAAGTGATGAGTCATTGTCAACGATAGTCAAAGAGGACAGAAGAAGAAGAGATCTGCTGTTTCATGGGCCGCTTATGACTCAGGTACACGGGCAGCAAGCGACTGTCGGGCAGAGGAGGCTGCGAAGTCGGGCTGGCCCAATCCGGGTACATGGACCAGGAGCAGCAGAAGACCCACTGGGCTGTTGACCAGGACTGGCTCAGGTACACGGGCGGCGAGTGATTGCCGGGCTGAGAGAGCTGCGGAATCGGGTCGGCCCAATCCGAGTACCTGGTGCAAAGCCGGTGGAGGCTTTGTCAGTTTCGGCGCAAAACTGACAACCATTGATCTTGTATCCGACTGTCCAGAAGAGAAGCCGTAGTCGCTACGAAAACTTAGCTTCCGGATAAGTCATCTGTATCTCTAGGCCCACAGTCAGTCAGTCGTGTTTGTAAAAATACCTAAGGGCAGTAGAGTCTTTTCCTTTATTCCTGCGTCTGTAAAAAACCCTAAGGGGCTGGTGGAATATTCCTAGTGTTGGGCAGCCTATAAATAGGACCCCAATCCCTAGGGTTAGGTCACCCTTTTTGGCTGAAATCAATTCATACTCCTTTGGGTCATTTTGTCTCTTTCTCTCTCACTCTTGCTGTGCTCCGCCAGGCATTTATTCATTGCATTTTTCCTTGCATTTACTCCTTCTCAGTAAGATTCCATCTCCTGTTCATGTGTGGATGCGTGCATTATTCTCTCGGAATCAGAACCTTCGGTTTGGTGTGTTTTTGGTGATTTTATTCCTGGTTTTGAGGGCTTCGGTTGCTTCTGTTGCGTGTGTTCTTCACGCAAGTGGTACTAGTTCTTGCTGTTGCAAGTGGTA
The DNA here is from genome assembly GCA_019279435.1 of Zizania palustris. Taxonomy (NCBI): domain Eukaryota; kingdom Viridiplantae; phylum Streptophyta; class Magnoliopsida; order Poales; family Poaceae; genus Zizania; species Zizania palustris. The sequence continues at coordinate 22,452,377 of JAAALK010000290.1, forward strand.
CTATTTCTTGCTGTTGCAAGTAGTACTACTAAACTGTTGCAACAATACACTAGTACCAGCTTTTTGCTTTTACTGCTCATCTTTTTGATCAAAGTAGACAGAGCTGAATCACTTTTCTGGCTGTTTTCTTGCGAAGGATCCCTTCTCTGTTCGAAGCCCCTCAGCTCCGTGAGGCAGGCTTCGATCTGTCAGTCTTGAGGGCTTCGTCTTTGACTTCACTCTGTGCTGCTAGCTTTGAAGTACGTTTTTGTATGGACAGCGTGACATACTTCGAACGATATTGCGAAGGTACTCCGACTTGAGATCTTCGAAGTCCATACTTCGACAGGTTTCGAAGTTGGCTTCGAAGCTTGTCTTTCTGTTAGACTTTGCTCAGTGTTTGCATCCGTCCTCTTCGAAGGTCCTTGTTGTGTTCTGTTCGAAGGTAGAGTGTAGGCTTCGTTTTGGTCTCTATCGCGTGTCAGCCTTCGCTTTTCCTTTCGAAGGTTGTTTGCTTTGTGTGCGTGTTCGAAGCAGGCTGCGACTCTGTCATACTTCACTCTCATTCACACTCGACCTAGGATAGACAACACGCCTTCGACAGACTTCGACTTCCACCTCCGAACCAGACTTTGACCAGCGAAGTAGACCTCGACCTCCGACGCAGGCTTCGACCCCGCTAAGCAGGCTTCGACACTGCGAAGCAGGCCTCGACCAGTGAAGCAGGCTTCGCCAAGTTTCGAACAGGAGACAGATTTCGAACGGTAAATTCTCACTTCATTCTTAGTGCACTTAGAGTGCTATATTGAGAAGTTTGTCTTGCCTTGTCTTGTGTTTATTGTTTATCTGTCTATTAGCACTGCTTTGGTAGTTCTCTGTTTGACATCAGCTGCTTCTAGGCTAGATACCTTTAGACTTAGGCTATCTGCTCATATTCTGCTGCTTGGTCTTTTGAGGTGCGTTGGGTGTTGGGAACAGGCCATATATTCGAAAGAATTTTTAAGGCGCCCATTCACCCCCCCTCTGGTCGCTACTTTCGGTCCTACACTCCAGCGCCTACCCTAGATGCTTGGTACGCCTCGTTAGTGTATATTGTCCAAATCCCTTCGCTGGCCCCTTTTGGTGTCCATACTACTGGTGGAGTCCATTCTGCCATGAAGTCTGTGAGTACCTAGGACTTTATTATTGTACGAGCAACAAATGTTATGCCAAAATGGGTGAACTCTACGTCCCACTTCCCTATTCTCCCAGTTGAATCTTTGCTCTTGAACATATATCCAAGGGGATATGAGGTTGGGACGATTATGTTGTGTGCTAGGAAATAGTATTGCAGCTTCCTTGAGGCCATCACGAGGGCATAAGCTATCTTCTCGAGCTCAGTATACCTTGTTTTAGCCCCTGAAAGTGCTTTGGACATGAAGTATACCGGTCCTTGAGTTGTCTTCCCTTCGAGCTCTACCTCCCAGACAAGCATAGTGCTTACAGCGAAGCCGGTGGCTGCGAGATATAGTAGAAGGGTTTCTTCAGTAAGGCGGGTTGTGAGTGTTGCTAGGATGGCGAGGTAATCCTTGATTTCATTGAAGCTCTTCTAACATTCAAGGGTCCATGCGAAGTCGTCCGACCCTTTGAGAGCTTTGAAGATTAGGAGACTTTGTTCTGTGGACCTCACAAGGAATCATCTTCAGGTGGCTAGATGGATGGTCAACTTCTGGACCTGCTTTAGATTTGTGTGGGGCTAGCGAAGCGCTAACATCTTGGTCTACCGATGCGGCTATTTTTGGCTCAATCTCTAAAGAAGATAAACGAGGCGATACTAGTGTTACCTGGGTCCGAGCGTGGTCGGGGACGTTGACGTCGCGCTTGATGAAGCCCGCGCATGTCTTGACGTAACTTCCAAGCATTAGGTCTTGTAAAGCCTTCATCTTTGCCTCGATCTCTGCTTGGTCTTCTTCAGGAATATCTTCAAGGGTAGGCATCATGATGTTGCGGTTGTCAATATCTGTGCCCCCAATGGCATCCATCGTCGATGTAGAAGTAGTAGTTGTTGTAGACGTACCCGCAGCCGATGTAGATGTACCCGTCATATCGACGATCCAAAAGTGTGCGGATACTTAGGGACAAACCTAAGCATAACACAACACTAGCATCGTGTTCCGACTACCCTTAACTGTGGCAAGGGGGTTGGAGTCGCCAGGTAATCAGATCAAAACAAATAATCCAATTAGCTGAAAAGAAATATATTAAATAAAATAAACTAATAGGCTGACTGGAACCTGACTGATTCGAAGGGTATAGTGTGAAGGTCTCGCCGAAGGGTACCTTCGGCGTCTGGTGCGAAGGATCTCGCCGAAGATAGTTTTCGGTGTTCGGATTGATCTAGCCGAAGGTAGGCTCCAAACAGATCTCGACACGAGATTGCCTCCAAACGGCAGGGTTCGGTGCGAAGTCTCTAACACGATACAAACACTCCAACGCAACGTGCTGGCACAACTTCGTCCGGAGCGAAGTAGGGGCGTGGTGAAGCCTGACGTGACGAATGTTGGAACTCAGAGCGCACAAACACCTCAAACACAAAGAGCTGAGAGAGAATGCGAGAGGTGGAAGACAAGTGAACAATAGCAAACACAAAAAAAACAACAATGGCGCCCAAACACCTTGCAGCGCGCCTCACACACGATGATCCTTTTATTGCTCCTGTTCACTTCGCATCAAAACACGAATCAACAGCGGCAGTTTTTAAAGACCCCAGACCATGCATGCATGCTTTCCAGGAGCACGTACTCCATCGTCCTGCATGCCCGGCGTGGCGGAGCGGATGACACGCTTGTACGCGGATGACGTGCTAACAGGAACTCCATGCATGCACACTGCGCGCAACTGCCTCCAACAGAATTGCAACAACAACCTTCTACTACATGTAGCCCCCCTACTATGCTAAACACACGCAACTAGCTTCAGAACACCACACCGATGCACACACTACGATCACCATACGATCATTGCACGCGCTGTGTTTATTTCTAACAATCTCCCCCTAAACTCAGCGTCGCCGTCCTGCATTCACAAGAGCATTGCTTCCTCATCGGCATTGGCAAACAACGCCTCCTCCTTCTTAGGCTTGCGGCAGTCCCACGCGAAATGGCCGCGAACACCACAGTTGAAGCACTTCCCAATCGAGGACTTCTTCAATTTCTACCGAGCTTCCCACTCAGCCTCGGTGAGCATGAGTTGGTCATCGTGTCGTTCGCCGCTGGCACGGGTGTGCCGCCGGGAATGCTCGTCAAATGCCTTCAGCCTACCGAACGCCTCCTCGAATGTCATCTTGTTGACATCACAGAACTGCTCGATCCCCGCCACCGTAGGGTACAAGCGATCAGGGACCGTGTTAAGGAGCTTCTTGACCATGGCAGCATCGTCGAGGGTCATGCCAAGACCGGCGTACCTCGCCTCCATGGCGCTGATCTTGCCGGCATAGTCGTCCAGCTCCTGCCCCTCCACCATGGACAACGCGTCGAACTCACCTTTGAGGGTGGCAAGGCAAGCAACCTTCACGCGATCGGCTCCGACGAACCTCGTCTTGAGTCTGTCCCACACCTCCTTCGTCATCAACTTCGTTTCCACCTGCATTAAGATGTCCTCTAGCAGTTCTTGGAGTAGTTGCGCCCGCACCATCTTGTTTTTCTTGTCGTCGACGACCGCACCATCTGCTGGAGCCACAGCCTCCCAGAGACCTTGGGCATCAAGGATCGCCTCCACCTTGATCGCCCAAGCGGTGTAGCTCATCGATGACAATACCGGGTATGACATGGACACCGTACTCCCCCCAACATGAGAACCACTAGTGTGAGGAATCATCGCCATGGAGTCGAGGTCGTAGCGCAGGATCTTGGGCATACAGGCTCTGATACCAATTGTTGGAACTCGGAGCGCACAAACACCTCAAACACAAAGAGCTGAGAGAGAAGGCGAGAGGTGGAAGACAAGTGAACAATAGCAAACACAAAAAAACAATGGCGCCCAAACACCTTGCAGCGCGCCTCACACATGCTGAGCCTTTTATTGCTCCTGTTCACTTCGCATCAAAACACGAATCAACAGCGGCAGTTTTTAAAGACCCCAGACCATGCATGCATGCTTTCCAGGAGCACGTACTCCATCGTCCTGCATGCCCGGCGTGGCGGAGCGGATGATGCGCTCGTACGCGGACGACGTGCTAACAGGAACTCCACGCATGCACACTACGCGCAACTGCCTCCAACAGAATTGCAACAACAACCTTCTACTGCATGCAGCCCCCTACTATGCTAAACACACGCAGCTAGCATCAGAACACCACACCGACGCACACACTACGATTGCCATACGATCACTGCGCGCGTTGTGTTTATTTCTAACAACGAAGCCTGCTGCGGAGCATGTTGGCATGCGGGGCTTGGTCAAACTGACAACAGCGTGACAGTCCGGCATGGGTGGTTGAAGCAGGGATTCCGCCAAGGGGTATTCTGGCAACCTTCGAAACCAACTTCCTGGCTTCGAACACCTCCAGCGAAGGGGCTCTAAATGTGGAAACCTACAAACAGAATAGAAATCAAGTGCCAATTTGGGCTGTGGACTGAATCTACTAAGTGTTGTAGTAGGGAAACGAAGGTAGCAATTTGTTACATAGATTAATGGATACTTCGTAGGTGAAGTAACAAGGCGATAGAAATCTGTTACGTAGATTAACGGGTACTTCACGAGCGAAGTAGCAAGGCTTACCATGGTTTCGACGTGGTCGGCAGAGGGCTTCCAGGCAAACCCATGAAGGTTGCAGAAAGGTAAATAAAAAGTAAAGGTACGGTTCAAAGCTAGGTCTTTGTGATTGATTTGTGTTGGGGGTCCTAATGAACCGACCTCACCGCTATATTTATAGGGGCTAGTTTTCTAATCTCTAAGATTAATCTGGTAAGATTTGGCCTAATCATACGTAGGGATAAAATTAGCCAGAATCAGACTCAAACTCTATCTCTAGAAATCAGCCCGAAGTGGGACTTCGATAGAGCCTGCCGAAGCCTGCTCCTCGGGTCGTAGCTTCGGCGAGGCAGGCCTTCGAAAGCCTTTGGGCCGAAGGTAGCAGGCCGCTGAAAGGCTTCCGAAGCCCAAGGCTTAATGGGCCTTCGGCCCTGTAGGGCTTCGGCCTAACCCAGGACATGTGTATTTTCGGCCCAAATTACCAAAATTGATATTTTGACAATCTTGACCATTAATGCCATTTTTTTCTATCAACAGTGGGTTCATTTTCAAGCCACTAGCGCGTTCTTTCAAAAGCAACTCTCAAATTGGCCAAATGGTTTCCCATAGCATCCGATTTGACTACAACATCAGCTATATAGACCTCTAGCATAACTCCTAGCAAGTCATGAAAGATCAAGTTCATAGCACGTTGAAATGTAGCGCTAGCATTATTTAAACCAAAAGTCATAACTACACACTCAAACAAGCTGACAAAACTAGGGCATTGAAAGGCCATTTTGTAAACGTCCTCTTCGGCCATAAAGATTTGATTATAACCAGTGTTGCCATCATGAAAACTTAGTACCTTGTGTCCTTAAGCATCGTTGATCAACATGTCGGCTATCGGAGTGGCCTTGTTCAAATCCCTGAAATCAATGCATACACGAATATTGCCACTCCCTTTCTTCTCGACAGGTACAATGTTAGCAATCCATACAGCATACCTGCATGGCTTAATAAACTCAGCCTTCAGTAGTCCATCTATCTCCTCTTTAACTCAGTCATACACAGCCGAATTAAAGCGACGAGGGGGTTATTTATAAGGCCTAAACTCAGGTTTAATATGTAGCCGATGCTCCATGAGCTCGTGGCTAAGTCTGGCCATCTCACTATAATCCCATGCGAAAAAATCGACATACGACCGAAGCAACTTTATTACCTCAGCCTTTTCACAAGCCTGCAAATTCTGATTTACAAAAGTCGGTCAAGGAACACTACCATCTCCTATGTATACTTGTTACAATGGGTCGGCCGACGCAAAACCTTGATCTAATTTCTATACTTCGCTAAAATCTTCAATAGCTTCGGCAATACCATCTTTAGAAGACCGATATTTCTCTACACAAGAATTTATCCAGTCAAGATTATTATTACTCGACATGACAACTAATTTAGAGATAGTCGAGCTACACCAGCCGTCTCTACAGACACTAGAACAAAGCACCCCTCGAACACACTAACAAAGTCATAATCCGAGAGGTCTCTACTAGAGAGGCATTTTACCTTGTAATGGATGGCATCAATAGACACATCGGCCAAAGAACCCTGGGCCAAAGTGTCAGCTTGTACAACTTCTACATCATCGCTGTCCCACTAAATCATACACTGTGCAAGGTAGATGGAACACAATAATTAGCATGGATCCAATCATGCCCAAGTAGTACACTATAATTACCTTGCACATCGACAACAAAGAATGCTATCGACAACGTCTTGTTGCCTACCGTCAGCTCTAGAGAAAGTATGCGCTTCACCTCAGAGCTCTTGCCGTTGAAACCGTTGAGCGTCAAGTTAGTCTTCATCAAATTGTCTTCATTTCTGCCGATCTTCTTCAACAGGGAGTACGACATCAGGTTGGCAGTGGCACCTCCATCTACAAGAATCCTAGAGATCGACTTCCCATCAATGTGCCCCCTGACGTAGAGAGGCTTTAGGTGGCGACCCGTATCCTCGGGCTTCTTGAAAATGGCCTCTCGTTGGACGATGCTCAACTAAGCAGACCTCGGCCTCATCTTATGGAAGCATGATGACGTTTATGTCCATCGCCTGCGGAGGTGGTCCCTCAGAGATGGGCGTGTAGTCGCTGTCCATCAGATCATCCTCATCATCGCTCAGAGTAGGAGCCGGGTTTCTCACGACAACCGACTTTTGCTTCTATACCTGCTTCACCACTGGTCAGGGATGAATCTCCTAAAAAATGGTGTCTCGCTCATCCTCGACTTTATTCTCGCGCATCTCCTGAGCCCAAAGACATTGTAGTTGCCTCTTTTTTATTCACATTCCCGGAGGCACCGACGATGGTTGTGGCTTCATGCCGAGCGCCTCAAACTTGCTCTTGGAATTTTTGGCCGAACGGAAATTTCTCGGGTTGGCCTCGGCAATTTTGTGCTTGGAACCAGTACTGTCCTGATTGTTGTCAGTCGGACCGGCCTTATTGGGCCGGTTTGATGGGGTTGTGCCTGTCGGACCAGCTATGGTGGGTCGGTCAGACCGACTAGTGCTGGGCACCTGGGATAGGTCGGTCGGACCGGCCACAGAATGCCGATCAGACTAAGGTGATTTGGGCAGTCTGACTGGCCCTAAGGCAACGGTCAAACCAACCATTCTCTCCTTGGTCATCTCGTGCGAATCGCCTCCGTTCTGCTTCGAAGGGGTCTCCTTAGGGATTGGGATGTCTCGGGACCCCACTTTGACCACGATGGCCTCGAACACCTCCTCTAGATGCCCTCGTGGTGTGACGGACAACCTGTCGAAGATGTCACCCCTTGTCGCGCCCATTTGATTCAGCATGTTATAAAAATCGGAAGTCACAAAGGTAGCAATATAGTAGGGGGCAGGGTACCCGGGAGGTGGAAAGTAACACGGAGGCCACTGTGCCATGGTCAGGTGATGTGGCGGTGGAGGAAATGGTGGCTCCAATAGTCTCGCAAATCGTGGGGCGAACCTACTCTTCGGAGGAGGGTTCGGCATCACTGGAGGTCTTGGTCAAGTGTTCACCGTCGGCTTCTTGCAAGCCACAGCCGAAGATGACGCATTGGTGTTCACTTTCCACACTCCTACCTCAGGGTTCTTCAGCACTAGTGTGTGTGTGCGGGGCTCTCCAATCATGACCTCCTTCCCCTTGGCCGACCCGGCCTGCTCAGGCCGAATCAGCACCTTCTTCCTATCGAGATCAATGGTGTTCACGGGGAAGGGGTCTTGGTCAAGATTCATCTTAGGATTGGTATGCAACTTCAATCGTCCTTCTTCTATGGACGATTGAACCTGTCGACGAAAAACATTGCAATCGTTAGTAGAATAGGAATGTGAATCATGCCACTTATAGTAAGCTTGCTTCTTCAAGTCGTCGGCAGTTGGAATGACATGACCCTTTGGTAACCTGATGAGCTTGTTCTTCAGCAAAAAATAAAATATTTTGTCACACTTGGTAATGTCAAATGCATACTTTACTTCATTGGGCCGACTCTTAGTGGGAGAAGGTCGTAACTCAGAGCAAATAACAGGCTTGGCCTTGCTAGACCAAGTCCACTCTACGGTGTACATGTCAGCCGAGTCATCCTCACTCTTTGATGATTCCTCATCAGAGTGCTCCATGACATGCACCTCGACCTTCAGTTTGTTAAATGTCCTAGTGAATTTCCTATTTTTGGCTCAGCTTTCCTGAACCAAAGCATTCTATAGGACTTGACTAACTTCGAATAAATCATGGTCATCTAGCTTGTCCTTAAGTTCAGAGTGTAAACCATTAATAGCTAGGTCGGCCAAGTCCCTATCAGAAATGTTCAGGGTAAAACATCAGTTTCTAGTGTCCCTAAAGCGCCTAATATACTCAGAGACACTCTCGTTAGCCTTCTGTCTAACCGATGTCAAATGTGAGAGCCTAAGTTCGGTTTCCCAGTATAAAAGTAGTCATGGAACTTCTGCTCTAACTGGGCCCAAGTCTGCATGGAGTTCGGCGGTAACGCCGAAAACCAAGTGAAAGCGGTGTCAGAAAGCAATAGAGAAAATAATCTAAGCTTCAATGCATCTGACCCACTAGCTATGCCACATTGCGCTAGGAATTGGCCTATGTGCTCTAGGGTGACCCACTAGTTATGGGCGAAGGCAGCACATAATAGGTGGTAGGGGCGGTCTAACTGTCCATAGGGCCGGTCTGACCGAGGGTGTAATGGCCGGTCTGATCGACTATTGTTGGCTTCTGAGGATGGCATATACCGGTTTGACTGTCTCAAGGGTTGGTCTGACCGACAGGGTTGAACGTGGTCTCGTCCATAGATGACGAGGCTAGAGACATGATGGTTTTCCTGATACTCCTGTCGGTTCTACTATGTATGTGATGGTCAGGGGGTACACTAGCAATCGGAGTTGGAGAAGCAACCTCAGAAAAGCCAAATCTCCTAAACGTCGCTGTTGGCGCAAATGTTACGCCAACAGGTTCTCTGAGATCAAGAACAGACAAATAAGGAGTTTGCGCTTTAGGACTACCTCGAGCCTCCGAATTGGATAATAACTCGAGTGGTCCGAATGAGTGTGATGAATAACTTGTTCTGGATCCCCTTTTACAAGGTACACAGGGGGGTATTTATAGGGGAAAAAGCATAAGGAAAAGACCTATTTACCCCTAGATTACAACCGACATAGTGGAAACTATTCGGTACCATAAACAAGGTTATATAAGGTAAAATACTACAAGGTAGATGGATAAGCTGGACATCCAATCAATCATGTCTTCAGAGGCTTCGAGGCCTCCATCTTCCATTCGGAGGATTCTCCAGGGCTTCATATTGGTGCACCCTTTGGTGCGGCGACTCATACTTCGAACAACTGCTCCCTAGCTACGGAGTCCTCCTCGGCCTCTGAAGGATTAATCTTTAAGCCCTGGAAATGGAGTAATTTCCCCCAACAGTAGCCCCTCGAATACGCCTCTCTGCGATTAACCTGTTTAGAAAGAAGGCAGTATACGGAAGGAACATTTCTATTTTTTGAGGCTTAACGAGGATTGGGGCATGTTGCGACTTAACCGAAGACTTTGAGTCTAATACGTTCGAACCTCCCCCTTCGGGCTCCTGATGCAAATGGGAACGCACACTGGGAAGGGAACGGTTTCAGAGTGCAAACGTCGCGGAGCACCATTTGACTGTAGCCGTTACAGCGCAAGTGACCGTTACACCCTGCAAAAGGTAACGGTCGATTTTTATGGCGGTTACTCGCCGTTTCACTTACCAGGCCCACTTGTCGGCGACAGAAGCCGAACCTGCAGTGTGAAACCAATCGAAGAGTAGCACTGGTCGTGCGGTTATAAAAGGGGAAGACAGGGATTAACCGGGATCTTTTACCGCATCCATTGTTCTCGATTCACTTTACTCAAATCCTCCAACCTCTTTGAGCACCCAAGCGCGATGGCGAGAACTAGCCACACCACTCCGTCAGCAGCCAGCACCTTAGCGCAGAGGCAGGCGTGGGCTGCCTCGGCAGTGGCGGCAATGGCAGGGACTTCGAGCGGAACTTGGCCCAAGAATCCTCGGGCGCTCCGTCTGCCTTCCAAGAAGAAGATCGCCCAAAGCTTCCTCATCGGCCAATCCGTGAGCACCGCCGAATCTATTGAAGAAGCCGTGGATGGAAAGCTGGGCGTTGGTCTGAGAACTCGGGTCCCCGGGCAGGAATCAACTCCGAGGCCGCGAAGCGGGGAAGTGGTGGTCTTCGAAGCATTCTTCGAAGCAGGCTTGGGGCTGCCGGCCGTGGACTTCTTGGCGGAGGTTCTGGACTTGTTCCACATAACTCTGCCTCGGCTATCTCCCAATGCCAATGCACGCTTGGCCATCTTCGAATGGGCGCTCCGAGCAGAGGGATGCGAAGGATGCTCCGAGATCTTCGCCGCGACCCACGAAGCTATATGCCAACCGAAGCCACAAGACGGGCCTGGGGACTCCAAGGTGACTATAGCCTTCGGCAGCGTCAATTTCCAGCAGCGAAGGGAGCATGCCCTTCATTTCCCTGCAAAAGCCATAAACGATAGGTGGTATACAAACTGGATACTTCGGTGGTTTTACACCGAAGTCGGAGAGGACTCCCCCCTCACTGGTCCTCTCTAGGAGATCTGGTTCCGGAAGGAGGCGGACATCTCTCCGAACCCTAGCCTACTCTCGACAAGGCTAGGGCTGCTCACTTCGGTAGCTCGTCGCATGAGCATGCGCGATCTGGCCGAGGAGTTCATTGCCCTTCGGATCCCTCCCCTCGGAGCCAACTGGCCGATCGTGTTTCCACAGGCCTCGGAGGAGGACCTCCGAAACTTAGGTAAGACTTACTCCCTGCAGCATCATATTAGATGAAGGAACCAGTTATATTCATAATTTCATACCTTTTTCTTTCAGCGGCGCCTCTGGCATTGGCTCCGAAGGACATAGCTTGGGCCACCGAACGAGTTCTCGGAGCCCCTTCGGTGGCCGAGAGGCAAAAAAGGCTAGAGCTGGTGGGATGCTGGGAGCGATCCAACAGAGTGTGGAGAGCTCTCGGGATGGAGCCCCCCTTCTTCTGGACTTTGCCTCGACCGGAGCGGCTGCTCACAAAAGGAAAGCCACTGCCGAACCATCCAAGAAAACCAGCAAGCAGCCGCCCAGGAAGAAGAAGGTAGCGAAGCCCCCTTCGCAGTTGGCGCCTGCCTCGTCTGCTTCATCGCCGGGCGCTCAGAGCTCAGCCTCCGAAGAGGTAGAGGACTCCGACGCTCTGACAGCGGTGGCCTTTGAAGCCTACCTGCTGGATGACGACGAAGACCTAGGGGAAGTCCCTCCGGGCACCTCCGTTAGGGAGGTAGTAAGCGCAACCCCGACGGTTCCTCCTGCGCCCGTTGCCGTGCAAGTGGAGTCAGGCTCCGCTACTCCTAACTTGCCTATCCCCGAGGTGGTTACGGCAGAGGTCGCTGCTCCGGCAAGAAATGTTGAGGTCAGGACATCAGGAGATGACTTCGCCGACATCCTTCAGATGTACAAAGTCCTGGAGGATCCAGCGATCCTCTCCCACGAGGCTCCCAGATGTACTTTCCGAAGCTCCCTCTTTTTTGATCAATACCTGCACACTATTTCTGAAAACATGCTTATTAATTTTGTTATCGAAGTAGGTACCTCTACGGGTGTCAATGCCTCGGTGGCGTCCGAAGCTCCTGCACCTTCGGAGGCTGCTGCTCAAGCGGACCCTCCCGTAACTTTGGACGCTCCGAGCTTGATGGTGGAGGATGCTTGCCGGGACGGATTTGGTGACGGAGGTCACCCCTGCAGTGACAGCCTCGACCACCGAGGTTGCCTCCGCCGCTGAGGTTCTGGTCGAAGGGGTAGCTGCCGACGGTCGGAGTACTCCTGCTTCACCCTCTTTCGTACCGGGGAGGGGCAAGAGTATTTCTAGCCTCGGCCTTCTTCCTGGCCAGGCCGCGACCTCCGTCGACAATTCAGAGGACGAGGCCGTGGCGGATGATGTTCAAGCTCTGTCTTGGCTTCCTCTGCTGGCTCCATTCTTGGAGCACCGGAGTGGCCTCCAGAAACTCATGGAGCCCTTGGCTGAGAGAAGCCAAGATATCGCCAATTCGGACTTGGTCTCCGTCTTGAGCGAGGCCAGGGCTTCGTCACTCAACACAGCCCTCAAAAGGGTTGCCCTTCAGGTATGAAAAGACACCATAGCTACTTCACATTAGTGATCATAAATACTTCAGTACTTACTTTGTTCTTTTTGCAGGAATTTGTCCTTGCTAGAGCGGCAGCGACTTCCAACGAGGTCGAGGTTAATCGACTTAAACGGAAGGTCACCACCCTCCAGACGGACCTTAACGACTCCACCAGGAGATCCCTCAGGCTGGAGGAAGAGATCCTAGAGGAACGGAGGGCTAGGGTGGCGTCTGACGAAGCCCTCCAGGAAGCGCGACAAGCCAGCGACGTCCTTCGTTCATCCGCCCAAGAGGTCGAGGCCGAACGCATCGTCCTTCGAGCGGAAGTTGAAAGACTCTGCCAAGAGGCTGCTACTTCGAGTGCGCAGTTGGTGGAGCTCCAGGGGGCTCTTAGCCAGGCGATGGCCCATAAGAGCTCTTTAATGCTCCGGGTGGCTGAAGTGTCTGCGACTGCTGCAGGGCTGGAAGCAGCGGAGAAGAAGAATTCTAGTATTGCGGACCGTACCTTGGAGGCTCTTCAGGGTACGCTGGAGTACTTCGGAACCCATGAGCCCCTTGACCGGAAGCTGACGAGGATCCAAGTTGCTTCATCGCTGATGAAGAGCTCCGGCATTCGGTACGGAGAGATCTCCGGACAGTGTGCCAGCATTGGGGTTCTTCGTCACCTAGAATCTCTTCGAATCCCCCTCGGCTCAGTCGGGGGTTCGTCCCCTGGAGGCTTCGTATCCGACGACTTGCTGCGGCCATCTTCGGAGGTGGCTTCAGCCTGGGAAGCCTTCCGGTCGACCTGGAAGACGGACCACAAGGTCGCAGCTAAAGCTTGGATTGACGAGGCCCGTCAGCAGAAGCAAGCGCATACAAGGCCACCACTTCCTGCTTCGCCAGCCCCATCGATTCCTGCTCCACCAACCGACCCGCAGGTCTAGCCACTTAGGGTTACTATGTACATGAAGCCTTGTAAAGCCTCTTTTTATTAATGAAAAAGTTATAAACAAGAACTTGTCTTGGGTGTTCTGCTCTTTTTTAGGTTTTGTCATGCCCTTCGAGCCCTGACTTCGAACTTTTGGAAATTACCGACGAGCTCCGAAAGGAGTGGGCAAACCTCGAGGGCTTGAGGCCTTACTGCCGCTCCCGTTTTTTTGTTCCTCGCGGAGACGGAGGAGAGATCACCCTTGAAGTTTGTCGGGATGTCTTAGCTTATATTAAAGAGGAAGAGAAGGCGGAGGGATCTTCGTCTTCCGACCCTATTGACTGGTCCGACTCAGAGTACCGGGCTGAAGACCCTACGGAGGCTGACTCCGAAAGGCTCCTGACATGGGCCGAGCTTCAAGAGGAGCAGAAGAAACTGCGAGCCTCGAAGAAGAAGAGAAGCACCCGAACTAAAAGGACAATTTCGGCGGCTTCGAGCTCCGTAGGACAAAGTAGCCGTAGAGGTAGCTCTAGAGGCCGAAAGGGTCTCCGATTTTACCTAGGCTTAGACACAAATTTCTCTTGATGTAAAAGTATAATGATTTAATGTGAAATGGTTCGAAAGTATGCTGTGTGACTCCTATCCTCCGACCCCCCTTGTGGGTGGTGGAGCCTTTACTGTAGAGAAGGGTTCGCTAGGCACAATGAATCTCTGAACAACCGCATGCTTCGAATTTGCACTTATAGTTCGCGCCCGAGGACTAAAAATTTGTTCGCTTTTAAAGTCTTTAGACTCTTGTACGGATCCTAACAAGCCGGAGCCTGGAATCCATAGGGTGGCCACCTTCGGCTCTTTTACAGATACATCTTACCCAGAGGCCGAAGGTCTGTTTTTCTTTAAAGTCCTTAGACTCTTCTACGGATCCTAACAAGCCGGAGCCTGGAATCCGTAGGGTGGCCACCTTCGGCTCTTTTACACATACTTCGCACCCGGAGGCCGAAGGTCTGTTTTTCTTTAAAGTCCTTAGACTCTTCTATGGATCCTAACAAGCCGGAGCCTAGAATCCGTAGGGTGGCGACCTTTGTCTCTTTTACAGATACTTCGCACCCGGAGGCCGAAAGTCTGTTATTCTTTAAAGTCCTTAGACTCTTCTAGGGATCCTAACAAGCCGGAGCCTGGAATCCGTAGGGTGGCCACCTTCGGCTCTTTTACAGATACTTCACACCCGGAGGCCGAAGGTCTGTTTTTCTTTAAAGTCCTTAGACTCTTCTACGGATCCTAACAAGCCGGAGCCTGGAATCCGTAGGGTGGCCACCTTCGGCTCTTTTACATATACTTCGCACCCGGAGGCCGAAGGTCTGTTTTCTTTAAAGTCCTTAGACTCTTCTACGGATCCTAACAAGCCAGAGCCTAGAATCCGTAGGGTGGCGACGGAGCCTCTAAACCAATGGTTCGAAGGCAGCTGCCTGGGTCCTGGGAAAAATGCTTGGCTCTACAAGCATCTCTGTCCTCCTAATGCGTCCATCAGGAGTAAGGGATATTCGAAGAGCAAACAAAATTCGACCCTTATCTTCACTAATAGAAGGGAAAGTTTTACAAGTGATTACAAGGGGCCCCTAAGCAAAATAACGCTTAAGGTGCTCCGCATGCCATGCATGCTTCAATCCTTCTCCTTCTAAATTAGCTAATTTAAATGATCCGGGGCGTCCTGAGCGTAAGATAACATATGGCCCTTCCCATTTGTTTCCTAGCTTCCCCAGAGCTATTACACTTCGCAACACTAGATGACCAGGCTTTAACTCATTTAGCTTTATTTTCGGGTTATACCATGTCTTGGTGTGGTCCTGGTACTTAGTCAGGTTGGCGACAGCTCGAAGCCTTGTTTCTTCTGACAAATCCAGCAAAGTGCTCCTGTCATCTTCGTCCCCAGGTTGAATTACGCGAAGCGATCCACCTCTGAGCTCCGTAGGAGTCATGGCCTCATCTCCGAAGAGCAATCTAAATGGTGTGAAACCTGTTGACCTGGTCTGAGTGGTTCGAATGGACCACAAGATTTTGGGGAGCTCTTCGACCCACAGCCCCTTGGCCAATCCAACAATTCGGCGATTCAGCCCGGAAAGGATGTTCCCGTTGGCTCGCTCAACGGCTCCGTTGGACTGTGGATGTCGCACCGCCGCGAAGCATAGCTTAATGCCCAGTTCTTCACAAAATGTTTGGAAGGTGTCAGCTTCGAACTGGGTTCCATTATCCACCGTCAACTCTCTTGTAACTCCGAACCTGCATATAATATTCTGCAAGAAAAATCTTTGCACATTCCTCGAGGTGATAGCTGTTAATGGCTCCACTTCCACCCATTTGAGAAATACTCGATTGCCACCACCGCGAATTTTAAGCCCCCTTTTGCCATTGGGAAAGGACCTACGAGGTCCATGCCCCATCTAGCCATTGGCCACACTGGAGCAATAACTTGAAACTGAGCTGGCGGGCGATGGCTTCGTCTGCCCATCCACTGGCAGCCTTGGCATGTTCGAACCAGTTCCTCCGCATCTCTTACTATAGTTGGCCAATAAAACCCTTGCCGAAGCATCTTGCCTGCTAGCGCACGAGGGGCTAAATGACCTCCGCACAAGCCTTCGTGGATGTCTCGAAGTATGTCTTGACCTTCGGGCTGTGAGATGCATCGAAGTAGGGGTGAACACACTCCAGCCTTGTATAACATTCCATCAATAAGCTTGTAATTTCGAGCTCTTGCTTGCAACCTTCGGGCTTCTGGACCTTCGGGAGGGTTTATGCTGTTTTGCAATATGTTCATTAGCGAAGCCCGCCAATCTGTCATTGGGATGCACAGTACCTCCGAAGAGGGTACTTGAACAGCGGCTGGTTGCGCTAGCTCTTCGTAGAAAGCACCCTCCGGGAGGTCCACCGCCCCTGCTGCAGCCTTTGCAAGAATATCTGCAAGTTGGTTCTCTGCCCGAGGGATACTTCGAACTGTAAATCCTTTGAATGCTGCTTCGGCCTTGCGGATTTCTTCAAGGTATTGTGCTAGATGTGGATTCTTTGCTTGAAAACTTTTATCAACATGTCCTGCAACGACTTGGGAGTCTGTCTTAATCACTATTCTTGCAGCTCCGAAGCACCTCGTCCCGCACTTCGTCCTAGGTACTCACCCCGAAGGGTTAACACCGACTTGCAGTCCTTCATGTCATGGCTCCTATTATCGCCATGCACGCAGCAGAAAAAACTCTAGTGCCTGCCGGGCGCTCTCTCTTGAGGTTTCGGTGCTCCAGCTTTGAAGTTCTGTGCTTGCTGGAAATTGGCAGGTGCCTTCGGGACGGAAGGTGCAATTCTTAGCACCTCCGAACGGAAATGCTTCTTCCCCCGTTTGTACTCGTTGAAGCGGTTGTCTTGTGGAGGCTGTAGAGGAGTGGAGGCTTCGGGCTTTTTGACTTCTCGGAGGGTGGGCGATGGTGTTTCAGCTTGCCGAAGACAGCCTTCCTCCGCCTTGGCATACTGTTCGAAGTATGCCATGAGCTGCGCCACGGACGTCACCGGCTTCCGATGGAGTTTGCTGAGGAGGTCGGGGTTCAGCACCCCTTCCGAAGAGGTAGACAGGCCCTTGATCTGTGATTTGGTGTGGGCGAAGCGCGTGAAGTACTCCCGGAGGGTTTCTCCCACCCGCTGCTTCACCTGGAACAAACTTCCTGTGGACATCGGGGCCACGAAGGTGCCTTGGAAGTTGCTCACAAATTTCTTCTTCAGCTGCTCCCAGGAACTGATCGATCCTGGCTTCAGGGACCAAAACCAGCGAAGTGCCACGCCTTCGAGGGCGAGGGGGAAGCATTTTTCCATAGTGCTTCGCACCCCTCCACTTGCTTCTATTGCTAGGGCGTATGAGCGGGCAAACTCTCCGGGGTCCGACCCCCCGGAGTACTTGTGCAATTTCGAGGCCTTGAATCTGGGGTCGAAAGGCACTCTCTGTAAATCTGAATGTAATGGAGACTCGCTATCGAAGGATGCATTCTCGGTTTCCTCCGGTACTTGGATAACTTCTGGGAGATTGTGGGTACCACCGTCTTGAGGCCCTTTTGGAGTTTCGGTGGAAGCTTAAGTGCGGAGGCGATCGGCGGCCTCTTGCCTCCACCTGGATACTTCCTCCTGAAGCCTGGCTAGTTGTGTAGCCTCGGTTTCGGGAGGGCCTTCGTCTTTGTCGGAGGGCACCTCTGGGTCTCGGGAGCTGACGTAGTCGGTCTGAAGCACCGTAGGAGGAGTCCGAGGGCCCCGGGGTACTCGACGCCCAGCAGTCTCGGTGGGAATCACCGGATTAGCCGAGGGTCCGGCTCCTGTGGTCCGAGGGGACCTTCGGAGGGGACCCGAAGCCTGACTTCGCTTCGGAGGCATAGCTAGCCACGAAGAGGTCTTGGAGACAGAGGACTTCGAACGACTCGGGAGGTCGAGTGAAGGCCTTCGGGCTGCACTAAGAAGCCCTTAACTGAATGGTGCGTGGAATCTTGAGACTCCGAGGCTCCCTCCGTAAGTGCTCTTCGAAGTGCAGTCAACAGCAGAGAACAAGCTTTTAGAACTTGGTTCCCCATGGACGGCGCCAATTGTTGCTGCAAATGTTACGCCAACAGGTTCTCTGAGATCAAGAACGGACAAACAAGGAGTTTGCGCTTTAGGACTACCTCGAGCCTCCGAATTGGATAATAACTCGAGTGGTCCGAATGAGTGTGATGAATAACTTGTTCTGGATCCCCTTTTACAAGGTACACATGGGGGTATTTATAGGGGAAAAGCATAAGGAAAAGACCTATTTACCCCTAGATTACAACCGACATAGTGGAAACTATTCGGTACCATAAACAAGGTTATATAAGGTAAAATACTACAAGGTAGATGGATAAGCTGGACATCCAATCAATCATGTCTTCAGAGGCTTCGAGGCCTCCATCTTCCATTCGGAGGATTCTCCAGGGCTTCATATCGGTGCACCCTTCGGCGCGGCGACTCATACTTCGAACAACTGCTCCCTAGCTTCGGAGTCCTCCTCGGCCTCTGAAGGATTAATCTTTAAGCCCTGGAAATGGAGTAATTTCCCCCAACAGTCGCCTCCACTCTAGAGTCAACCATGGCCTCCAGATGATTTGTAAAAGTAGCGCTAATGTCTTGATCTATTGTGGTGGATATCGCTTGCTTGATGTCCCGAGAGGATAGTCGAGGGGATGATGGTGTTACCTTGCTCCCAGAGAGGTCGGGGATGTCGATGTTGCGCTTGACGAATCCCCCGTGGGTCTTGGTGAAGCGCCCAAGTAGGAGAGCGTGCAGCTCCTTTGTATTGGCCTCGATCTCTACCCTATCTTCCTTGGAGAGGTCGTCGAGGGTGGGGAGGATGATGTTGCTATTGTCGATCTCTGCGCTCCCCATCGGGTCTATCGACATCGAGGGTCCTATTGATGTAGACGTAGTAGACGTACCCGTCGCCGATGTAGTATCACTTGGTATGTTTCTCCCCAGCGGAGTCGCCAAAAAGTGTGTTGATGCTAAAACCTGACGGTCAAAGTACCAATGCACTGATGTCGATTCGACGATCCAAAAGTATGTGGATACCTAGAGATAACCCTAGGTGTGACACGACGCCGACGTCGTGTTCCCACGGTCCTTGATAGTGACAAGGTAGTGGACTCACCAGGCAATTAAATTATACCACAGGGGTACAACCTAATTAACCGATGTGTGGAAAAAGTGATCAACCTGCCAAACCAGGGGTCGGTTGGACCGAAGTAGCAGGGTCGGTTGAACCGGTCAAGAAGGGCCGTCAGACCATCAGGGAGAGAAAGGGGTCGGCCATGTCTAACAACGCACAGCCGGTCGAACCGACCGTGTACCACTTGTCAGACGATGCGTGCCGGCAGTGGGGTGATGGTCCGGCACAGCCCGGTCAGACCCGTCAGTCAATGCTGGTCAGACCAACGGTGATAGATCTGAACGCCTAAATTCATCGACGGTCATCTTGCGGTTGGTGGCTTGCAGCGAGAGTTCTTGGCGAAGAAGGGGAAGATGAAACACTGCAAAAACACAAAGAGATAATAGGCAATTCGGCCAAGAGAGCGAATTACCGATAAAAACCGATAAAACCGATAAAAATTCGTTACGTGGATTAAACGGGTGATTCACAAGCGAATCAACAAAGCTTACCGTTATTACGACGCGACGGACGAATGGTTTACAGCGCAAACCAATAAATATGGATGTGCTAAACTAATCCTAGGGCAAGGAAGTAGATTGAAAAGTAAAGGTACGATTCAAGGTAAATAATAGATTGGATCTATTAGGATTTTGGGAGGGTCCCTTGAATTGGCCTTGCCCCTATATTTATAGGGGTTAGACATGACGTGCTTGGGCTATAACTTGACTTACGTACGAGTCCAATTCGTTAAGAATTGATTAGAGATAAAAATACCCCAAAATCAATTAATCTAAATCAAACTCAGACTGAGCAGGTCTGACCAGACCCATATGGCCAGTTTGACCAGGTCTACATGGCCGGTCAAACCGGGCCTACAAGGTCGGTTAGACTGGCTTGTGCCAGGTTTGGCATATTTTTAGCCCAAAATTACCAAAATTGATATTTTGACAATTTCAACCATTAATGCCATTTTTGTTATCAACAAGACAAAATTACTGATAAAAAATGATAAAACAATAAAAATTTGTTATGTGGATTGAACGGACGATTCACGAGCGAATCGATAAGGATTACCATGATTACGACGTGGTGGACGGATGGTTTACATCGCAAACCAAAAAAGAAGGACGTGGTAGCTAATCCTAGGGCAAGGAAAGTAGATTGAAAGTAAAGAATGATTAAAGGTAAATAATAGAAGTGATCTAATATGGTTTCGGGGTGTCCATTGAATTGGTGTTGTAGTCATTGCGTTAGCTACAAACATGTTTCTATAATAGGGGTGTAGACACGAACCTCAAGGATTCTTAGAGAGAGAGCATTTTTATACTGGTTCAGGCCTCCTCTGCGGATAATAACCTTACATCCCATTTGTAGTATTTTTCACTATGGGGTTGTCCCCCCTATTACAAGGGTGGTGCCCAGCATATATAGGCAAGAAAGTAAAGGAAAAGTCGATTCTACCCTCTACTTACAGTAACCTTTTTATTGGGCCTTGAAGGGGTAAAACGGTAAGAACTATTCGAGTACATGTGCAACTTTACAAATGTGGTGGTTATATGTCAATATCAGGGGCAGGGGCCCCTGGTATTGCTACTCATTTTATAGCGGTATTGGGATATTTTACAGCCTCTAAGCCGGAGCACTTCGTCGGAGAGTCTTTGTTTGGGGGCCTCGGGGAAGGTCTCAGAGGGCCGTTCGAAAGGGGGCCTCTGAGAGGGCTTCAGAGTGGTCATCGGAATGAGACCTTTGAGAGGGCTTCGGAGTGGCCCCGGAGAGGGGACCCGAAGGGGGACTTGCGTGGGACTCCGAAGGTGGCCTCGTGTGGGACCCCGCTGTCCATCTAGCCTTGCGATTCCTGTCTTCGCGATGATCTTGTATGAATGGGGGCTGGGGCCTGATTATAGGCCCCACCAGCCCAGCAGGCTCTGGCCCTCAGGGGCTTCAAAGCTCACTGTCATTTGACCCTTGTTAGGGAAAACCTATTTTCCCCAACAGTAGATCCTCGCACGTAGCCCTTCGCAATGAAAGGGTGCATGTGCCCTGGGAAAATGACGCTCGTAGAATGTTGTTCGCGGTTGGTAAGCCTTCGTAGCTTGGGCCCAGAGTTTAGCTTCAAACTGTGTGATCATTAAATGCCTGGCTAGAGCTGACGGGACATTCTTGGGAGCCCAAATGGTGCCGGGGCCAATGATCGGAATGGATGGGACGTCCTCGAGAGCCCAAGCGGCGCCGGGGGCCAATGGTATGAAACCAAGCTATTTTCTGAGCGGGGTGTGACGCTTCATATCTTGGCCCCACTGGTCATAGACTGCAGGGAGTGGTCTATGGGTATCAAAAATTTTGACCATGGGGGCACGCGGCGGCTTTTACCGCCTATAAAAGACCATCGGCGCCCCGCCATCCTGCACGTGCCTGCGCATTTGCTTCTTCCTTGAGCTCTAGCCACCCTCAAAGCCTCTAGCCTTCTTCTCCGGAGCCCCTAGCACCTTTGTGCCCGGGGCCCCTAACGCCTTTGAGCACGGAGCCCCTACCATGATGCCGAAGAAGACTCCGTCGAAGAAGGTACCCTCCTTGGGCGGGGGGTCAAGCTCCGTCCAAGTCCAGACGGCCACGGCGGTAGTGGCAGCGAGGCCTTCGGCGAGGCACCTCGAGGTGTTAGACCTTCGATCTCCTTCAGATAAATTCGAGCAAACTTTGGAGCTGCAAGTACAGCCTCTACAGAGGGGTCCATCCAGTGGATTTGTGCTGGAAATGTTTCTGCCGAAGTTAACCTTTAGGTACTGGGGTCTGAGACTATTCCGAGTCCTCGGTGTGATGAAGCGGTGGTCTTCGAGGACTTCTTCGAGGCCGAGCTCGGGCTCCCAGCCAAAGGTATGCTCATGTCTTATAATCCAGATTATAATATAGATTTAATACATATTATAATACAGATTTAATGACACCTCAATGGTCTCAAGTATAAATGCATAGAGTCTGATCAACATGTTTTGACCAACCAAAATAAAGCCTTCTTATAATTTAAGTTTTGAACTGCTTAGATATATTAATGGCTGGCATGCGAAAGATAACTTACGCCGACCGTCCAACTCGTAATGAGGTGGTCCCTAGTGAGCCTACATTACTAAAACCAACTTAGCTGCAAGGATGAAAAATGTTCTAATTTTATTCTTTGTTAAGGTTTATGAAATTTGACGAGATAGAGTTCCACCACATAGGCCATCTATGGAGTGTCGTCGTCAGAGTAGATGTTAAGTTTCACCCTGACGAACATCACGACACACAACAATTTATCTTAATGGATATTACTGTAAGTTGCACACATGTTGGACTAAATCTTACATAGTAGTGAACATATGACATATTCTAAACCCTAACATTGTACGTAGGGTGCTAAAATAGAAGTCATTGCATCAGAGCTAGAGAATGTTCATAGATTTAATATTCTTCTAAATGAAGGACAATATTATACTATTCATCGTCTCTATTTTCAACCCAATCTTAAACGAGGCATTGTATTATCGGAGCATTGCACATGCCTTTAAAGGTTGTCTTAGGAGAAATACAATAGTTGAGTCTTACATTCTTCCAACTAATTCTCTCCTTATCCAAAATATCTATTGACATATCATGACATGTGGATTCGTCCGAATAAGACGTTCGTGGGTACATTCGTAGATTAAATCGGCGATGCATAGTTTCTAAAAAAAGATAGTTGTCTTACTTATAGTATGATTGTTTGCACAGACATAGTTGGAGTGGTTGTTTATTGGGGAAAATTGGAACGTATTGGAGGCCTATATAGGTAGGTAACACTTATGGAAATTAGGTAATTCATAAGTTAGATATCGTCATTTATATTGTCATAAACAACCACATTGTTGTTGGAATTTGGAAGCTAATGAAAATTTGATCTTCTTTTTTAGATTAAACATGATAGTTGTTGGAATTTGGGGTGATTGCCTCACTAATCACACATCTGACTGGACAGAAGCTCATCGTAACAACCATATTGTTTTAGGAACTATGCTTCGACTTCACAAGAAGCACAGTAATTCAGCCCTAACCCACTTTATCATTCATAAAGATATAGTTATGTATTGAATTACACTAATATTTGTTCTACTTAATGATAGGATGTTTAGAGACTTCAGAACACACTATGATAAAGTTTAATTCGATTCATCCAGCAACACTACCTTTGCAAAGTAAGTAGTTCCAACAATACAAACGCAATCTAATTATGTAATACATCGCATAATATTATAGATATTATTAATTATTTTATTTGAAATATAAATGCATACTTGCGGCAACGTGTGAGTTCAAGAACTATGGATCTAAGATTTGTCAATAGGTTCATGGAAGCTAGATGGAGATACTTGGCAACAATTTTTGGTTCTGATTGTCCGTAGTGTTGTACTCTTGTGTGTGTGTCATGATGTGTGGTTGTTTATTTACTTCCCCCGTATTCCAGTTTTTGTGTTCATTTTGTTGAAACTATTGTGTATTCCCTTTGAAGTTATTTGAATGTAATATTTGTATTGGAGTACATGTCTCAAATTTAGATACGCTTATTTACAAATTGAGAACATTATTTGCTGTAATACTCTCATTCCTAACCTTGAAAGAATATTTTCTTTCCTCTAACACAACCTCCAGATCCAATCTTGATTAATCATTATTCAATCCTCAATATCATTATTCATATTTAAAGGCCCTAATTAAAATAACAAATTTCTAATCCTAACCCTCAAAATAACCCTTCGCCCGAAACAAAAAAATAAATCAAAAACTCAAACACTTCTCTCATTCAAATTCATGTTTCATCTCTAATATTTCCAGTCAAATTACAAGATGTCTCGTACGACACGGTCCCTCTATATCTTTTATATGAAAAACAACAAAAGTGTGCTTGCTTCTCTCACATTTTATATAGAAACTATTTATTTTCTTGCTTACAGGTATCGTTTGTTTGATGTTTGTGCTTGTTATTTACCTTCATGTACATGAGAACCGACATGGTTAACCAATGTATTCAATCGACAGGTCACTCGACGTTACCATAAGAAAGCTATCAGCCATGTCAGAAAATATAATGAGAAGAGGGGAAAGAAGGTTATTTTATTTTACACGCCTAATTTTTCCATTTGTTTTTTATTCAGATATTTGTGCTATAACATGACACTAAGACTAATGAGAAAAAATGTGCACATATTTCAAATTTTTATAGTTGTCGATGGTCGTCATAGACAAAAGAGGTATCGCGACAACAATTTGCCTCATGGTCCTTCTAGAGTTTGTACTCGACAACCATCACACACTCCATCGGAAAGTTCATCGGACGATGAATACACACCATATCGACCACCATCCTCATTTATTGTTTCTATGCAAAGTACCATTACATCATTAGAATTATTTCAAGGACAAACCTCTAATGGTATAAACTACTACTAAGTAAGTTGTCCAATTACTAATAATAATTTATGTCTCATGTGATTACATAAACATTGTCCAGGTGCAAAATCTTCTATGGTACCAACTCCAACTATCGACTCACAAGATCAACAATCAATTCTCTCTGTTCAACAAAACCATATTGAATATTTGGTAGATCGTGCTGAAACAAGGAGAGCATATGAAAGAGCACAATATGCAAGCTTGGTACCAGAGCAATGAAATAACAGACGTGCAAGTGACAGAGCTCGATATGCAAGTATGACGAATGAGCAAAGGCATGTGAGGCGAGAACAAAATAACCAACGAAAATTTGAGCGCTATGTAATCTTGACACCAGAGCAAAGAAACAATAGACGTGCAAGTGATAGAGTTTGATATGCAAGTATGCCGGATGAGTAGAGGCAGGTGAAGAGAGATCAAATGAACCGATGAAATTCTGCAAGATGAAGAACTCTTGGTCCAAATTGTGTTTTTTCTAATGCAACACATGGCTCCACTAACGTTATCTACCATAACCTACCAGGCACCACTCACTTTTTAAAGACTCAAACAAATTGTCGTCACTATGGTGCGAAGAGGTTTGAATATGAGCCACCATGATTTTGTTGTATGAATGGCAAGGTCAAACTTGAAATGCCTGAGCCACCTGAGGAGCTTCGACGGTTTTACACAGGTGAAGATGTTCAATCACAACATTTTATGGAGAATATTAGATATTTCAATAGCTATTTTTCCTTCACAAGAACCTCGCAAGTGCAAGGGATGGAGTGCACATATTTAAAGTGCATGGGAAAATGTACCATAACATACACTCTTTCGGCAATGGAGACAATGAACCTAGCCACTTGCAGTTGTACTTCTATGATGATGATCCTAGCTTATCACATTGTTTTCGTCGTTCTCGAGACGAGACATATAGAGCAAGAGACACATCTATTATTAGATGTTTGGTACATATCCTGAGAGATAATCCCTGTTCTAAAACATTCAGAAGCCTAGGACAGGTTGAAGGCATGGACAAATATCGTATTGTGCTAAACATTAACATCAGAGGTTGCTGCTGTGTGGGTTGAGGGGAATGATATTCACAAACATTTTGATCGTAGCATCACCTTGTTTGGCAATAACAACAACTACTATTCAATTAGACTGAGTGATGGGTGCTACGACCTTTTGTCATACCCCCTATTTTTTCCAAGAGCAGAGCTCAGTTGGCATTCTGATATACTAAGAGAAGGTATTGACATTAGTCAAATAAGTACAACCTGACAAAGAAATGCTGACAACTCATGTTAGCTAAGTGACACATATTCATGTTACTACGATATTATTAATCCATAAGCTAATCACCTAACTGATTTCTCTTTGCTTTGTAGATACTACCAACAAGTTGTGTGTTTCGATGCGCGAGTATTATTGATATAAATTCCACATGCGTCGTGGAATCTTCAATGCGGTCTTGCATGAGAGGCGTCTATTACAACAGTTTGTAGTTGATACCTACATAAAGATTGAAACATCTTGATTGAATTACTTCTTGTACAATCAGAAGAAAATTCGTACAGATCTTTACAATGGCTTGATGGATAGTGTATCTGTTGAGATCATCGAGCGAGCAGATTTGGAAAACGATGGGTCCTGCCTGCATCGTTCATAGGTGGCGGGAGCGATATGAGATGAAGATACATAGATGTTATGGCCTTGGTGCAGAAGTATGGAAAACCAAACATATTTATCACAATGAATTGTAACCCTAATTGGGAAGAGATAAGTACGGAGCTTGGACCTAGCCAAACACCACAAGATCGTCCTGATCTTGTTGTGCGAGTATTTAAAGCCAAGCTAGAGGATCTCAAATTCCAGCTATTTCATAAACACATCTTTGGAATCATTGCAGCACAAGTCCATGTAATCGAGTTCCAAAAAAGAGGTCTACCACACGCACATTTCCTCCTTATTATGGAGTCAACATACAAATTGCATTGTCCCGATGAGTATGATAATGTTATCTCAGCAGAACTTCCAAATAAGGATATATACTCGGAGCTACATGACATGGTAGTCAAACATATGACGCATGGCCCATGTGGCCCACTAAATAGGAAGAGTCCATGTATGAAAAATGGTAGTTGCAAATGCTATTATCCATGCCAATTTACTGACACAACTATCCAAGGCTAAGATTCTTATCATATGCTTCTAAGAAGGTATGACTGTCACATCAATGCAGAGGTTTGTTCGAGCATTAAGGCTGTTAAGTACCTTTACAAGTATATTTATAAGGGGCGCATGATAGAGCATTTGTGTCCATCAATGAAGCTGATGAAAACCGTGATATTAATGAGATCAATGATTATAGGGATGCTAGATGGGTAACTCCATAGGAGGCATTGTGGAGAATATTTGGATTTGATCTTAGCGGGATTTCGCCACCAGTGCTACAGTTACAGATCCACCTCTTAGGAATGCATCTTGTGTCCTATAGAGAGAATGTTAATGTACGTGAAGTTCTCTACCAATAGGGTGCCTCAAGAACCATGTTGACTGAGTATTTCAAAGCAAATCAAGAATTTACGTGGGCACGTACATTACTTTATAGGGATTTCCCAAAATATGCAGGGTGGTTGCATGGACGTAAGCTTTAGAAAATAAGAGAACGAAGCACACAGATTGGGAGGATCATCTTAGCACATCCAGTGGAGGGAGAGAGATACTACTTGAGGGTGCTATTAAGCCACATGGTTGGTGCTATATTTGAGGATTTGAGAACATATGATGGTATTGTATACCCTATATTTCGAGAAAGCGCTGAGAAAAGAGGTCTTATTGAGTCAGATAATAGCATTGATGAGTCTCTCTAAAGCTGAAGTTTTCCATATGGCATCGTCCGTCCAAAGGTTGTTTGTTACAATATTGGTTTATTGCGAACCTAGTGATGTGCGTGGACTCTAGAACACACACTTTGAAGCAATGTATGATGACATCCGATGATCCTAGATGAATTCATATGCAGTTGAACAAATGGTGTTATTTGATATCAGAAAATTGATTCAGTCAATGGGTAAAGAGATAACATCATTTCCTCTTCTAGAAATTGATGAATCATATGACAACATGGTGGGTGAGGCGAAGAAGATTTGTGAAGAGTCCTCTATAGAGTTAGATAATGAGCTACTATCGAGCACATCCTCTCTTAATCCAGAACAAAGATATGCTTATGATGTATACTATCATCCATTAACAACAATAGTGGAGGTGTGTTTTTTGTTGATGGCCCGGGAGGAATAGAAAAGACCTTTCCTACATAGCTTTATTAGTAAAAATCCATAGCGAGGGGAAGATAGCTATTGCTACTACAACATCTGGTGTTGCTGCTTCCATCATGCCTGGAGGTAGGACTATTCATTCAAGGTTCAAGATACCACTAGGCATACAAGATAATGCGGTATGTAAATTCACTAAACAAAGTGGTACTGCGAAGCTTCTTCAAAAAGCTTCGCTTATATTATGGGATGAAGCCTCCATGACAAAAAGACAGGCAATAGAGGCGTTGGACAAGAGCATGAGGGACATAATGGAAAAGCTCAATCTACCATTTGGAGGAAAGACAATGGTTTTTGAAGGTGACTTCAGACAAGTTCTTCCAGTTATACGAAAGTAGAATAGAGCTCAAATTGTAAGTGCAACCTTGTGTAGATCTTACCTATAGGATAACATGCATCAATTGAGACTTGTCCATAACATGAGAGCTCGATCAGATATATGGTTTTCAGACTACCTGCTACGAATTGACGATGGTATTGAAGAGACCATCGGTGATGACTATATAAATTTACCCGATGAAATATGTGTACCCTACACTAGTGTAGAATCAGACATTAATAGTCTTATTGACATGGTATTTCCAATGTTAAGTGCAAACATGCCTGATGCAGACTACATCACATCTCGAGCTATTTTGTCAACGAGGAATGAGAACATTGATGCAATAAACATGATGCTTATCGAACGTTTTCTTGATGACGAGATGATTTATCATAGTCATGATCGAGCAGTCGATGATCCATGCAACCATTATCTGCCTGAGTTCTTGAATTCATTAACGCCAAATGGGTTAACTCCACATATATTAAAACTCAAGGTTAATTGTACTGTGATTTTGCTCAGAAATCTTGACCCAGCTAATGGTCTGTGTAATGGGACTAGGTTGATAGTCCGAACATTTCAAAGGAATACTATTGATGCGGAAATTGTATTGGGACAGCATGCTGGTGAAAGAGTCTTCCTTTCACGCATACCTTTGTGCCCCTCCGATGATGAAATATTTCCCTTCGAGTTTAAGAGGAATTAATTTCATGTTAGGGTGAGTTTTTCAATGACAATTAATAAAGCAAAAGGTCAAACAATATCACATGTTGGAATTTACCTCCTGAACTCGGTGTTCTCTCATGGACTGTTATATGTAGCTCTGTCACGAGCAACTTCTCGTGGCAACATCAAAATACTCGCGCTCCAAAGAAAAATAGGGGTATCAATTCAACAAGCACACTAACGAAGAATATCGTCTATAAGGAAGTACTTACTGAGTAGATAAAACATTATGGACTCACTGTATAGTATATTTTACAATTTTATGCCAGTTCTGTAATTATAAATATACAATGACACTTTATATAGAAAGGATGCCTTTATGTATT
Organism: Zizania palustris; assembly: GCA_019279435.1. Taxonomy (NCBI): domain Eukaryota; kingdom Viridiplantae; phylum Streptophyta; class Magnoliopsida; order Poales; family Poaceae; genus Zizania; species Zizania palustris. The sequence goes on from JAAALK010000290.1 coordinate 22,481,530, forward strand.
GTTTTGAACAATAATATATTACTTTGTTTCTTATCATCGCAATATTACTAAACACATGTGTTCGACAAATATATCATACTCTAAATATATTGTCATTAAAATTATGAATCCGTTGCAACGCACGGGTATCTTACTAGTTTTTGTAAATTACAAAATAGGCATACTAAATTTGAAAATTTAAATAAAAAAATATTCGGAGCGATGATATCAGCCCAAAAAATTCAGCGGGTGCACAGCTGGGGACCTGGGGTTACATTGTGGGGGTACGAGTTTACGACCCATCTGTACGGTGACTCCACAATCGTTGGATCGAAATATATGCCGTCAGGAGTATTTTTTGAGAAGGATCGTGATTATTACCAGCGATCCGTGCGCGGCAACTGTCAGATCTTGTTTAAACGGTTCAGATTGTAGGGCAGTTTTAAGTTTTAACACGACACCTTCGCGTATGGCGCACCCAACCTTCTTCTCCGAGTCTCCTCCCTCCTGTCCTTTACTCCTCTTCCCGTCCCAATCTAATCGAGCTCCCCTTCCCCGTATCATTGGATTTCTCCGATCGATACCCACCGCTTCATCCATGGCGACTCTCACCATGCAGCCGATTGGTTCCCTCCCGTCCACCCAAGAAGGCTCAAGGCAAGTGAATTTCTTGGTTCACTTGGTTCTTCACTAGATTTGAGACCAAGAACAAGCAGAAGAAACTAGGATTCTGTAATCTGTTTGTGATTTTTTGTGCTTTGATCTTGCTTCAGCAAGAAGCCTGCGGGGGGTGGTGCCGATTTGAGTGACATCGATTCGGGGTAAGTTCAGTGGCTCTTTCATCCGATTGCTGTGTATCGCTTCGTTCTTGCTTAATTACTTGATGGACTTGTTGACGTGGTCGCGATTCCGTGTAGCTGGGTTGTTCTTGGGAAGTCGGATATCGTTCCGGCGGATTTGGCCGCTCAGAGCCTCAGCTCCTCTCTGACGATTCCTTCATGGTACGAGACTCGAGCATGCTGCTGAATCGTTCTCAATCTCTTTGTGGTTTGGAAAAATCTGCTAAATTTGGTTCATATTTGTTTTGGTGTTCTCCCAGGGCACGGCGGGTGCTTGGAGGTATGCTGCACACGGTGGTGCCATTCTACCAGAGAGTTCGGTTTGTTGAAGGTATGTGCCCCTAACTCGGTGGTTGTTATTGTTTGTCTCGGATTCAACTATAATATTCCACCTTTACCTGTGAAAAAAACAAGTCTATGATCTTGAATGGAAGGCAATCTTTGTGGATTTAGTGAATTGCTATCAAGTAGTACTCCAGAAATATTTGTTCAGTTCTTGAATTGCTATCGAATGTGTACAAATTATTTATGCTTGCTTTAAGTTGGGAGATTTTTATTGCTGTTCGTCTGGTTGTTATACAGATGAAACAGTTCAAAATGTAGAGACTGCTGTAGAGGTCGTCGAGCATATAGCTCAGGTTACGGAGAAACTAGCTGCTAATGTGGCTGACCAGCTTCCTGAAAATGGGTGTCTGTATAAAGCAGTGGAGAAGGTTGAATATGTTGCTGAGTTAGTGGATAAGGATGCAGAGAAGGTTGATGCCATTGCCGAGAAGGTCTGCTTTCATAATCGTGCTTTCTCTTAAGATTGATACTATACCCCTTGCCTAGTACAATTTATATAAGATGGGTATCATATCATTTGAGATTGAGAACATTGTGGAAATGTAAATTAGCAATTGTATGTGCTGTATGCTAGATTGGGTAATGCTAATGATAGCTAGATAAAGGGCAACTTTATGTGCTAATTGCCAACCAGTCTTCTAAGTGCCTTCATACTTCTATAGGCCCTTGATACTTATACATGTTTCACCAAAATGTAGCAAACACTTGTATCAATAATAAATCTAACTTTCTCTTTCTGTGCTTGTTATGGTTTGGATCCGTGACGGGATAAATACTGCCGGGAGGATAGTCGGACGGCATCGGCTGCTAGGGATGAGATGTAGACTTAAGTTGGGGAGAAGAACATTGAGATAGGAGACTTCTTTCTTTTTATTGATTCCTTGATGAATATATAGCCCTATTTATAGAGCCTAATAACTTGTTGAAGAAAAATCAGAAAAACACAGAATTTTGGGGCTGATTTTGGAATTGGTTCTTCTCATTTCTCACAGCCACAAAAATGTCTGGTTTGTGGTACATATAGGATAGAAAACTTGCAGCTCAAGAAACTCAAAAGCATCAACTTGCAGCTCAAGAAAGCAGAAAGTATATTCCAACCATTAAAGTAAAAAACTGCTAAAGTAATTCTGCTAAAGTAGAAGATGTTAGCTGACATCACATATGCAGAATTTGGACCTAGACTCTTATTAACTGCTGTACTCTAAAGTCTAATCTATCATACTGTTACAATACCTGCGTGTACTGTTCACGTGGCTGGGCCTGATAGCCCTGGCCCACAGCCCATGACAATGCCTCTATTAATGAATTACCTCATTATGTACATCTTTTGATTTTCTATTATAGTATTGATATTGGTCATACTTGATTTTAACTAGTTTCTCATAAAATACTGAGGATTGTTTCAATATTTCTATTTTTGAGAGTGAAAATTCTGAGGATTCAATGGTTAAGATATTTGCTTAGTTGTTGAATCCTTCTTTGTACTGTTCAGGAATACTACTTTAGTTCCACAACAAACATTTTGTTGACACATAATGGCTATATGTAACGTAATTTTAGTATACCATACAGTTTGCACTTTGCAGGACACCTAGAAATAGCATCCCACACTTTTTATTATAGCAGGTGTGGGAGGTTCACTCATTTTATATTAAGTAGATGCTAACTAAGTGCTGAATACTACCAATACAAATTGAATTACCTATTACGACTGAATTGGGCAAAAAAGGATTTCTACAGGTACATAAGGTCCTTTACCGATCATTTAATTTGCATGAAATCATCGCTATGCCAGCTATTGTTTTTGAAGCAATATGAAAGACAATGACGAAGCTATTAACTTTTTATTGTTCTTCGCACTATTACAGATGGACAAGTTCAGCGACAAAATTGATGCTGAACTGGAACCTGTCATCAAGGAGCTCGAGAAGGAATTCAAAGATCCAGCAGCATCTCTATGATGGAGTAATGCACAGATATGAGCACTAGCCCTATATAAAGGAAGTGATCCCAGCTCCCATTGTATATAAGATTACGCCGTTTTTTTTCTCTTTTGCATGACTGCTTGTACATATGTGTGTTACACCATTCTTACAGAAAGGCATGATGATATTACTGTGCTAGGTGCTCGAAACTGAATCACAGAAATACTATTCGGACTGTTGGATTGTAAAACTTCATGGACCCTAGTACGAAATAGAAGGAAAAATATTGATCATATATTATGTTTAGATAGAAATTAAGGATTTACTCTTGTAATCTTATCCATCTATCGACTCCGCGATCTTCAATTTCTATTTAAAGGAAATTCCCTGAAATAGAATGATTGGTATTGCTAATATCACAATACGAATAATGCTTGCTTTACATGTGGACATCATGTGAAACAAACTGTGGTACCTGTGTTCAAGTTCTTGTCTACAAGTCGCTAAGTTTCTAACGTAAATAATAATTAGTCACTACTAAATAGTGATTTTGTTTTTTCTATCCTGATTTATATGTAATTAACCTAGATAACTTCATTTTATTTCACATTTTATTGTCACGGAATGATAACATAATTAAGGAGTTAAATTATATTTTCCTGGCTAGGAGTTCCTTGAACTGTCAAGTGTCAAGCCATGCCAGCAAGTTGCCTATCACGTAAAATCCATATCCATCCAGATTCCAGGGCTATCACTGAAACCACGGACGGCGACTTGGCGAGACGCCGGCCATCGCCGGCCCCTTGGGAGTTGGGGATATTTTGCCGTGGTGGATAAACCCCAGCGAGCCCAGTCTGCAGCTCAGATATTCCACCGTGCCGTGCAGCCGCATCGTGATGGCTCTCCCCCTCGCCCGCTTCCCGTCGCTTCCCGCGTGTCAGTCAATGCTCCGCCTTCGCAAGCACTCCATTCCAGCTCACGGCGGCCGCGTCTCCTTCGTTGTCTCCGCCACCGTCGCCGCCTGTTCCTCCGGTAGCCGCGCCGCTTTCGCGGTCTGCGCCGCTAGTGCCTCGGTGGCCCCGGCGGAGGTGCTGGCGGCAGAGGCGGTGGAAGAGCCCGCGGAGCCGAAGACGCGGCTCATCGCGCAGAACATCCCGTGGGACTGCACGGCGGACGACATGCGCGCGCTCTTCGGGAAGTACGGCTCCGTCGTCAATGTCGAGGTAACCGTTTGGTTTGTTTCCGTCGCCTTATCCGCTTCAGCAAAAATGAATGAGCAGCGAATTTGGAGTAATTCGCAGTGACCGCCGCCGTACGAAGTAGCGGCACCCCACGGTTGCTGAAGTCCTAGTGCCAGAAGATGGCTCGGAATGGCGAAAGAACGCAAGTGCGTTTATAGCGTGATCTGAAGACCATTCTCCATTTTGCCTGCAAGAGTAGCTAGCCATTGTAGACTTCACACTAATGTTCATCTGAAAACTGGCTCTGCTCAAGTAGGAGCCATATACTTCTACTGAAGTGGATGATGTGTTCCTTGCCAGCCTGCACTCAAAGGGTCAACCGAAGTATCTTAGTCCTTTTTATGATTTATGTACTGTACAAAAGCAAATGTCACCAATTTATGTGTGTCAGGAGAGCAAATCTCCTGAAGGAAAGTCATAGAAATCTAGCACAAAAAATGGGTAAAGCATGGGGATAAGAGTACTCCAATGAAAACTGCTGTATTTGCAGCTTCATTTCCATGTTTTAGCCTTACATGGGAACTTCAGGATGTTCAGCTGGCTGTGATGCATTTGAAAATGGATATTTCTCCGTTATTTACTGCATCATGAGTGATTGCTTTTCTTGCTTGATTTGCTAGCTTTCGATGTACAATTCGAGCAAAAACAGAGGATTGGCGTTTGTAACCATGGGATCAGAAGAGGAGGCTCTTTCAGCACTCAACAATGTAAATTCAACGGTAAAGATATAGATTGTTATGGAAGGAATGTATATCTATACCAGAGTAGCCAGACACTCTTACTTAAACCAATTGTCTTTTAACTATCTTACTACTTATTTTCTTATGTAGACTCTAATTGATAGAACAATTAAGGTAGACTTTGCTAAACCGAGAAAGAAGCGGTCTGTTGTGCCATCAGCTCCCATGCCAAAGCACAGTGTGTTTGTGGGTAATCTGACATGGAGAGTGAGATCTCGCCATCTTCGTGAATTATTTGCGTCAACCCCAGGTGTCCAAACAGCTGAAGTTGTCTTCCATACCACAAGTCCAAGGAGATCTGCTGGTTATGGTTTTGTTTCCTTTTCCTCAAAAGAGGCAGCAGAGGCTGCCATATCTACCTTCAATGGCACGGTAAATATTCTGAAATGTCATCGAATACTGTCCAAGCATATGGTTTGTTTGCAGTCCAAATTCGAGTACATGCATGTGTTTTGATTTTTATTTCTGACCTATGAAATATATCACAGAAATTGATGGGGCGGTCGATTAATGTGGAATTCAAAGGTGAAAATGCTGAAAAGAATAAATTTGCTGTGCCAAAAGAAGAAGATTTGAAGGCAGAATCATCTGAGCAAAGTGATAGCTAAGCATCAATTGTTATGGGAACCACAAAGAGAAATTAAATGAGTTGGGGACTTCTTAACCAACATTTTTCCAGTAATTACTCCACCCCAGTCGTTAATCTTATTTATTCTATTTACATATTCAGTCACCATAATGAAAGAAAAAAAAGAGTATCTCCTGATAAATTAGGTGGCATCCTTTCTTCTGGCATGCCTGCTTGTTTCTTTGAATGTTGAACACTATGTTTTCTACCATAGTTGCATTGCTTACTGGTTAGGTTTTCTAAACATAAAAAAATACCTCATTTTGTATTTTCTTACACTGTTCCTCCTATATTGTTAGTTTGGATTTTACCACGTGCTTGTGTCATTTGAGCATTTTAAGGTACCAGTTACTTATACAGCATTCTTATTGACTTAATGTGATTCTGTGATGTGGGGAAAACATTATAGGCGTAGGCAGCCTCCAGCTTGACTGGATAGCTTGCAAGGGAAGATTGAAAGAGGGTGTTAGAATTCTGTTGCTAGGGATGAGCTGTAAATTCAGTTGATGTGCTTAGCTGGATGTAGCTGGATGTTCTGGATGTGAGGGCTGTGAGCCTTTATAATCAAATGTAAGGTTTCCCCTGAGGGATAACAAAGAACAAAGACTTCTACCCATCTCTACTTCTCTTTGTTCCTCACCTCCCTTCACCATTGGGCGCCCGGGAGAGCTCCCCAGCGCTACCCCAGGCCACGGCTACAACCTACGCAGCCGGGGACCTGCTGTCTTGGACTCTAACGTCCTTGACAACTTGGTATCAGAAGTCCAGCGACCTTCTTCCACTGCTCCGGCAATCTCACGATCATCTTCTCCGGTTCTGCTTGACTCACATTCGATGGCAGACATGTCCACTTCTGATCTGGCTGCCATCATTGCCAAACTGTCCAGGACCGTTGAGGCTTTGCAATCTAAGCTGGATACCCTGGAACAGCGCACCACTGATTCTTCTTCATCAAGTCATAGGGGTCTGTATGGCGGCGAACGCAATGCTGATCGACCACCGCGTTTCCAGAAAATGGACTTCCCCAGGTTTGATGGGAAGTCTGACCCCTTGGCTTTCATCAACCGGTGTGAATCCTTCTTCCACCAGCAACGAATTGCCGAAGAGAAAAAGGTGTGGATGGCATCATATAACTTGGAAGCAGGAGCTCAACTTTGGTTCATGCAGATCCAAAGCGACGAGGGTACACCACCATGGAAACGCTTCACTGAACTCCTTAACATACGTTTTGGACCTCCATTGCGTTCTAACCCATTGGGAGAACTCGCAGCGTGCAAACGCACGAGTTCGGTGGTAGAGTACCAGGACCGGTTTGAGGCCCTACTTACCCGTGCCGGCATGTTAACAGAAGCTCAGAAAGTGCAGCTGTTCACCGCTGGTCTGCTACCACCCCTTAGTCTCGATGTGGAGATACACAACCCACAGTCCCTTGCAGTTGCCATGAGTCTAGCTCGCAAACTGGAGTTGCGCAACCAGTGTGTTGTCGTTCCTTCGACACAACATCGCCACCTGAATCAGAGGGGCATTCTGCCAACTCCATCGGCCAAACTTGCTGCTCCACCACCCCTGGTTCCACAGCAGCAACCAATGTAGTTGGAGGGGCGCCAAGTCAAGCATTTGACGCAGGCAGAGATGGAGGAAAGGCGCAGGTTGGGCCTTTGTTTCAATTGTGATGAAAAATTTGGACGGGGTCACAACCGGGTCTGACAACGGATTTTCCTCCTGGAGTTGGCATTCGAGGATGACGAAACTACTGACGAGCAGGGTGAACAACCCTCTGATGAGCCGCAGATTTCTGTTCATGCAATCACTGGGATAAGAACCTGTGACACCATGCAGCTATGCATCCAGATTGGTGGTGTGTCCCTCCTAGCCCTCCTCGACTCGGGATCAACTCACAACTTCATCGCAGACGAAGCAGCCCCCCGTACTTCGCTTCAGCAACAACCAGGTGGTAAACTGCATGTTACCGTGGCCAATGGAGACCGGGTTCCATGTCCGGGGGTGTGCCGAGGCGCGTCCTTTTCAGTCCACCAGGAAGAGTTCTTGGGAGATTTCTTTGTGCTTCCTCTAGCCGGTTACGATGTGGTTCTAGGGACGCAGTGGCTTGCATCGCTGGGTCCTATTCTCTGGGATTTCAGCACCCTTACCATGTCATTTTGGCGAAATGATCATCGGGTGTGTTGGCATGGACAAACAGGACCATCTCCACCAGCACTCAGGGCATGTACTGTTGAAGACCTCATGGCAAATCTCCTGGACTCTTTTGCTGAGGTTTTTTCTGAGCCAAGAGGAATGCCACCACCACGTTCCTGCGACCACGGCATCACACTTCTGCCGGGTTCAAAGCCAGTGGTTGTGCGGCCTTACAGGTATCCCATAGCACACAAAGATGAGCTTGAGCGTCAATGTGTTGCTATGCTTGCGCAGGGCATCATTCACAGGAGCTCTTCGGCATTCTCTTCTCCTGTTTTGCTTGTACGAAAACCTGATAAGTCGTGGCGTTTCTGTGTTGATTATCGCGCGCTGAATGCAATCACTATCAAAGACGCTTACCCGATACCGGTGGTCGATGAGCTTATTGATGAGCTTCATGGCGCGCGGTTCTTCTCCAAGCTAGACCTGCGGTCCGGCTACCATCAAGTCCGGATGCGTGCTGAAGACGTGGCCAAAACAGCGTTCCGCACCCATGATGGGCTTTATGAGTTCCTGGTTATGCCATTTGGATTGTGCAACGCCCCGGCAACTTTTCAGGCCCTTATGAATGACGTACTCCGGCCATTCCTTCGCCGGTTCGTCCTGGTTTTCTTTGATGATATTCTGGTGTACAGCATGACGTGGACAGACCATTTGTGCCATGTACGTGCAGTTCTGGACACTCTTGACAAACATCAGCTCTTCGCCAAACGATCCAAGTGCCAGTTCGGCGAAGACTCTATCTCTTACCTTGGCCATATTATTTCGGGGGCTGGCGTAGCCATGGATCCGGCCAAGGTACAGGCAGTGATAGAGTGGCCGGTTCCCCGGTCAGCTCGGGGTGTGCGTGGATTCTTAGGGCTTGCGGGCTACTACCGCAAGTTTGTCCAGAATTTTGGAACAATAGCAGCACCCCTCACTGCTTTGCTACGTCGGGAGGGATTTGTTTGGACAACCAAAGCAGAAGAGGCATTTGCGGCACTAAAAACTGCCGTAACAACAGCTCCTGTTTTGGCCCTGCCCGATTTTGCCATGCCATTCATCGTCGAGTGCGACGCCTCTACATATGGGTTTGGAGCTGTTCTTTTGCAAGGACAACATCCAATCTGTTTTTTCAGCAGGCCAGTAGCACCACGACACCAATCGTTGGCAGCTTACGAGCGGGAGTTAATTGGTCTCGTTCTTGCTGTTCGACACTAGCGTCCTTATCTTTGGGGACGTCATTTTCTAGTGCGCACGGATCATTATAGCCTTAAGTACTTACTCGACCAACGGCTTGCCACAATACCTCAGCATCACTGGGTTGGTAAGTTACTAGGCTTTGATTTTAGGGTGGAATACAAGGCCGGCAGTACAAACATAGTGGCTGATGCACTATCAAGGCGTGACACTATGGAGCCAACACTCCTGGCCATTTCTGCCCCAGGATTTGATTTTATCAGCCGGCTTCGCAAAGCATCCACTACTGATCCAGTTTTGGTGGCACTTAAAGGGGAGATTGAAACACACCAACGCACGGGGCCTTGGTCAATTCTTGATGGACTGGTACTGTTCAAAAGTCGGTTATATATACCACCCTCTTCACCACTTCTTCAGGAGATTATTTCTACCATACATGATGATGGTCATGAGGGTGTGCAACGTACCATGCACCGTCTCTGCCGAGATTTCCATTCTCCTAATCTTCGACAAGTTGTCCAAGAGTATGTCCGGGCTTGCATTACTTGTCAACGTTTCAAGTCCGAGCATCTCCATCCGGCTGGCCTTCTCACGCCTCTTCCGGTGCCTCAGTCAGTCTGGACCGACATTGGACTGGATTTTGTTGAAGAATTACCACGTGTGGGAGGAAAGTCTGTCATCCTCACGGTGGTCGATCGCTTCAGCAAATATTGCCACTTTATTCCCCTAGCACACCCGTATACAGCTGAATCAGTGGCACAAGTTTTCTTTGCTGAAGTGGTACGTCTTCATGGGATTCCCCAATCTATGGTTTCGGATCGGGATCCAGTATTCACTTCCTTGTTTTGGCGGGAGTTGATGAGACTCGTTGGGGCAAAGCTGCATATGACATCCGCTTTTCATCCCCAGTCCGACGGACAAACAGAAGCTGCCAACAAGGTCATCGTTATGTATTTACGATGTTTCACGGGTGATCGGCCCCGTCAGTGGCTCCGTTGGCTGCCATGGGCAGAGTACATCTATAACACTGCCTATCAGTCAGCGCTTCAAGACACTCCATTCCGAGTGGTGTATGGTCGAGACCCGCCGTCTATTCGCTCATATGAGCCGGGAGAGACTAGGGTTGCGACGGTCGCCAAGAGCATGACAGAACGAGATGAGTTCCTAGCTGACATACGCCTTCGCTTAGAACAAGCTCAGGCCATTTACAAGCATCACTATGACAAGCATCACAGGGCTCTACAGTTTGAAGTGGGCAATTGGGTTTGGCTTCGACTGCGGCACCGTCTTGCCAACTCTATTGAGAAGCCAACAACGGGGAAGCTCAAACCTCGTTTCTACGGGCCTTTCTGCATCATCGACAAAATTAATGAGGTCACTTATCGACTGGCATTACCTCCTCGAGCCCGTCTCCATGACGTCTTCCATGTGGGACTCCTCAAGAGGTTCATGGGTGATCCACCAGAAGCTCCACCGGCTCTTCCACATATCCATAACGGTGCCGTTGTACCTGAGCCAGATCGTGTCTCACGTTCTCGACTGGCCAGGGGTGTTCGCCAGCTTTTGGTGCATTGGAAGGGAGAACCAGTGGCTTCGGCGACATGGGAAGATGTTGACAGCTTCATTTCTCGCTACCCAGACTTCCAGCTCGAGGACGAGCTGCTCGTCGAGGGGGGGAGAGATGTGATGTGGGGAAAACATTATAGGCGTAGGCAGCCTCCAGCTTGACTGGATAGCTTGCAAGGGAAGATTGAAAGAGGGTGTTAGAATTCTGTTGCTAGGGATGAGCTGTAAATTCAGTTGATGTGCTTAGCTGGATGTAGCTGGATGTTCTGGATGTGAGGGCTGTGAGCCTTTATAATCAGATGTAAGGTTTCCCCTGAGGGATAACAAAGAACAAAGACTTCTACCCATCTCTACTTCTCTCTGTTCCTCACCTCCCTTCACCATTGGGCGCCCCGGAGAGCTCCCCAGCGCTACCCCAGGCCACGGCTACAACATACGCAGCCGGGGACCTGCTGTCTTGGACTCTAACGTCCTTGACAGATTCTTTGTATGATTGAATGTAGAGTTGGTTATGGCATCTCATTGACTTAACTATGGTTGTTTGTACCTCCTGACCATGCTGAATTATTAGCCAGCGCTCTCTGCTAATGGTGACAATTCTTTTTTCTCACAAGGTGTCCAAGTTGCTGGTCAGTTTTGCTCGTTCAACACCTTGTGAATTCTATACTGCTGTGTTGTTTATGTTGTCCACTTGATATGGATGACATAATGACATTTGAGGTCAGCTCTATGCTAGCGGCACAAAATATCTGTAATCGTCTGCTGACACTCAGGTTAATTAAACTGTATGTTAGAGATAAGTGTCAAGAAACTCAGACGTAACCTATTGGATGTTTTGTTTATGGTGAAATGTTTGGTGCAGATGTATAAATCTTAGTTTTTAAGGCTAAAAAATATAACTTGGTATTGTTTTCAACTTGCACCTGCCTTCGTTTTTATGTAACTGAAAGGCCTGTCAAGTTAATTTGGCCTTCGCATCAGGTCCAAATTGCATGCATCCTTGAGGGTTGCTGTGCAGTGCAAAGTGCAGACCGCAAAAGTCATTGTGTCATCAAACCGACTACAAGCTGTTGGTTGGTGTGATTTGAAATTCCAGCATGCCTTCTGCGACATGAGCAGGCTGTCTGACGAAACATATCTGAGCAAATTCTAGGCAAAGCTTCTCAAGCGCTGCAACCAGCAAGACACAAAACCTTCAATGGTTCGATTGTTTATACTTTGTGGAAACTGTACGCTTGGAAGGAGCATAATTGTTACTGGAATTTTGGATAGAACTGTATGAATATTTCAAAAAAAATTAAGTAAATCTTAAAGACTCATGTCATGAAAAGGTAAACCGAGTAGCCGAAAGTTGGATTTAGTCTAAAGTTGGATTTAGGAATCGACACTACCGAATCCAAGCCAAAGACTTGGGGGTCGGGGTCAACACTGTTTGAGTGCCTGACTTGAGCTGGGGGTTGGGGGTCAGCTTACCGAGTCTGATCATGTGTTTCTGACTCCTTATCTGGTAGTGACGCAGTCTTTTCTCTTACCGTTCCGATTCTCTTGGGAACGTGGAGAAGTTTGTGGTATATGATTGCTCCCATATAAATGCATGTGCATCTAGTTGGTTCTGGTGCGTGTAAAAAACAAAATAGATCTGACACCAATAAGATCACCTCTGCATCGACTGTAAATTTGTCTTCGGTTACCGTACAGTACGTGTGTTATATTTTTACACGGTTATTGATCATGTTTTGCGAAATCATAATTTTTGTGTTCAAGTCTACTAGTATAATAGATCTATTTATACTAGTTCTTCTAGATGCCATGATTTATCTATTTTGGAAATTAATCTTGCAATTGCCTAATATTCTAACAATCCAAAAACATTATATTAGGCAATATGCAATTTGCGGATGCACTGAGGGCGGGAAAATTTTCTTGTGTGCATTTTAATAGATGACAAGCAAAGGTCTGTCTCTTGCTTACTGCTATGAATGTATGGAAAGTGATACTTGGCAAACCTGAGAGCGAAATTTTTGCTAACGAGCAAAAGAAATTTGCTGAGCCCAATAATCTCTTTCTGCGATGCATTCTAGGTGTGTTCTTTGACGATCTGTGTGATGTTTATAGCACTGTGACATACGTGAAAGAGTTGTGGGATACTCTTATTGTAAAATATGATGCATTAGACACATGGAGTCAACTATACATCATGGAGAGTTTTCATGACTGTAGGATGGTGAACAACCGTTCTATGCTTGAACAAACTCGTGAGGTTGTGTGTATTGTAAAGGAACTTGATCTCGTTAAGTGTCTTCTACCCGACAAGTTTGTGGTTGGATGTATAATTGCAAACCTGATAGCGTCTCTTGATGTTGAGGAGAAAGCTCGGGCAAATGATGCTTCTAAAAAGGAGGTGAGGGCAGCCTAGCGCCAACTTGGTACAGATATCCCCACATAACAAGAGCAAAGGGAAATATAAGCCAAACAAGGTTATGAAGACCACTACCTTCAAGAACAAGAAAAATAAGGCCGAATTGAATTGTTTTACTTGTGGTGAACTAGAACATTTCTCCGAGGATTGTGTAGATCGTGTAAACTGTAAAGGGCAAAAGGCTAAGAATGTCAATATGGTGATCATGGGCAATATTGGTGATGGGTACGGTAATTCATTTAATGTTCTTTCGGTATTTCAGACTACCAACTAGTGGTTTGATACGGGTGCCAATGTTCATGTGTGTGGTGATATATCTATGTTTTCTTCTTACCAGACCATCCAAGATTCTTCGGTCCTAATGGGGAATGGGTCACATACTTCGGTTCATGGTGTTGGCACGGTAGATCTAAAGTTTACTTCGGAAAAGATCATGCAGCTCAGGAACATGCAACATGTCCCTGCTATCAACAATAATCTTGTTTAAGGTAGCCTTATAGTCCAAAAATTGGTCTTGTCAAAACATGGACAATTCATTGGTAAAGGATATGATTACGGAGGTCTGTTCCATTTTTCCCTTTCAGATTTTAGCGATAAGCTAGTGAACCATATTTGTGGCATCATTAATGACGATGCAATAATTTGGCTTTTACGCTTATGTCACGTTAATTTTCCACGATGCCTCAATTGTCCATCATGTGTTTAATTATAAATATCACTATTGCCAAAGGTTTTAAGTGACATAGTTGTGTGCAATCGAAGCAACATCGGAAACCTCACAAGGCGGCCAAGAAGAGAAACTTGGCACCTCTAGAACTCATACATTCTGATCTTTGTGAGATGAACGGTGTGTTAACAAAGTGTGAAAAGAGATATTTCATGACTTTTATCGATGATAGGTCTAGATCATGTTATGTATATTTGTTGAGAACTAAGGATAATGTATTATACTACTTAAAAATCTATAAAGCCAAAGTTGAAAATCAACTAGAGAGAAAGATCAAATGTTTTAAGGTATGATCGTGGTGGTGAATATTTTCTCAAAATATTTGATGAATTCTACGAGGAACACGGTATTATTCATGATAGGACGCCTCCCTATTCGCCCAAATCAAATGGTGTTGCTGAGAGGAAAAACCGTACACTGACTGAATTGGTTAATGTTATGTTAGGTATAAACGGTTTATCAAGGCATGGTACGGGAAGGCTCTATTGACTAAATGTCACGTCCTGAATAGAGTTCCTAACAAGAATAAAGAACAAACTCCATATAAGATATGGATTGGAAGAAAACCATCACTACTTTCTTACTTACACACTTGGGGGTGTTTGGCGAAAGTCAATAACCTAAATGTTAAGAAACACAAGTTGGGATCTAAGATAGTGGATCACGTCTTTCTAGGATATACTTAGAGGAGCATGGCATGTAGTTTTTTAGTAGTAAAATCTGAGATGTATGATATGCATGTTGATACTATTTAAGAATCTTGTGATGCAATATTTCTTGAGAATGTGTTTCCTTTAAAAGATATGCATAACATTGTTAGATTTTTTACTGAGAATTCTTGAACATGATACATCATTTAATTTCGAGTCTCCTGAACAATATGATTAGTTTGAATAAATCCTTGAGGAGGATAATAGTGAAGCTCCTAGAAGGAGTAAGAGACAAAGGGTTACAAAATACTTTGGTCATAAATTCACTATGTACCTTGTGGATGACACTCCTATGACCATTACTAAAGCATATACATCTCCAGAGGCAGATGATTGGAAAGAAGTTGTCCATAATGAGATGGACTCGATTCTATCTAATGGTACATGGAAACTGACTGAACGACCATATAGTTGCAAAACCGTGGGTTGTAAGTGAGTGTTCAAAAAGACACTTAGGCCTGATGGTACTATTGAGAAGTACAAGGCTCAACTTATGGACAAAGGTTACACACAAAAAGAAGGCGGAGACTTTTTCCATACCTATTTACCTATCGCTAGACTAACCACAATCAGAGTATTACTTTCCTTGGCTATCTCATATGGTCTTATAATTCATCAAATGGATGTAAAGACAACCTTCCTAAATGGAGAGTTGATGAGGAGATCTATATGGATCATCCTGATGGGTTTGTAGTGAAGGGTTAAGAGAGCAAGATATGTAAATTATTAAAGTCTTTGTATGGCCTGAAATAAGGACATAAGCAATGGCATGAGAAGTTCGACAAAACACTAACTTCCACGGGTTTTGTCGTAAACGATGATGATAGATGTGTGTACTATCGATATGGTGAGGGTGAAGGAGTTATATTATGTTTGTATATCGATGATATACTGATTTTTTGACATAAACATTGATGTGATCAATGATATCAAGTCTTTTCTATAAACGAGTTTTGATACGAAAGATTTGGGATAAGTTGATGTAACTTTAAACATCAAATTGATTAAGGGTGAGAATGGGATTGTAATTTCACAATCTCATTATGTGGAGAAGTTCTTGAGTCGTTTTGGCTATCAAGACAACAAACCTTCTCCAAAAACTTATGATCCCACTATGACACTTCAAAAGAATAAGAAAATTGCTAAAGGTCAACTGGGATATTCTCAGATAATCGGTTCACTCATGTACCTAGCTAGCGCAACAACACCCAACATATCATTTGTTGTGAGAAAATTGAGCAGGTTCATGTCCAACCCGATTAGTGATCACTGGCATGTACTTGAAAGGGTTATGCGCTACCTGGTAGGTACTACGAGTTATGTAATTCACTATTCAAGGCATCCCACTATGCTTGAGGGATATAGTGATTCAAATTGGATATCTGATGCTGATAAGATTTTTGCCACTATTGGGTATGCTTTTAGCCCTTGGAGGTGGTGTAATATCATGGAGGTTTTACAAACAGACCATTTTGATGAGGTCAACCATGGAAGTGTTGGGATATGGGGAGGCTACGGTAGCCGACAAATCAAAAATTTTTCCTCGAGAACCAAAGAACCATGCGCGCAAGGGATCATAGATTGGTACATTCTAACACGAGACGTGCTAGTGCATCAGAAGAAGATGTTGAGGAAGTGCGTCCTCACTTAGCTCTTCCTCGCTGCGTCCGTTCGTCGATGACCCTCGCGATGCATACTGTTGGTGACGACAATGAAGACCGGCGATCACCTTGAGGAAGATGTCGATGAGTGCAGCTTCTTCAGCAGCTGTAACATCCCAAATTTTAAAAGGTAAAATAAAATGGGAAAAATAAAAGTTTTAAAGAAAGGAATTATTTTTGGAAAGTAAAGAAGCTGAAAATGCCCAAATAAACAAAAACCCTGAGAAATAATTGAAATCTTAAGTTGGGAAAATTATGCTAGGTTCCTAAAGTCATGATAAAATTTTGGGAATTTTTATAAATTTTTGGGACCTTTCCAAATAGCTCATAAATTATAAATGATTTTATGAAATTATTTTTAATAGGAAATGGATTTTAAATATTATTGGGCCTTCCTTCCCCAATCTCCCTTCCAAGGCCGGCCTAGTCCACCTCTTACCCACGCACTCACTGATAGGTGGAGCCCACCTATCAGTCTCCCTTCCCTTCTCCCACGCGCGCCCGAGCCCTCCCCTCTCGCTTCCCCTGCGGTCCCACCTGTCGGCGCTAATTACCATAGCTTGTCTCCGCTAGTGCGCACTGACCCATGGCCCTAGGTTGTCAGCTTCGTCTTCCCCACATCGCCACCCCCTAAATTCCTGACTGAAATCTTAGCCCCCGGAATCCGCCTCCGCCATGGGCCTTTCCGAAAATTGAACCTACCATTTATTTCCCCGTGATCTGGTGATCAGTTTCCTCGTTATGCCGACGCATTTCAATCACGCAATCGCCGGACCCGAGTATGGTAATGTCTCACCGGAAAGTTTGGAAACTCCTCCTCGGCATTTCATGTATATGCCTTCCAATTTTGCTGCTCGATGCCCCTATAAAACCCCATGCACACCGCCGTGTCCAAGCTTATGGAAAACACCAAAACACCTGCATTCCAGAGCGCACGCATGCCCGTTTTACATCGCCCCTCTGCTTCCGCTATAGCCACTGCTCGCCATTGCCGGAGGCCATCCCCAACACCATCGACCACACCACCGCGACCACTGATACCTTCCTGACCCTGACATCGACTCCTATCAGGCCGACGACCATCGGAGCAAGCTCCCCGCTGATGACCCGAGAACGCATCGCCACCCCCGCTTATCATTGGCCACATCCCGTCGACCCTGAGCCCCAACATTGGTACCTTCATGACCACCGTCCTGTTCTCATTCAGTTTTAGTGCTTGGTTTATACCGCCGATCATCATCATTGTCGCTAATCTTGCCGCCATCCACTACCATCATCGGGGAAGATAGTCGGCGCCTATTTTTACCCATGTCGTGATGGATCAAATTTGGATCATCGCTTTAGATTCGTGTGGCCAGGATTAAAACGTGAGGTCGAGCGCTCCGATACAGTCAGATCCCCGTTGACCGGTATCGAGCGATCTCGACCGTCCATTTTCACTTAAGTAACTTGCTTCGCCCACAACCATCTGATCGTCATCCGACGACTCTGGTGATTCCGGTGCACCACACAGTGCTCGGTTTCATGATGAACCTGGTTTACCGTGGACCAGAGGCTGATTATAATTTAAAATAAATTACAGAAATTGATTTAAACTTCTTAAATTCATAACTTCTCCAATTTAACTCCAAATTTTACCATTCAAATTCCAGATAATTACTCTTTTTATTCTCTACAAGTTTAGCCAATTAAATTGATATGTTTGTATTGTTTAATTTCTTTATTTTAATTGTTTATCCTTTTTGATTTGCGTGCTGAGAAGACTATGACGCCACCGAGGAGCCCGTGTACAACTCCATTTTTGAACATATGGAACCCATGTTTAATTAAATATCGCTAAAACCCATAGGATATAAATGCATTAGTCTGAATAAATGTTTTACACTATATTTATTAGATCCCCCGACCCTATTATGCAACCCAAGCCATACTATTGAGCCTCGTTTTCCTTGTCACCTTTATTATTCAATATTAGCTAGTATCCAAAGTATCGACATAACTATTATAGGCTAAGAATGAGTCGTAGATTAGTCTTTTGATTCTGATATATATATTTCCCCGATATATTCCTCATCCCTTGGTATTATGAAAGACTTGGAAGATAGGTTAAGAATGTTAGCATGGTGTGTTCCGGGTGCAAGCGAGGGCATTGGTTAGTCACACCCGGGGCACTATAAGGACCGGTCTGCAGGATCTATTGTAAGACATTTCCATACTAACCACAAGTCTAATGGGTAAGGCCTAACCAGAAGTATGGAGCGTTCCAACTTGATGAACCAAGCGGAGAGGGCAAGTGGCATATGCGGTTGGCTTGTACCGACGAGGCACAAAAGGGGGCACGACGTTGGTCCAATGCGTTGGCGTGTCAGCGAAATCTAGTGGGTTGTCCTCGAGTTGGTGTGTTCCATGCTGAAGGTTTTGGCAGGGACTTGGTCACGGCATCGTGGTGATATCTTGGTCGACGTTGGGTTCTTCCACTCTGATCACGACCCCATCATGGCCCAGCACACCAGGCTCTCGTAGGCTATGGACTTCCTCCACACCGAGGCCGTCCTCGACACCGACGACCACTATGATGCCATCGACTTCCTCTGCCATGAGACGAAGAGCCTTATCCAGCAAAACGGCCAGCTCCATCGTAGGATTGTGGAGCTCCAGAAGGAGCTTGCCGAGCTACTGCCCCTCGCCCCCGTCGGAAGAAGCCCATTCAGGAGCTCGCTCCTTGGCTGAAGAGGACCCCACTACTGAGAGGATGCATGCCCCCATTTAGCTCAAGCGCCGCCGCTTAGGGACCAGTCGATACCACAGAGCCGATGATTGATGATTATGTTGGACCCAGCCTCACCGGAGCCGCTCGAGGATCAGAGAGCACCGAGAGTACCTTAGGGAACTCCGGTGATAAGTAGATTGCCATAGTCGCTAACTTCTGATGGATGTTTTCTTTTGTTTTCTATGATTGTGGTACTACCTATAAGCAGTTAGTGCTATAGGTAGAACAAAATAAGAGTTGTAATAACTTAGACAATTTTTATACCATGAAGAATAAGAGATTGCAGATTATTTTGATAAATATTCTAAGTCTCTATTTTTTATCATGTATGGGATGTTACTATCTTCAGAATGGCCAACAACTATAACACTAGTCCTAACAACAATGAAGGAAGCACTACCAACAACCTACTGAGAGGAGTTGTACCCAACTGGGGTGCAACTAGACAACGCTAGTCTGGACCGCCTGCCATCAACCATACCACTTTGGTAGAGATGATGGCAAACCAGAATCAACTGATCACGGTGTTGCTAGCCTAGATGCAGCAACAACAGGCTTAGATGCAAGATCAATAGAGCCAGTTGAACTGACTTCAATAGCAGAATCAAGAACAACTCCCTCGCTATCATGCCCGTACACCCACCTCCGTGCCTCAATTGTCTGAGTTTCTAAGAGTGAGGCCTCCCACTTTGTCGAGCACTATCAACCCGATGGAGGCGGGAGATTGAGTAAGGACTATAGGCAAGGAGTTATACCGCTTGCCTTCCTCGGATAGGGAGCATGTGGCGTTCGCCGCCCACCAACTACAAGGACCCGCCGTAGAGTGGTGGGATAACTATCGTGAGTCTCAGCCAGAAGGACATGAGGTCACTTGGGAGGAGTTCACCTTCGACTTCTGGGCCGCCCACGTCCCAGTTGGGATAATAGCCTTGAAGCAGCAAGATTTCCGTGACTTGTAGAAAGGAAGCAAGACTATCATAGAATACCTCCATGAATTCAACCGACTAGCCCAATATGCACCGATGCCGACTAACAGGGAAAGTTTCTGAGGGGACTAAAGGATGAGATGTCCATACAGCTCATTGTCATAGATTACACTGACTTTTAGAAGTTGGTGAACAAGGCCATATTGCAAGAGACCGAGCAGAACAAGTTAGATTTAAAGAAGAGGAAGATGATAGCGTTCAAGCAGCAGCTGGGGAATGCTCAGAGACCCCGCTTCATGCCTCCACCTCATGCGCCCAGCTACCATCCTCATCCCGTCTATAGGCCGCAATACATTGCTGGTGGCTCAAGCACCGGGAATCCTCGCCCAGCTCCACCAGCTCCATCCGCCCCACCAGCTCCCGCCATGAAGATCGAGATCTTGAGGGACAAGAACGGCAAGCCGATGGTCTTCTACAACTTCCGTAAGGAAGGACACTACGCCTACCAGTGCCCTCACCCTAAGCATCCACAAGGGACTGTACCGAACCCGGCGGTTCATGTTCGCGTCAACCACATTACCGCAAAAGAAGCACAGGAGGCGCCAGAAGTTGTCCTCGATATATTCACTGCCAACTACATACCCACAGTTATCTTATTTGACTCTGGAGCAACACATTCATTCATATCCGAGAATTTTGTGAATATCAATGGGTTGGAAGTACTTAGCTTATCTAAGCTTATGTTAATAGCCACCCCCGGTAAGCAAACTTTAGCTAACTTATACAGCCCAAGGATAAGGATAGAGATCTAAGGGATATTATTTTGGGCAGACCTAGTCCTCATAGATTGTAGAAGCCTAGACATCATCCTAGGAATGGATTGGTTGATGAAGCACAAAGGAATGATAGACTGCGCCAACAAGTCAGTCACCATAACCAGCAACGAAGGAACCTCTATCACTTTAAAGATGGCCACCCGAGGACCAGAAGGGACTCTACTCCACTAGATTGCACTAGAGGAAGTACCTGTAGCCCGAGAATACCCAGACGTTTTCCAGAAGATCTGCCCAAGATGCCACCTACGAGGGATGTCAAGTTTAGGATCGAGCTTGTGCTCGGAACCACGCCCATCTCCAAGCATCCGTATAGAATGGTCGTCAATGAGCTAGCAAAAGTAAAGCGTAATATAGAAGATCTTTAGTAGAAAGGATACATCAGACCAAGTATGTCGCCTTGCGGAGCACCGATCATCTTTGCAATGAAGAAGGACAAGACCAAGAGAATGTGAGTGGATTATAGATCTTTGAATGAAGTGACCATCAAAAACAAATATCCGCTACCTCAGATTGATGATCTATTCGACCAGCTGAAAGGAGCCTCCATCTGTAGCAGATATCTAGCTCGCCATTCGCGTGGGTCGGAAGTTCCAATCTGGTATCAGAACTTCCAATCAATATTGGAATTCTGGATCGCATCAATTGCTTTCTGTATAAAATCATAATTCGGTATCGGAACATCCGATCACCATCAGAACTTCCGATCCGCCATCAGAACTTCCGATCATTATCGGAACTTCTGATCAACCGTGGATAGAAATAGATCTAATCTATTTTCCACCATGTATCTCCATACAAGAGGGATCCAGATCGAACACTACGCACGTAGGCTCTGATACCACTGTAGGGGAATAGGGGAGCTACACTAGCCGGCAAATTCAACATTTACGCCCTAAGCCCAAGACTCAAGCGCGTGTGATATCATGGATCGGTACCTTATAGCACAAGACATGCTAGGTGCAGTGGAAGAAGATGCCGGAGTAGCGCGTAAAGCCTATCCTCACTTAGTCCTTGCCGTCCTTCACCAATCCAATCGATTACGACGACGTAACTGTTCGCGTGAAGATGTCCACGAGCGTTGTTGTCGGAGCAACGCCTCCATGGATTCCACATGTACAGGGATGGAGAACCTCCCACGGCAGCATGCTAATACCACACGTGAGAGACGGGATCCTTAACCTCAATGACTGAGATCAAGAAAGGAAGGAGAGGAGTCTTTGGTGGCTAGGTCTAATCTAGGCTTATTCCCTTGGTTCCAAGATGTCCTCCTCCTCTCCTTTTATAGGGATGAGACCCCCTAGTCATGTTCATCTCGAAACCCTCAAAACCGTAATAGATCCAATCTGTTTGCCCACGTCAAAACTTCTGATCCTAGATCGGAACTTCCAAAGGGGTATTTTAGGTCTCTAGATACAGTACGACACACAACAGATCCAATCTGTTATCGCCCACCTCAGAACTTACGATACCATATCAGAACTTTCGATCAGTACAAAGTTCCCTGATTCCAAATCAGAACTTCCGGCTCGTTGGAACTTCTGATACCATATAGGAACTTCCGAAGCAACATTTGCTCTCTGTATCGAGACCAGAAAATAACCGGAACTTATGATACTACCTATCGGAACTTCCGATCCACGGAATTTTCTTGGGCATATCCTTAAATCTCCCACTTGCACACGAACCAATTCTTTGCATGTTTCTCAATCCATCCCCTTAAGTGTGTGACCCGATAGATTCATACACTAACGCCTATTCACCGGAAACCGTTTCTGACTCACTGATCAATAGCGGTACCTAGCAGCACATATTGACCCCAAAAAGCATACAAAATCAATTTTCACTGAACCTTTGATATACACAACCACCAGTCCTTTTACCACACGCCGTCAATCAAGCTCAACGCAAGATACGTGCCACCCTTGTTGGTTAGCTCAACATTTCACTCGATCAAGTATCAGATTCAAATCATGACTAACTCTTTAGTCATAGTGGCATGGCCATGCACTTTTCCAATCCAATACCTCGAGGGGCCCAAAGACGACTCTCCCATTATTAGGAGGGATAAATTCCATCTTGACTGCTCACATCCTAAGACATGTTTCACAACACACCTGAAAACAACCCTTATTACTATCCTGTTACGGAATAGCATTAGGAAGCATCTAAGTGTGTCACTACTGTTGGGGGAAAATATTTCATCCTCTAGAGGTCAAGAACATTCCCCTGTAGATACCAACAAAAGAGGTGAAGTCAGAAGCTTTGATCTTTGAAGGTCTTAAAAGCATCGAGGTTGTGTTGTATTCGGAGTACTATCAACAAAGACCTCCATTAAGGCTTCAGCGTAACGAAGTCTACCGAAGTCTTTACACCAAAGGAATGTTGCCAGCAAGGATAAAAGATTTATATTCTTTCTGATTAAATTAGTCTTTTACCTTTTTACCCCTATGAAGAATATTCAACAATATCTTCTTAGTCGGTTGTAATTAGAGGGTAAAGGAGTCTTTTCCTTTGTTATTCAGTCTATAAATACCCTTCTTCACTCTATAAAGGGTATTGAATACTCAGATATTCAATACACAACTTTGAACTACTTCAAGCTATTATCCTATACGGAGGCTTGAAATAGTCCGCTTCTACAAACACTTCGTTTGTCACACATACAGTTTCTTAAACTGTTAGCGTAATCTTTTACGCCAACAACTACGCATTCTGGAATCAAATGGTGATATCAGGTCCAAGGACTCTACAGGTACACCATTTGAGATGACAACTATTGGCACATTACAATAACAATCCCAGCAGCATTCAAGTGGGTCTGTCCAACACCATGTTCACCAACATGTGTCCACATCACTGATTTGATATCTCTATGTCTATGATCTGTGAAACACAATCATCAATCAGTCGAATGTGCTAATCCATTTATCATC
Organism: Zizania palustris; assembly: GCA_019279435.1. Classification (NCBI taxonomy): domain Eukaryota; kingdom Viridiplantae; phylum Streptophyta; class Magnoliopsida; order Poales; family Poaceae; genus Zizania; species Zizania palustris. Next base: position 22,505,150 of record JAAALK010000290.1, read on the forward strand.
ACTATCCCACATGATGACAAGATTAGGGACCCTTTTGAACAACATCGTCATAAAGCAAATAGTTTCACATAACAAGTCGTACTTATTAATTAAATGCAAACGACATTTATTCAAGGAACAAGATAACAATTATCCTCACACATTAGCATAGACTCTACTAGCATCTTCCACAAACACATGACTCACTCGCGCAAGTATCTAATACCCATGGAGCTCATATGCGCCTCATGCTTGGGCTGTGGAAGAGGCTTCATCAACGGATCTGCCATGTTCAAATCTGTGTGCACCTTGCAAATATTCAAATCACCTCTCTCAATGATCTCGCGGATCAAGTGATATCGCCGAAGTATATGTTTGTATTTCTAGTGCGATCTCGTCTCCTTGGCTTGCGCAATGGCACAACTATTATCACAATAGAGGTCCACTGGACTGGACACACTAGGAACAACACCCAGCTCAGAAACAAACTTTCTAATCCAAACGACCTCCTTCACAGCTTCTGAAGCAGCGATATACTCAGCTTATGTTGTAGAATCGACCACCGTCTCTTGCTTGGAACTCTTCCAACTCACTGCGCCTCCATTGAGGCAGAACACAAAGCCAGATTGCGATCCAGAATCATCTTTATCGATCTGAAAGCTAGCATCCGTGTAACAACTTACAATGAGCTCCTCTTCGCCACCGTATACTAGGAACATTTCCTCAGTCCTTCTCAAGTACTCGAGGATACTCTTTACTACAACCCAGTGAATTTCACCCAATTTTGATTGGTACCTGCTCATAACACTTAGAGCATATGACACATCTAGGCGTTTACATAGCATGGCATACATATTGGATCCAATTGCGGAGGCATACGGGATCATACTCATCTTCTTTAGATTATCAGGTGTCGCAGCACAATGAGTCTTACTAAGAGAAATACCATGTGACATTGGAATGAAACCCTTCTTAGAATTATGCATTTTGAACCATTTCAAAACCTTGTCAATGTACATACTGTGGCTTAATCCAATTAACCGTTTTGATATATCTCTATAGATCTTTATGCCCACAATGTATGTTGCCTCTCCAAGATCTTTCATCAAGAAACTGTTTTTCAATGAAGTCTTGACAGCATTAAAGAGAGGAATACCATTTCTGATCAACAATATGTCATCCACATATAGGACCAGAAGCACAAGTGAGCTCCCACTAGCCTTCTTGTAAACACATGGTTCTTCTTCGTTCTTGATGAAGCCAAACCCTTTGACTACCTCATCAAAGCGAATATTCCAACTCCGTTAAGCTTGCTTCAATCCATAAATGGACTTTAGCAACTTGAAAACTTTCCCAGCATTTCCTGGACTGTCAAGACCTTCAGATTGTGTCATGTACACATCCTCACTTAGGTTTCCATTCAGGAAGCCGTCTTGACATCCATTGGCCATATCTCATAATCATAAAATGCGACAATTGCTAGGATGATCCGAATAGGCTTAAGCATAGCGACAAGCGAAAACATTTCATCATAATCAACACCTTGAATCTGTCTGAAACCTTTCACCACCAATCGTGCCTTATAGATGTAAACATTTCTATCAACGTCAATCTTTTTCTTGAAGATCCATTTATACTCAATAGTTTTTACACCATTGGGTGGATCAACCAAGTTCCAAACTTGGTTAACTCGCATGGACTCTAACTCAGATCCAATGGCTCCAAGCCATTTCTCAGAGTCTGGTCCCATCACTACTTCTGCATAGGTATTGGGCTCGTCGTTGTCCAACAACAACACGTAGTAATGCCTAGTGGTCAAGAACATGTACCTCTCTGGCGCATGGACTACTCTCCCAGACCTTCATGGGGATGGCACATGTACAATAGGCTCTGCAGCACTTTGCTAATCTTGTTATTGTTCAGTGGGATCTGGAACACTTTCTAGTGGCTCTCGAACCTCTTCGAGATGCACCATCCTCCCACTAACTCCTTTTGAGATAAACTTTTTCTCAAGGAACACACCATTCCGAGCGACAAACACTTTGCCCTTCTCTCTATTATAGAAATACTATCCTTTGGTTTCCCTAGGATACCCCACAAAGAAGCACTTGTCAGACTTACGACTGAGCTTGTCAGACGTGATATGTTTGACATATGCCTCACATCCCTAAATCTTTAGAAAAGACAAACTGGGATGCCTCCTAGACCACATCTCATATGGCGTCTTCTCTACTGACTTACATGGAACTCTATTAATCATGAAAGCTGATGTTTCTAGAGCGTGACCCGAAAAGGATAATGGAAGATCAGTGTGACTCATCATGGACCTCACCATGTCCAACAAAGTGTGGTTTCTCCGCTCGGACACCCCATTCCATTGGGGTGTGCCGAATGGAGTCAGTTGTGGAATAATTCCAAAATGCTTCAGATGATCACTAAACTCATGGCTAAAATTTCACCCCCACGATCAGATCGTAGAAATTTATTTGTCTTTCTCGTATGATTTTGTACTTCATTCTGTAACTCGAACTTTTCAAAGGATTGCCAATTATGCCTCATTAAGTAGACATAACCATATCTACTAAAGTCGTCGGTAAAATTGATAAAGTACTGAAAGCCTTTCCTAGTCGTGTGACTCATTGGTCCACACACATCAGTATGTACTATGGCCAATAGCTCACTCACCCTCTTACTCTTTCCAGTGAAAGGCGTCTTTTTCATTTTGCCAAGTAAGCAAGACTTGCATGTGTCATATGATTCAAAATCAAATGACTCCAAAACTCCATCACTATGGATCTTCTGCATACGCTTCTCATTTATATGACCTAAACGACAATGCCAGACGTAGGTAGGATTTAAATCATTAAGTCATTGTTTATTTGTAGTAATGTTATAAACGTGTGCATCGTCAAGATTTAGAATATATAGTCCATTCACTAATGGACAAACAACATACAACATGCCATTCAAAAATATTGAACAACTTTTGTTCTTTATTATGAATTCAAAACCATCTTCCTCTATACATGAAGAATAGATAATGTTTCTGCCTAAGGCGGGAATGAAATAACAAGTATTCAACACCAAAACTAGTCCTGATGGTAGCAACAGTGAATAAATGCCGACGACCAATGCTGCATCCTTTGCACCATTCCCGATGCAGATATCAAGCTCGCCATTCGCGCGGGTCAAAAGTTTCGATCTGGTATCGGAACTTCTGACCCCTGGAACTTCCGATCAATATCATTAATTGCTTTCTGTATCAAATCATTATTTGGTATCGGAACATCCGATCACCATCGAAACTTTTGATCCGCCATCGGAACATCCAATCACCATCAGAACTTTTGATCCGCCATCGGAACTTCCGATCATTATCGGAACTTCCGATCAACCGTGGACAGAAATAGATCTAATCTATTTTCCACCATGTATCTCCATACATGAGGGATCCAGATCTAACACTACGCACATAGGCTCTGATACCACTGTAGGGGAATAGGAGAGCTACGCTAGCCGGCAAATTCAAAATTTACGCCCTAAGCCCAAGACTCATGCGCGTGCGAGATCATGGATCGGTACCTTCTAGCACGAGATGCGCTAGGTGCAGCGAAAGAAGATGTCAGAGTAGCGCGTTAAGCCTATCCTCACTTCTTCCTTGCCGTCCTTAACTGATCCGATCGATGAAGACACATAGTCATTCATTTATAGATGTCCACGAGCGTCGCTATTAGAGAAACGCCTCCACGGAGTCCACACGTACAGGGATGGAGGACCTCCCACGACAGCGTGCTAGCACCGCACATGAGAGACGGGGATCTTTGACCTCAACTATTGAGATCAAGAAATGGAGTAGAGGAGTCTTTGGTGGCTAGGTCTAATCTAGGCTTATTCCTTGGTTTCAAGACGTCCTCCTCCTCTCCTTTTATAGGACTAATGGCCCCTGGTTGTGCTCATCTCGGAATCCTCAAAACCATAACAGATCCAATTTGTTCGCCCACGTCGGAACATCTGATCCTAGATCAGAACTTCCGACAAGTTATTTTAGGTCTCCTGATACAGTACGACATGCAACAGATCCAATCTATTATCGCCCACCTCGGAACTTCTGATACCATATCGGAAATTTCCATCTGGACAAAATTACCCAATTCTGAATCGGAACTTCCGATATCATATTCGAACTTCCGAAGCAACATTTTCTCTCTCTATCAACACCAGATAATAATCATAACTTCTGATACTACCTATTGGAACTTCCGATACTACTTATTGGAACTTCCGATCCACGAAATTTTCTTGGGCATATCTGTTGTAGCAATTGTGTTAGCTACAACACAGGTTTTGTATGTGTGTATGGTGTGTAAAATGAACCTAGAAGGGTTCTCTCAGAAGGAGAAAAGATTTATACTGGTTCAGACCTCCCCTAAGGGATAATAGCCCTACATCCAGTTTGTGGTGGATTTGGCATAATATGCCTCGGTGGAGTCTAGTGAGTTCCAGGGTCCTCATGGCCCTAGGAGCAACTAACTATTACAAAGGCTTGGCCCTGCTTTTATGGACACGCAGGCCAAAGGAAAAGACCTAAATGCCCTCTATAAGTCATAGGCTTTATAGGGGTAAAGAAGGAAAAAAGGATAGTCTACTGTATAAAGTGCTTTACAACATTACAGACGTGTCAGATAAACGTCACTTCTTGACCAGCTAAATGACATACTAGGGGCTGAGGGGCCCCTGGTATGACTTCTACACTGTAGCGAGGTACAAATATCTTCTGGGTTTGGAGTAGGGGCCGGAGCTCTTCAGGCGGAGGCCGCAAGGAAGGCTTCAAAATACACTCCGAAGTGGGCTTCGAAGTATACTCTGAACTAAACTCCGAACTGGGTTCTCAGAGACTTAGCTTCGAATCGGCTGAAAAGGTTCCGGAGACTAGCTCTAGAGAGCTCCGAAAGGAGCTCGAAGGTTAACTCCGAACAAGGCTCGGAGGTTAACTCCGAAGTTAGCCCGGAGGATAACTCCGAAACTAGCCTGAGACTTGGCTTGTGGCAAACTTCAAAGGAGCTTGGAGGCTTCGCTCCGGAGGACTCCGAAAGGGGTACGGAGGCCTCGCTCCAGGGGACTCCGAAGAGAACCTTGGGACTTAGAAATTATTTTACCAGATAGGAACATGCTTCGACAGTGTTGGGCTCCAGGCTGAAGGCCGTCAGAGGCTAACATCATATGGCCCCTGTTCAAGGGAAAACTTATTCCCCCAACAGTAGCCCCTTGCTTGCAGGCCTTCGGGACGAAGGGGTGCGTGCTCCCTTGGGACAAATGACAGTAAAAATGACAACTTCAGAGAAAACAGGTCTTCAGAGCTTGGACCGAAGGTGGCTTCGATTTGCGCAGGTAATAATTGCCTGCGTTAGCTGTCAGAACGACCTCGGGGAGATCAATTGACTTTGCAACGGCTATAAAATTGACCGTTACAGTGCGCTGGTTCGCTCCAGCTTCACAACAAAAGGATTGGGGGGCACACATCGACCCCTCTACCTTTGAAGACATCTCCGACGAAGGTAAACACTTTAGACATACTTCTCTTTTCATACGTGGATATTGACTTGAATTTTTTTAGAAGAGGATGCCGGTACGAGGCCCACCACGCCGAAGCCAGCGGAGGCCTCCGGCAGCAGCAGCAGCTCGGAGTCCGACTGTTCCTCGTCTGAAGAAGACAGAGGCAACGGTCATGATGAAGTGGACCCTCGAGATGACGAGGACGTCGAGGTGGTGGACCGGAGCCTGGCTCCGCTGAAGCCTGTGCAGGAGGTTGAGGTGGAGGAAATTGTTCGACCTTTGCAGCCGAAGGGGGCCATGACGGAGGCGGCCATCCATGACTTCCGTGAGGGCTGCGCGGCGGAGGAGGCAGGAGGCTTGGTGGCTCAACTCAGCCGCTCGAGCCCCATGGACCTCTTTATCAATGCAAATGAAGCCCTTATCCAAGTGAGCGAAGTCCTATGCAGCCTTCGAATCATATTTACTCTTCAATCAACACTTATGATTTTCTTGAACTCTTTATAGGCCTTCGCACTGAACGCTGCAGCGTTAACCTCCGTGGACAGGCAGATGAAGCACTTGGCGGAGGAGAGAGACGCCCTCTGACACGAAGTCTTGGTGGAAGCCGAGAAGTGAAGGCGGGCCGAAGCCTCAGCCGAGGCAGCGAGGGCCGAGGCTGACAAGGCAAGGATAGCCTTGGCCTCGGAGACCGACAAGTTTCGAGCGGAGTTTTGAGTTGCAAAGGATGCCAAAGCTCAGCTGGCAGAGGAGAACTCCAAGCTTCGCCAAGCCAGCCATTGCCTTGAAAACTTCGTCATTGCCAACATTGACGAAGCCACTCTGAGCTTGACCGAGGTCCTCGAACAAATAGGGACCGAGTGTCGGGCTCCAGACTTCGGCAGTCAAGATCCAATTGGAGACCGCGTCGATTTTTTGAAGGTGGTGGCTGTGACGGCGGAGCAATCTCTAAAGGGCTTCGCCTTCATGGCTGGCCGAGTGGCAGGCAAGGAGTGTTGCAAATGCTTCACGACGCAGGGTGCAAACACCTCGAAGCAGCGACCTCGGCGACTCCGGTGGCCTTCGGAGGCCAACACTTGGTGACACCTCTGGCAGACGTCCATGGAGCCTGGCGCCGCCTTCAGGAGCCTTGGAAGTCCCAAGGATGCGAAGCAGTCCTCGAACTCCAGAAGGCCATCCGCCTTTGCCAAGCCAGGGCACATGCCTCGCCAGCTCAGCCTTCGATGTCAGCGCCTCCGCCTCCGAAGGTGTAGATCTCCTTAGGCTCCTTGTAATTCTTAGTTGTAGGCTTGTAAAAACTTATCAGTTTATTAATATAAAAGCGGGGGTACTTTATACCTGCCCAGACTCATCTTTCGAATGTTGACCTCAAAGTACTTGAGGACTCTGAAGAACTTCACCAATTATGGGTGGTCCTTGAGGTAGCTAGGTCCGAAGGACCCCTCGGTTTAAACTTCCGAGGGGGCCTAACGGCGAAGCCATCCCCGAAGTAGCCCAGGAGCTCCTGGATACCGTGAAGACGGAGCCCCTTTGGAGTTCTTCCTCCTCGCCAGACCTAAGCTGCTTCGCAGTAGACTCACGTAGCGAGGGGGTACAACCTTCGCAAACGGCCTTGGCAGGCGATGAAGCCTTAGACCTTTCTGCCTTCAACATGGCACCGCCTACCTCGCAGACTTGGACAAACCTACAAAGTGGAAGACGAGGTCTGCGGGCTTCGGGGCGTGGATGAACCGGACGTGGGAGAGCAGGCTGTAGGACCGAAAGTAGCGACTAGAGGGGGGGTGAATGGGCGCCTTAAAAATTCTTTCGAATATATGGCCTGTTCCCAACACCCAACACACCTCAAAAGACCAAGCAGCAGAATATTAGCAGATAGCATAAGTCTAAAGGTATCTAGCCTAGAAGCAGCTGATGTCAAATAGAGAACTACCAAAGCAGTGCTAATAGACAGATAATCAATAAACACAAGACAAGGCAAGACAAACTTCTCAATATAGCACTCTAAGTGCACTAAGAATGAAGTGAGAAATTACCGTTCGAAATCTGTCTCCTGTTCGAAACTTGGCGAAGCCTGTTTCGCTAGTCGAGGCCTGCTTCGCAGTGTCGAAGCCTGCTTCGCGGGGTCGAAGCCTACGTCGGAGGTCGAGGTCTACTTCGCTGGTCGAAGTCTGGTTCGGAGGTGGAAGTCGAAGTCTGTCGAAGGTGTGTTGTCTATCCTAGGTCGAGTGTGAATGAGAGCGAAGTATGACAGAGTCGGAGCCTGCTTCGAACACGCACACAAAGCAAACAACCTTCGAAAGGAAAAGCGAAGGCTGACACGCGATAGAGACCAAAACGAAGCCTACACTCTACCTTCGAACATAACACAACAAGGACCTTCGAAGAGGACAGATGCAAACACTGAGCGAAGTCTAACAGAAAGACAAGCTTCGAAGCCAACTTCAAAACCTGTCGAAGTATGGACTTCGAAGATCTCAAGTCGGAGTACCTTCGCACTGTCGTTCGAAGTATGTCACGCTGTCCATACAAAAACGTACTTCAAAGCTAGCAGCACAGAGTGAAGTCAAAGACGAAGCCCTCAAGACTGACAGATCGAAGCCTGCCTCACGGAGCTGAGGGGCTTCGAATAGAGAAGGGATGCTTCGCAAGAAAACAGCCAGAAAAGTGATTCAGCTCTGTCTACTTCGATCAAAGAGATGGGCAGTAAAAGCAAAAAGCTGGTACTAGTGTACTGTTGCAATAGTGTAGTAGTACTACTTGCAACAACAAAAACTAGTACCACTTGAGTGAAGAACAAACGCAACAGAGGCAACCGAAGCACTCAAAACCAGGAATAAAATCACCAAAAACACACCAAACCGAAGGTTCTGATTCCGAGAGAATAATGCACGCATCCACACATGAACAAGAGATGGAATCTTACTGAGAAGGAGTAAATGCAAGGCAAAATGCAATGAATAAATGCCTGGCGGCGCACAGCAAGAGTGAGAGAGAAAGAGACAAAATGACCCAAAGGAGTATGAATTGATTTCAGCCAAAAAGGGTGACCTAACCCTAGGGATTGGGGTCCTATTTATAAGCTGCCCAACCCTAGGAATATTCCACCAGCCCCTTAGGGTTTTTTACAGACGCAGGAATAAAGGAAAAGATTCTACTGCCCTTAGGTATTTTTACAGACACGACTGACTGACTATGGGCCTAGAGATACAGATGACTTATCCGGAAGCTAAGTTTTCGTAGCGACTATGGCTTCTCTTCTGGACAGTCGGATACAAGATCAACGGTTGTCAGTTTTGCGCCGAAACTAACAAAGCCTCCACCGGCTTTGCACTAGGTACCCGGATTGGGCCGGCCCGATTCCGCATCTCTCTCAGCCCGGCAATCACTCGCCACCCGTGTACCTGAGTTAGTCCTGGTCAACAGCCCAGTGGGTCTTCTGCTGCTCTTGGCCCATGTACCCAGATTGGGCCAGCCCGACTTCGCGGCCTCCTCTGCCCGACAGTCGCTTGCTGCCCGTGTACCTGAGTCACAAGCGGCCCATGAAACAGCAGATCTCTTCTTCTTCTGCCCTCTTTGACTATCGTTGATAATGACTCATCACTTCTGGAGCCATGAGGCCCACGCTATTCAGCATGGCTCCTCAATCTCCCCCTTGATGAGTGCATTGTCAATCTCCCTCTTGTTGACAAGTGAACTCATCAAGCACTAAAAAGAGACACAGACTCCCCCTGAAATGCAACTCCCCCTCAAAATATGCAGTGAATTCAACTGGAGAGCATAAGGAGTGTAGAAAGCATGCTTCTCAAATATGATTGACTGCAATTACAACATCTAACAGGTATAGCAAAAGACATGCTGTCTAAGACACATGGCATGATCAGTGCAATAGATGATATCTAAGGAAAATCATTAGCACGCATTTTTCATTTTTGCAAAACAAAAGCATCACCACATTTTCCAGTAAACAAGCAAGGTAAAGCATGATATGCAAAAGCTAACTGATATCTACCAAGATAAGCATTGTCCAAAACAAAGTGCTTCAGCAAACTTGTTATCATTTCAATTTTCAAGCTTTTTCTTTTCTCTTTTTCATTTATGCCAGGGGTTATTTGCGTGTCAAACCTTATGCTGACCGACCAAGTCAAGCCTAGGCCAGAACTGGACCATCAGAAGCTTAAGACCTTGGTCTTGGCATACACTACACTGTCCTAGTTCATACCAAAGTGCTATGGTACGCAGTCCAGAACAAATGTAATGCGACAAAGCAAACCCACCTGGATCTTTTCAAGTTATGCATCAAAAAGACATGGAATTTTCATTTTTCTCGATTTTCATCATTTTTATAGCACATTTCCATGATTAAAGGATACTGATGTCCAAGTTGCATATTTGCATCTAAGTCAGGAACTAGCTACAAGGCTTGTAACAGATAGCAAGAACATTCAGCCTACGCATGCTAGTTACCAAAAGCAATGGTGATCATTTTTCAATTTTAAAGCATAAAAGCCATGCATATGACAGATATCAGACTTATCAAGCGAACTGAGACAAGACATGATCATTGACAAGTAATCAAAAGCATGTACCAGCTAGAATAAGTAAAGCAGTTCAATCATATAACAGAAGCAGCTCTTAAGTGTGATATGTGAATATGCAAGATATGAACACACACAAAAAGACTCAAAAAAAGGCTAAAGAAGAAAGAAAACTGACGCAAAATATCCTAAAAAGGATACACAACACCCAAATCCCCTCGTAAACGCTCAAATGTAGACTGATCTAGGGGTTTGGTGAAAATATCAGCCAACTGATGATGGGTATCATCATGAACAAGGTCAATGACACCTTTCTCATATTGATCCCACAGAAAGTGAAAACGCACATCAATGTGTTTGGTTTTTGAATGGAGACATGGGGTTTTCCCTACACTAATTGCACTAGTGCTGTCGCAAAACAAGGGAACTCTTGTAGGAAAGAACAACCCAATATCTCGCAGAGTGGAAATCATCCAAACCAACTGTGAGCAGCAGCTAGCAGCAGCTACGTACTCAGCCTCTGTGGTCGAAAGAGCAACTCCAGATTGCTTTCGAGAAGACCAAGAGACAAGAGACGAAACAAGAAACTGGCAAGTACCGGAAGTCGACTTGCGATCCAACCGACACCCACCAAAGTCGGCATTCGAAAAGCCAGATAAATCGAGAGAAGATGATGCTGAATAGTAGAGACCAAGATCGGGTGCATAAGTGAGATACCTGAAGATGCGCTTGATAGCCTGCCGGTGAGACGCGCGTGGTGAAGATTGAAAACATGCGCAAAGTCCCACGGCGAACTGAATGTCCGGTCTGGTCGCCGTTAAGTACAACAGCGAACCGATCATCCCTCGAAACTCCCTTTCATTGACCTTGACGCCGCTCTCGTCCTTGTCCAATCCTCCAGACGTGCCCATCAGGGTCATCTGTGGCTTCAACTCCCCACCAAAGTCAAATTTCTTAAGCATGTCACGAGTGTCCTTACTTGGTGGATGAAGGTGCCGTCCTTGGTCTGCTTGATCTGGAGCCCTAAGAAGTACTTGAGCTCACCCATGAGGCTCATCTCAAACTCACTGTGCATCTGCTCAGAAAACTTGGACACAAGATCATTAGTAGTACCACCAAAAATAATATCATCCACGTAAATCTGAGCATCTAAAAAATATGAAGCATCTCTGAGCAAGAAAAGAGTTTTATCCACCGAACCCATCACAAAGCCCTTCCCCAACAAAAATTGCTTCAACCGGTCATACCAAGCCCTGGGGGCTTGCTTCAACCCGTATAAAGCCTTTTGCAATTTAAAAACATGTCGAGGAAACTTGGGGTTCTCAAAACCGGGGGGTTGCCTAACATAAACCTCGTCTTCTATGTACCCGTTCAGAAAAGCACTCTTGACATCCATTTGAAAAAGCTTAAAACCCTTCGAAACGACAAAAGCTAGAAGAATACGAATGGACTCAAGACGGGCAACAGGAGCGAAAGTTTCTTCAAAATCAATACCCTCTTTTTGGCAAAAACCCTGGGCAACTAGTCGAGCTTTGTTGCGCACCACAACCCCATCTTCACCTTGTTTGTTCTTGAACACCCATTTGGTGCCTATGGGGTTGCATCCTGGTGGCGGCTCAACTAGTGTCCAAACCCGATTACGAACAAAATTCTCAAGCTCTTCTTGCATAGCATTAATCCAATTTGAATCAGAAAGAGCATGAGAAACATCTCTGGGCTCAAAAGATGCAACAAAAGCAGATTCAGCAAACACAGCAAGAGAGGTAGAAGAACGCAAAGTTCTCTCAGTCAAATCACCGATGATGAGCTCCGAGGGGTGATCACGCTGAACTGCTCGGGATCCTTGGTGATCTGAAGTCACCCCACCGGAGTCAGCAGCTGGCACCTCTGGACTCGACTGAGGGGGCTCAATCGTAGTGGAAGAAGTGATCAAAGGTCCACCCTCATCCTCAGTCAAAGTCTCAGAAGGCGTGGGCTCTGCAGGGGGTGCAGACGACCCACCCTCATCAACAGCTGGAGTATCCTCATCTTCCTCAAAGATGGATTCTCCGAGCTCATCATCACCAGAAAGCTCAAAAGAAGGAGTTAAAGAAGGCAAGGACTCATTAAAAGAAATCTCGCAAGTCTCGACAAGCTGCTGGGATTCGAGGTTCCAAACATGGAAACCTTGAGAATGCAATGCATAACCAAGAAAAACACCATCCCAGCAATGAGACTCAAACTTGTCCAAATGCCTCCCTTCTTGAGCACAAAGCACTTGCATCCAAACGCTCGCAAGTGGCTCACCTTGGGCTGTCTGCCAAACCGCAACTCATACGAAGTCTTACCTAAGTAAGCTCGAAGAAAAATGTGGTTGGCCAGATAGCAAGCCGTGTTCATGGCTTCAGCCCAAAACCGCCTAGGAGTCCTGTGCTCGTCGAGCATCGTCTTGGCCATCTCGACTAGCGTGCGGTTCTTTCGTTCCACAACGTCGTTCAGTGGGGGAGTATAAGGGGAAGAAAACTGATGGTCCAGACCCTGATCACTACAGAAGCTGACGAACTGAGAGTTCTTGAACTCAGAGCCGTTGTCGGAGCGAATTGCTCGCATCCGACCATTGTTCTCATTCTTCAGTTTCAAAATCAGGTCATGAACAAATTGAAAAGTTTCATCCTTAGACTCCAAAAAGAAAACCCACGAGAATCGAGAGAAGTCGTCAACAATAACAAGTGCGTACCACTTCCCACCGACTGAACGTACCCGAGCTGGACCAACTGTGTCCAAGTGTAAAAGCTCGCCCGGATACAAAGTCATCACCTGAGTCACAAGTGAGTGAGAAGCGACAACCATTTTCCCATGACGACAGGGATGACAAACTAGATCCTTCTCCATCTTAAGCTTGGGAAATCCTCGGATGAGGTCCATAGAGCTCAACCTGACTAGCAGATCAAAACTTAAATGACCTAACCTCCTATGCCACTTCCAGAGCTCAAAGAAGGATCCAGCAATTAAACAGCGAGAAGGGCCAAAAGAACTAGATAAGTCAATTCGAAAAAACTTTACCGAATGGTAAAATCCGGCAAATCAAAGACCCTCTAGAATCAAACACAGAAGAATTGCCCTTCTTAAAACGCACCTCCAAACCATCCTCAAGAAGTTGCGAAACAGAAATCAAATTGAAGTTCAAATTCTTAACCAAAGCAACATTCTTCAAAGAGAAATGATATGAAATGCGAATAGAGCCTATGCCACTTACCTTCCCTTGACCACTGTTCCCGAACGTGATGTATTCTTTGGAGCTCGGGGGAGTGAGACTGGAGAACCATCTGCGATGTCCCGTCATGTGGCGAGAGCATCCTGAGTCCATGATCCAAACCTCCTCTAGTCCCCGATCCTGCACAATCAGTGGCTGTAAGTGGGAGCAAATGGTCTGGCACTAGGTTTAGCAAAAGAGCTAAACTAGTGTCGAGCCATTTGCTCAAAAGACGGAAAGCAGAAATCATCATGAGAGTTTGGACCAAAACGCGGCTCAAAGCGCGGTCCTCGGTTCTGCCTAAACCTGCGGCCACGAGGTCCAGGACCGTAGCCAACACGGCCTGGAACTCTGCCGGAACGGACACCACCATCTGGAGCATGGGCATAAAAGCCGTCTCCCCTACCACCACCTACACGACGCGGCCTGGCCTCCAGCCTCTCCCCGCGTCGAGGAACCCACAGTCTACCATCCTGCTGGTAGAACTGCTCCTGATCACCACGAGCTCTCTCTACTCTCTCAACCCGCTTCCTCCTGAAGCAAAACTCCGCAAGATGCCCGTCTCTCTGACAGTACTCACAATGATAGGTGGGCTTCTTGGGATGTGGTTGAGGCTTGGGATGTTTGGGCTTGGTGGTGTTAGGTGTAGTCTTCTTGGGTTGAGAAGGTCCAGGAAGAGAGTCTAGAGAAGAGTGGAGGGGTTTGGGCTTTGGAACCCAGATAGGCTTCTTGGGTGGAGCTTTGGGTGGTTCATGAATTACTCCATCCTTAGGCTGACAAGCCTGGGAAGACTCAGTGGAGTGAGTCTTGGGATACCTATGCTCTGGAGTCATTTTACTCCACTCCACTGCCCGGCTAATGGCACTCTCAAAGTCAGCCTTGGTGTAGGTGTAACCTACCCCAAACCCATCCTGACTCTTGAACTGCTGGATCATCATGCCGAGTTGTGGCTCTCTGGCACTGATCCAACTCAGGATAGAACGGAGGTAAAAGTTCTCATTCTGAGAATCTGCTAGCTCCTCTCTCAAGGAAGCTAGAACCTCCACCTGAGACAAGTAGGTCTCACACTCACTCTCTACTTGGACAGACTTCTCGGCTTTTAGCTTGATCAACTCAAGTCTAAGAGACAGGCAGTTCTCACAGACAGTGGGTGGAACTGACAATGTCTCAAGCTCTAGCCTAGTCTGCGCAAGCTCAGCTCTCAACCTCTCCAAATCACCCAAATGTTCATCGCCCTTGGATTTCAGCTCAGCTAAGGCAGCTAGATGAGATGGGCAATCAACACAGGGTGCGACGACAGTGGCTTGAGCATCTTTCAGCTCCAGCTGAGCGCCTTCAAGCTCAGTGGCCAAAGCGTCCCTCTCATCAACCCTTTCTGTGTACCTGGACTTTAGAGTCGATAGGTCACACAGAAGCACCTCACACTTCAGGCACTCAATTCTGCCGTTGGCTACGGCAAGCTCACTCTCTAACTCATCTATCCTCTTCTTAGCCCCCCTAAGCAGTTTTTCTTGATATTTCAACTCCTGACGATTGCTCTCAAGTAAATCAACGATTTCGCGCTCATAGGTGATACCTTTTCATTGTCGTCGTCGTCGGAGTCGTTGGAGGAGCTCTTTTCTTCCTTATCCCCAAGAGCCATTGAACAGAAGCTCTTGCGGGATCTTCGGCGCTGGTGTGAGTGGCTCTTCGGCTTGTCTCCGAAGGCCATGAAGCAGAGACCCGCTGGATCGTCCTTGTCCTTCCCCTTCCTGATGGCGATCTCCTCATCGCTTGAGCTCGATGAAGAGGAAGAAGACGTGGACCGCTTGGAGTAGCTCTTTTCCATCTCGGCGAAGAAGGCCTTGTCGCGCTTCTTGTTCTCTCGCCGGTAATCCTTCAGGGCCTTCTTGAAGAATCTGGTCTTTGGCTTGCCCTTGTTGAAGGATGAGCTCTCGTGCTTGCCGGAGTCGTGGAAGCTGCCACTGGTGCCCTTCTTGTGTCCATTGCACTTGGGGCAGTCGGCGATGAAGTGTCCTGGATCACCACACTCAAAGCATCCGGATTTTGTGCCGTGTCTTTTGAACATTCTCTTGTCATAGACACGACGCACCCGGTTGTTAAAGAGACACAAATCATCATCTCCCAACAACTCAAGCTGGTCCTCAGTGATAGACATCAAAGAGAACCCAGCACAGCTCACAGAAGAAGGATCAACAGAAGGTGTAGCAAGGGCCAGAGATTTTGATCCAGAACCAGTGAGATTTGATCTCAGCTGGAGATCAACCTCAGTAGCCTTCAGCTTGCTAAACAACTCAGAAATGGTCAAGGTATCATAAGAAGTACTCTCAATGATAGAAGATACCTTGATCTCCCAGATCTTTGGGTCCAAAGTATGGAGAACCTTGAGCGCCTGCTCATGATCTGAGACTAACTGAGCACCCTCAGTCTTGTTGTCCCGAAGCTTATTTATGATCGACTAAAAACGACCAAACAAAGCCTCAACAGATTCACCCGGCTTCTGTGTGAAATTTTCATATTCACGCCGGTAGGTCTGATAGAGCCGAGCCTTGACCTGTGCTGTTCCCTCATGGTGTGCCTTGAGGGTAGCCCAGATCTCTCTCGTAGTGGAGAGATGGCTCACACGCTCAAACTCAGTGGGACCTAAACCAGAGAAAAGAATGTTCACAACCTTACTGTTGCTCAGATGCTGAGCAATGATACCAGCAGTACCATGCTCAGCGACTGGCAATATGACAAACGTGGTGTGAACGCAAATGTCCCAAATGTCCGAACCCTGGCTCATGAGATAGGCTCGCATGCGAGTCTTCCAATAGTTATAGCCATAGGCTTCCAAGGACGGGACCTTGCCAGGAGACGTCATGGTCACTACTGGGGTTTAGAACCGGTTAAGGTATGGAATAACCCTAACCTCGCTCTGATACCACTTGTAGGACCGAAAGTAGCGACCAGAGGGGGTGTGAATGGGCGCCTTAAAAATTCTTTCGAATATATGGCCCGTTCCCAACACCCAACGCACCTCAAAAGACCAAGCAGCAGAATATGAGCAGATAGCCTAAGTCTAAAGGTATCTAGCCTAGAAGCAGCTGATGTCAAACAGAGAACTACCAAAGCAGTGCTAATAGACAGATAAACAATAAACACAAGACAAGGCAAGACAAACTTCTCAATATAGCACTCTAAGTGCACTAAGAATGAAGTGAGAAATTACCGTTCGAAATATGTCTCCTGTTCGAAACTTGGCGAAGCCTGCTTCGCTGGTCGAGGCCTCCTTCACAGTGTCGAAGCCTGCTTCGCGGGGTCGAAGCCTGCGTTGGAGGTCGAGGTCTACATCGCTGGTCAAAGTCTGGTTCAGAGGTGGAAGTCGAAGTCTGTCGAAGGTGTGTTGTCTATCCTAGGTAGAGTGTGAATGAGAGCGAAGTATGACATAGTCGGAGCCTGCTTCGAACACGCACACAAAGCAAACAACCTTCGAAAGGAAAAGTGAAGGCTGACACGCGATAGAGACCAAAATGAAGCCTACACTCTATCTTCGAACAGAACACAACAAGGACCTTCGAAGAGGACGGATGCAAACACTGAGCGAAGTCTAACAGAAAGACAAGCTTCGAAGCCAACTTCGAAACCTGTCAAAGTATGGACTTCAAAGATCTCAAGTCGGAGTACCTTCGCACTGTCGTTCGAAGTATGTCACGCTGTCCATACAAAAACGTACTTCAAAGCTAGCAGCACAGAGTGAAGTCAAAAATGAAGCCCTCAAGACTGACAGATCGAAGCCTGCCTCATGGAGCTGAGGGGCTTCGAGCAGAGAAGGGATCCTTCGCAAGAAAACAGCCAGAAAAGTGATTCAGCTCTGTCTACTTCGATCAAAAAGATGAGTAGTAAAAGCAAAAAGCTGGTACTAGTGTACTGTTGCAACAGTGTAATAGTACTACTTGCAACAGCAAGAACTAGTACCACTTGCGTGAAGAACACACGCAACAGAAGCAACCGAAGCCCTCAAAACCAGGAATAAAATCACCAAAAACACACCAAACCGAAGGTTCTGATTCCGAGAGAATAATGCACGCATCCACACATGAACAGGAGATGGAATCTTACTGAGAAGGAGTAAATGCAAGGCAAAATGCAATGAATAAATGCCTGGCGGCGCACAGCAAGAGTGAGAGAGAAAGAGACAAAATGACCCAAAGGAGTATGAATTGATTTCAGCCAAAAAGGATTACCTAACCCTAGGGATTGGGGTCCTATTTATAGGCTGCCCAACACTAGGAATATTCCACCAGCCCCTTAGGGTTTTTTAAAGACGCAGGAATAAAGGAAAAGACTCTACTGCCCTTAGGTATTTTTACAGACACGAGTGACTGACTGTGGGCCTAGAGATACAGATGACTTATCCGGAAGCTAAGTTTTCGTAGCGACTACGACTTCTCTTCTGGACAGTCGGATACAAGATCAATGGTTGTCAGTTTTGCGCCGAAACTGACAAAGCCTCCACCGGCTTGGCACCAGGTACCCGGATTGGGCTGGCCCGATTCCGCAGCTCTGTCAGCCCGGCAATCACTCGCCGCCCGTGTACCTGAGTCAGTCCTGGTCAATAGCCCAGTGGGTCTTCTGCTGCTCCTGGCCCATGTACCCGGATTGGGCCAGCCCGACTTCGCAGCCTCCTCTGCCCGACAGTCGCTTGCTGCCCGTGTACCTGAGTCACCAGCGGCCCATGAAACAGCAGATCTCTTCTTCTTCTGTCCTCTTTGACTATCGTTGACAATGACTCATCACTTCTGGAGCCATGAGGCCCACGCTATTCAGCATGGCTCCTCACAGGCTCCGATGAGGCTTCGTCCAGCCGAGGGGGCCCTGGCCGAAAGAAGGGAAAGCGAGGGTTGGGGCCTCAAGCTTGCTTTTTCTTAGGCTTAGATACAGACTACTCATCATTTTGTTTTCGAAGTGTATTTGTAACATACTTCTCAATTATCATTGAATGAATGGAATTTGTTATATTTGCATACTTTGTCTGCATGCTTCGCACGGTTTGATGGCTTCGAATGTTTTAGCTTGTCACGCTCGTACTGCA
Organism: Zizania palustris; assembly: GCA_019279435.1. NCBI lineage: Eukaryota > Viridiplantae > Streptophyta > Magnoliopsida > Poales > Poaceae > Zizania > Zizania palustris. The sequence goes on from JAAALK010000290.1 coordinate 22,523,520, forward strand.
CATTACATTCGCACACTTCGCATACATACTTCCCCCCTTGCTCGTGGCAGCTAGGGACTTAGTCGTTGCTGGTGCGGGCAATTAAAAATGCGAAGGAGTGCGCCTTTTGGTGGCTTCGGATGCTTATATCACATCGAACGAAGGCCTCTTTTGGGCTTCGAACGCATTAATTTGGAGCGAAGCAAGGCTTCAGCATAGCCAAATTAAGCGAAGCATGCTTCACACGCTTGGATTTGGATGTTGTGCATGAGTGAGGCTCCGAAACACACTTAGATTTTAAGAGAAGCATGACTTCGAGATGCTTAATTTTTTTGATTAGATTTTAACACGGGAAGCAAGGCTTCGGAGCTTGATTCTGTACTGAGAATGTATATTTGGTGTGAATTCACGGAACCTTTGATTGTGAGCTGCCTTCGCTCTGAGCCACCTTCGACTCTTAATACCGAGAACAGATCTCGGGATTATGGGATACGTTAATCGGTGGCCTTCGTATCCCGGACGCATCAGGTCGATGACCTGGAGTCCTTTGATGCATCGGGCCAGTGGCCCGGAGTCCTTTAGCCCACTGCTACGGCCCCGGACGTGTTGTGTAGCCTTCGGAGGGGTACTCCAGATTTTGAAAAGCGAAGCAAAGCTTCGAATTTTAAATAAGATGAAGCAAGGCTTCAGGTTTTTGATAAGGTGAAGCAAGGCTTCAAATTTTTAAAAAGGAAACAAGGCTTCGATTTCAAAACACGAAGCATGGCTTCGGTTTTAAAACGCGAAGCAAGGCTTTGACTTTTAACAAGATGGATCAAAAATTTGCTTTGAAGGCGAAGTAGGGCTTCGATTTCATACTAAAGTAATTGGAAAATTGTTCATCGAAGTGGTACTTCGGACTGTACATACCTCGTAAAGCGAGTGAAAACTTGCCTCATAGCCCCTGGGGCTTTGGCGGCCTTCGACACACGATGCGGAGCACCCTACCGGAAGGTGAGCTCCGAAGCGCGAAGGATGGAGGAAGGTGAAGAAGACCTTCGAACTGCACCCGAAGCCCCTTGCCGAAGGGTGCGCGAAGCAAGAAAGCTTCGAATCTCCCCCCTTAAGCGCACTTCGAATTGCAGACAGTGGCAGAGAACTTAGCTTTTAGGACTAAGGTCCCCACGGACGGCACCAACTATTGTAGTAATTGTGTTAGCTACAGCACAGGTTTTGTATGTGTGTACGGTGTGTAAAATGAACCTCGAAGGGTTCTCTTAGAAGGAGAAAAGATTTATACTGGTTCGGACCTCCCCTAAGGGATAATAGCCCTACATCCAGTTTGTGGTGGATTTGGCATAATATGCCTCGGTGGAGTCTAGTGAGTTCCAGGGTCCTCATGGCCCTAGGAGAAACTAACTATTACAAAGGCTTGGCCCTGCTTTTATAGACACGCAGGCCAAAGGAAAATACCTAAATGCCCTCTATAAGTCATAGGCTTTATAGGGGCAAAGAAGGAAAAAGGCCAGTCTACTATACAAAGTGCTTTACAACATTACAGACGTGTCAGATAAACGTCACTTCTTGACCAGCTAAACGACATACTAGGGTCTGAGGGGTCCCTGGTATGACTTCTACACTGTAGCGAGGTACAAATATCTTCTAGGTTCAGAGTAGGGGCCAGAGCTCTTCAGGCAGAGGCCGCAAGGAAGGCTTTGAAATACACTCCGAAGTGGGCTTCTAAGTATACTCCGAACTGAACTCTGAACTGGGTTCTCGGAGACTTAGCTTCGAATCGGCTGAAAAGGGTCCGGAGACTAGCTCTGGAGAGCTCCGAAAGGAGCTCGAAGGTTAACTCCGAACAAGGCTCGGAGGTTAACTCTGAAGTTAGCCCGGAGGATAACTCCGAAACTAGCCTGAGACTCGGCTTCTGGCAAACTTCAAAGGAGCTTGGAGGTTTCGCTCTGGAGGACTCCGAAAGGGGTTCAGAGGCCTCGCTCCAGGGGACTCCGAAGAGAACCTTGGGACTTAGAAATTATTTTACCAGATAGGCACATGATTCGACAGTGTTGGGCTCCGTGCTGAAGGCCGTCAGAGGCTGACATCATTTGGCCCCTGTTCAAGGGAAAACTTATTCCCCCAACAATATCCTTCAACATCTTCTCCAAGATTGATCTCCGTTCGGGTTATCATCAGTTAAGGATCAGAGAGGAGGATATCCCGAAGACTACATTCACATCTCGATATGGATTGTATGAATATATTGTGATGTCATTTGGACTTACGAATGCCCCAGCATTCCTTATGAACATGATGAACAACGTCTTCATGGAGTTTTTGGATAAGTTCATTGTGGTGTTCATCGATGATATTCTCATATACTCCATGACACCAGAAGAGCATGAAGCCCACCTTCTTATGACTTTTGGAAAGTTAAGGGAGCAACAGTTATATGCTAAGTACAGTAAGTGTGAGTTTTGGTCATCAGAAGTGAAGTTTCTGGGACATGTCATATCTGCCAAAGGAATAGCAGAGGATCCAAGCACCATAGAAGCAGTAACATATTGGTTGTAGCTACAAATGTGTCTGAGATCCGGAGTTTTCTGGGACTAGCCAAATATTATCATAGATTTATAGAAAAATTTTCCAAGATAGCGAAGCCCATGACTAGGTTACTACAGAAGGAAGTGAATTTCAAATGGACTCTAGATTGTGAAGAGAGTTTCCAGACCCTCAAGAAGAAGTTAGTATCAGTTCCAGTTTTTACTCTACCTGATATACAAAAGGATTTCCACGTTTACTGTGATGCTTCTCGCCAAGGACTAGGATGTGTTCTGATGCAAGACAAGAAAGTGATTTCATACGCCTCCTGCAATTAAGATTGCACGAGTTAAACTACCCTACTCATGACTTGGAATTAGCAATAGTGGTTCATGCACTGAAGATATGGAGGCATTACCTTATTGACAATAGGTGTGAAGCCTTCACCGACCATAAGAGTCTAAAGTATATATTCACCCAGCCAGATCTAAACCTCAGGCAAAGGAGATGGTTAGAGTTGATCAAGGATTATGACTTAGGCATTCACTACCACCCAGGCAAGGCAAACATTGTGGCAGATGCTTTGAGTCGAAAAGGGTACTACAATGCCATTATGATACAGGATCAAGCCCCTTTGTTATACAAGGAGATGGAAATGTTAAATTTAGGGATCACTACGAGGGCGTACCTCGCCGCACTTTTGGCAAGGCCCATGTTGGTGGATCAGATCCATGAAGCTTAGAAGGAAGATCCTGATATTGCAGAGATCAAGAAGAACATGAGGGGAAAGCCCCAAGGTTCTTGGAAGATGAGGTTGATACCATATGGTTCAGAAACTAGTTATGTGTACCAGAGAATCTAGATTTTAAGTCTCTCATTATCAAGGAAGCCCATGAGACCTTATACTCCATTCATCCCAAGAGTACTAAGATGTACCAGGATTTTAAAGAGATATATTGGTGGGGTTAGTATGCAGAGAGAAATCGCTGAATATGTGGCAGTGTGTGATACCTGTCAGTGAGTTAAAGTAGAGCACCAGAGACCAGCCGGATTACTACAGCCGCTCAAGGTTCCCGAGTGGAAATAGGAAGTAGGAATGGACTTTATCATTGGACCGTCTAGGACTCAAGCCAGATATAACTCTATCTCGGTGATCATTGATCGACTCACAAAGGTAGCTCATTTCATTGCCGTCAAGACAACGTATAGTGGTCCAAGACTAGCTGAGTTGCACATGACTCGGATCGTCTGTTTACATAGAGTTCCAAAGAAGATTGTATCCGACCAAGGGAGTCAGTTCACCTCCAAGTTTTGAAAGAACCTTCAGGAAGAGCTTGGTACTAGGTTGAACTTCAGGACAACGTATCACCCACAAACCGATGGTCAGACTGAAAGGTTGAATCAGATATTAGAGGATATGCTTAGAGCATGTGCCATATACTTTGGTGGAATGTGAGACAAGAGTTTACCGTATGCAGAATTCTCCTACAACAACAGCTATCAGGCCAGCTTGCAGATGTCACCATTTGAAGCTCTATATGGATGTAAGTGCAGGATGCCATTGCTTTGGGATCAGACTGGTGAATCACAGTAATTCGGGACCGATATTTTGCGAGAAGCCAAAGAGAAGGTTAAAGTCATCTAGGACAGACTGAAGATAGCCCAGTCCCGGCAGAAAAGCTACACCAACAACCGTTGCAGAGATTTGGCCTTTGAGGAAGGGGATTATGTTTATCTTCGAGTCACTCCCCTCCGTGGCACTCAAAGGTTCAATATGAGAGGAAAGTTATCTCCCTGTTATGTTGGACCCTTTCAGATCATTCATCGTCAAGCAAAAGTTGCATATCAGTTGGAGTTACCACCATTATTGGCAGGAGTACATGATATGTTTCACGTCTCTTAGTTAAAGAAGTGTCTTCGACTACCCACCGAGCAGGCCAACCTCCAGCAGCTCAACATCAAAGAAGATCTGACTTATGTCGAGAAGCCAGTTTGAATCCTAGATGTCAAGGAAAGGGTAATCAGGAGTCGTGTGATCTGCTTTTGCAAAGTTCAGTGGAGTAACCACCTAGTCGAGAAAACTACATGGGAAAAAGAGGATGAGCTGAAAGCCTAATACCCATAACTATTCGAGAAACTTTCTGAATCTCGAGGACGAAATTCTCTTTAAGGGGGATAGGATTGTAAAATCCCAAATTTTGAAAGGTAAAATAAAATGGGAAAAAAATAAAAGTTTTAAAGAAAGGAATTATTTTTGGAAAGTAAAGAAGCTCAAAATGCCCAAATAAATAAAAACCCTGAGAAATAATTTAAATCTTAAGTTGGGAAAATTATCCTAGGTTCCTAAAGTCAGGATAAAATTTTTGGAATTTTTACAAATTTTTAGGACCTTTGCAAATAGCACATAATTATAAATGATTTTCTGCAATTAATTTTAATAGGAAATGGATTTTAAATATTATTGGGCCTTCCTTCCCCAAGCTCCCTTCCCAGGCCGGCCCAGCCCACCTCTTACTCTTGCCCTCACTAACAGGTGGAGCCCACCGGTCAGTCTCCCTTCCCTTCTCCCGCGTGCGCCCGAGCCCTCCCCTCTCGCTGCCCCCGCGGTCCCACCTGTCGGCGCCAATTACCGCAGTCTGTCTCCACTCGCGCCCACTGACCCGTGGCCTCGGGTTGTCAGCTTCGTCTTCCCCGCATCGCCGCTGCCCCCAAAATAGCCGACCGAAACCCTAGACCCCAGAATCCACATTAGTCGTGAGCCTTTCCTCGAGTTGAACCTACCATTTATTTCCCCGTGATCCGGTGATCAGTTTACTCGTTATGCCGACACACTTCAATCACGCAATCGCCGGACTCAAGTATGGTAATGCCTCGCTAGAAAGTTTGGAATCTACTCCTCGGCATTCCATGTATACGCCTTCCAATTTTGCTACCCGACGCCCCTATAAAACCCCCTGCACCCCGCCGCGTCTAAGCCTACGGAAAACACCCAAGCACCTGCATTCCAGAGTGCCCACATGCCCGTTTTATACCGCCCCTCTACTCCCGCTCTAGCCACCGCTCACTATCACTAGAGGCCATCCCCGACGACATCGACCACACCACCGCGACCACCGACACCTTCTCGACCTCGGCATCGACTCCGATCAGGCCGATGACCGTGGGAGCACACTCCCCGTAGACGACCCGAGAATGCATCACCTCCCCCGCTCATCGCCGGCCATGTTTCATTGACCCCAAGCCCCAACTTTGGTACCTTCATGATCGCCGTACTATTCTCATTCCATTTTAGTGATTGGTTGTAGGACCGAAAGTAGCGACCAGAGGGGGGGGGTGAATGGGCGCCTAAAAATTTCTTGCTAAACTATATCGAAAACCCAACACCCAACCAACACAACCAGACAAACAATATTAGTATAATAAATTACTGGTACTAGTTATCTAGCCTAAAAGATGACCGGTATCCTAATTAAAATGATATTAGAACTAAACTAAAAGGAACCACTGCAGTATATAAAAAGGGTACTAGAAATATTTAATGACGTAAAGCAAAACACTAAATATCCTAATAAATTGTTCAGATTGCAATCTAAAAATAAAATACTAATTAACTGAATAAAATATGGATCACCCAAAAATTAATTCAGAAATAACCAAAAAAGTATTTCACGTGAAAGAAAGAAAAAATTATCATGACTAATAAATTTTTCTTTTCTTTTATATGAGCAGATTAAACAGATCTATTTCAATAAATAATACGAGATAACTAATAAGAAGATTAAAGTTTAATGACGAGATTAATTTTAATTAAGAACAGATAACTACGAGATTATTATTTTTCAGCTAATTAAAATATGGATAAATGTTGGTTTAACTAACCAGCTAAAATATAGGAGATTAACACTAATTACCTGCATGTCGATCTGTCAACTTGGTCGCCACGCCGGAGTTGTGGAGCCAATGACAAACCGCCCGCAGAATATCCTCAGCTGAAATCTGCTGCAGCACGCCGTCGGAAAACAACACAAAAACAACTACGCCGTGCCTGTTGCTGGTTCCAGCCGAACAACACTTTTCTTGGCTGATGTGCGCAGATGCAAGCCGATGTGACGCCGTGGTAGCTTCCTGTGGGGCCCGCTGTTTTCTCTGCCACCGGAGCCTTTTCTCCTCCGTTGTTGTGCCCTGCTAGCCGTGCGGTCTGCTGGTGCTTAAAAGGGACGCCCTGTTGCTTTTCCTGCCGTGCAGAGGCTGCTGCGTCACGCGTCACGGGAGGTGCGCCAGGTCGCCGCATGAGCCAAACGCCCCAGAAGCCTACCACCGAAAGTTGCTGTGGGGCCCGCTAGCTGCAGCCAGACGACAAGCCACGCGCCGCTGCGTTTGCCTGAAAATTTTTCCGATGGACGCCGGTAACTCACCGGCGGAAACTTTGTGAGATCAGAACGAAAAGTTTTCGGTGAAAAACAAAAACCGAGAGCGATTGGACTGTAGTAGATTGATCTAAAGAATAAAACAGTCATCTATCCCCAGGGGGGATAGGGGCCTATTTATAGGCGACTCTAATACATAAAAAGACTAATTTACCCCTAGGGTAAATTAAACTGACTCTAAAATAAATTCTGAAAATTACTAAAATATTCTTAGAAAAATCACCTAACTCAAATAAAAATATTCTAAACTTAAAAACTAAATATTAATATCCTAAAAATGAATTAATCATAGATTGTCAGTTTTGCGCCGAAACTGACAAAGCGTCGTCCACCGTCTTTGCACCGGGTACCCGGATTGGGCCGACCCGACCCCGCAGCTTCCTCAGCCCGGCAATCGCTCGCCGCCCGTGTATCTGAGTCAAGCCCAGTCAACAGACCAGTGGATCATCTGCCGCTCCTAGCCATGTACCCGGATTGGGCCAGCTCGACCCCGCGGCTCCTCTGCCCGGCTGTCGCTCGTTGCCCGTCTACCTGAGTCACATGTGCCTCAGACTCGGCAGGTCCTTATATCACCCTTCCTTTGACTTTTATTGACAATCACTCATCACATCTGGAATATCAAAACCATATTCTCCAACATGGTTTCTCAATCTCCCCATTGATGAGTGCATTGTCAACACCCTCTTCAGCTCATCTTCAGAACCTGCAAAACATGTGGAAACAGGAAAACACAGACAAAAGAAAATAGAAGAAAGAAAATAAAAGTTTAACCCTAATGACCAAAAGCCAAAACAGAAGCAAGAAAATGGTCATTATGGTTAACCAAAAATAAAGACTCTTTTTTTAAAAAAAATTACCAACAAGGAACTCCCCCTGAAATAAATCCGAGAGAAAGCTAAAAAATGTACTCCAAAATTTCTCCCCCTTGTTGACAAATGGACTCATCAAGTGAGACTAAATGCACTCTGAAGAGACATAGACACAAACTGATGAGGACATCACTTCACATGATACACACATGTACCACCATGATACACACATGCACCAACATGATACACACCTGCACCACCATGATACACACATGCACCAACATGATACACACATGCACCATCAACCTACAATTCAATTACAGGTTAATTCTTTCCTTAGCAATTATGTTAATATTTGTTTTGATGAGATGCTACTAAATACTAGTGATATTTTGTTTCTTAGGAACATGGGAGATGGAATAGGAGAGTTGGAGTTGAAGACGGAGTCGCACGGATGATTTGAAGTCAAGAATTCGCTGGTTCGGACTACATCAACCACCATGCACCAAAATGGGCATAACTTCCTCATACGAAGTTCGATTGGCGCGTTCTTGGACTTTTTGGAAAGCTAAGGAGAAGACGGATCTTTTGGCGTTGGTTTCGCCTCTTTTGGTGTCTCGAGTCGTCCTGTGTGACTGAAACAGTCCTACGTGACAGAACTGGGCCGAGTTGGACCTTGTACTGAGTTGGAGGCCGTGTTGGCCCATAGTCCGAGTCGTGTGCACCTCCTACAGGCTTCCCACGCCTTATATACTCACACAGCTGCCTTTAGGGTTAGGTTTTTTCTTTGTTTGCATCTACACTAGTGTGTTTAGATCCCGCTCCTGCACCAGACCGATTGGCTGTGTCATCAGCGTTTGTGAAACCTCTCCTCATCATAGTTCTTCTGTGATTTGGCATTCGACTTGTATCTTCCTGTTCTTGCTTGTGTTCTTGGGTTCGCTTGCAGGAACTAGCCTTCGTGGCGAGATGAATCGCGCCCTGCGTGGTTGATAACCGACGGAGATAGTGGTGTAACGATTGCAAGGTTTTGATCCGCCGGACCGGAGCCTTGGATCATCAACGTCGAGATTCTCCACCAATCCAAGTTATCCTTATCTAGCGGAAGATCGGGACCAATCCCCCATTAGTTGGTATCAGAGCTCAGATTTTCCGTTAGGTAATCTTGATCTTCTTTTGTTTTTACCTAGAGTCCAGAAAACCCTCACAAAAAAATCCCCACCGAAAACCCCTTTGTGCCTTGCGATTTTAATTTCAGTTTTTAACCTTGTTGAGTTTGTATTCTTGGTCGAGTCTTGTTGCTGGTTTAATCCCCCTTTGTGTCGTTTGAGTAGTAGTTGATCTTGTGTCTCAAAAAATTCCCCACCTGAAACCCTCCACCCGCAACCCTAGTCGGTTTCCACATCGAGTCCTTGTGACCCCCCTTCGGTAAAATAGGCATAACTTTTTGCTCGTTTGGCAGAAAAATCTAAAATTTTTTGAGCATCTTCTTGACCCAATTTGGAGCCGACCCTAACATGGGTTTCCCTTGTTAGCCTTCATTAGAATCGCCAAAAAAATCAGGAAGATAAAGAAAAAATTGGTCAAAGTTTTTGCTCGCCGTTCAGAGAACTTGTTGAATTTCTGTGAACCACATCCCACCTCAGTTGCAGGTGCCAATTTTTGTGGTTGCATCTCTTGTCATCCTTGTTCAAAAAAAATAGTGAAAAAAAAAGAAGAACAAAAAAAAGAAACGAGATGTAGCGAAGCAAAAGAGAACCGGTCCTGTCGTTTGCTACCTTGTTCTGCCTCCACTTGAGTTTTGGGCACATAGTTTCCCTCTATTGCTTGGATTTTCACCTTGGGAGCACTAAGGCCAGCAACTTTGACGAGTACTAGGGAACACTTATTGAACTTGGTTTAACTGTTATTACTATCGCTATTCCTTGCTACTTACTTTGCCTTCCAAGCTACACCTTCTCTTGGTCAGGACAGGTTCAACTGAGCGACCTCGGCCTCATCTCACGGTAGTTCAAACTCGGCGGGAAGCATGACGACATTGATGTCCATCGCCTAGGGTGCGGGCCCCTTAGAGATGGGTGTGTAGTCGTCATCGAGCTTGTCGTCGTCGTCATCGCTCAGAACGTGAGTCAGGTTGTTCGTCTCAACTGGCTTGGGCTTCCATACTTGTTTCGTGGCTGGCCGAGGGTGGATTTCCTCAAAGATTGCTTGTCGCTCATCTTCGGCCTTCTTCTCACACATCTCCTATGACCGCAGGTGTTGCAGACACCTCTTCTGTGATTTGGTCATGCCCAGAGGTGCCCAAGATGGTTGTGGCTTAGTACTAGGCGCCACTAACTTGTTTTTGTGCTCTCTGGACAAACGGGTGTCACCCGGGTCAGCCTTGTATTTTTATGCTTGGCAGGGGCCTCTCTGTGGACCCTGTCGGTCGGACCGGCCTCGCTAGGCCGATCGGACCAGGCTCCGGTAATGGCCCTGGCTGGATTAGGGGACTTACCTCTGTCGGGTTTCAGCGAGGGGGCCTTTGGGATTGGGACTTCCTGAGACCCTACACTGACTGTGATGGCTTCAGACTCTCTCTCCTTTGCCTCTGCGCACCCATCTTCCTTGGCTTCGTCTCGTGTGAGTCGATTCGGAGGTACCATGGATAGCCTGTGGAAGGCGTCCCTCTTCACCGTGTCTGTTCGTCCCTGCCAATCGTAATACTCCGCAGGAAAATAGGTGGCAACGTTATATTGCAAAGGGTACTCTAGCGGTGAGGTGTAGCTTAGACCCCATGGGGATCCTGCCCAGTAGTATGGTGGAGGCATCGGCGGCTCCAGCAGCTTCACCCATTGTGAGCCGAACCCATTGCCCGAAGAGGGGTTTGGCCACGTTCGAAGGTGTCTCGGACCATATCAACAAGGGGTCCTTCCAATCCAGAGGTATGTTCGGCCATTGTGGGCGGAAGCCTCCCATAGAGGGGTTTGCCTAGAGCGGAGTTGGGTTTGGCCACTGGGATCTGAACTCACCGTGCGAAGGCTTCGACCATTGGGGTCCAAACTCATCATGCGAAGAGTTTAGCCACAAGGGTCTGAATCCACTGTGTGAAGGGTTCAGCCACTGGGGTTCGAACTCTCACTTTGGGGGGTTCGACTATCGGGGTCCGAACTCGCCCTTCGGCTGTCTTAGCATTTTTGGCCGGGGGCCTGTTTCCTTGGCTTTCTTCTAGTGTTTGCCCAACAACATTTGATATGTTACCTTTGGCTTCTTGTGAGCCCTAGCCTAAGGAGATGTGTTGATGTTCTTTTTCCACACTCCTACTTTGGGGTTCTTTGGTATGAGTGTCCGCATGCATGATTCTCCAATAATGACCGCTTTCCCCTTAGCTGACTCAGCCTTATCTGGTCAAATCAGCACCTTCTTCTCGTCGAGGTCAACAGTATTCACGGGAAAGGGGTCTTTGTCTAGCTTCATTTTTGGACTAGGGTCTATTTTCAATCGTCCTTCTTTTATGGACGATTGAACCTTCCAACGAAAAACATTGAAGTCGTTAGTAGGGATGCTTCTTTGGTTCGTCGATGGTTGGGATGACCTGGCCCTTGGGCAACCTGAGGAGCTGGCTCTTCTAGAGGAAATCAAATATTTTATCGCACTTAGTTATATCAAACGACTATTTAGCTTCACTAGGCCGACTCTTAGTGGGAGACGGACGTAGCTTGGAACAAGTGATGGGCTTGCTCTTAGCGTTCCAAACCCATTCGTCCACGTACATATTAGTCGAATCTTCCTCCGACTCTTCTTCGTCGAAGTGTTCCATGATGTGGACTTCAGCCCTAGGCTTGTTGAATGTTTTAATGAACCTTTTATCTTTGTCTCGACCTTCTTGGACCAGAGCCTGCTGTAGGACTTGACTAACTTCTAAAAAGTTCTAGTTGTCTAGCCTCTCTTTAATCTCATAATGTAACCCGTTAAAAGCTAGATCCGCCAAATCCCTTTCTAAAATATTGAGACTAAAATATCGGTTTCAGGTATCTCTAAAGCGCTTTACGTACTCAAAAACACTCTCGCTAGATTTTTGTTTGACCGATGTCAAGTGTGACAGCCCGAGTTCTGTCTCACCCATATAAAAATAGTCATGGAACCTTTGTTATAATTGGGCTCATGTTTGGACGGAGTTCGGTGGGAGTGACGAAAACCAAGTGAAAGCAGTGCCAGATAGTGAAAGAGAAAATAGTCTAAGTTTTAATGCATCCGACCCACTAGCTTCTCCACACTGTGCTAAGAACTGGCTAATATGCTCTAGTGTGGTCTTGTTACCCTCACCATCGAATTTGGTGAATTCAGAGTCTCTATAGCCGCGAGGGTAGGGTATGGTATCAAAGTAATCGGGGTATGGCCTTCGGTAGACCCTAGCCTGATCCCTAGGCACGAAGCTGGTGCACTCCCTAAACAGCGCGCAGATATGCTCCTCAATGTCATGCTGGCCCCCTGCCTTTGTGCGTCTCTCATGCGGGGGCACAACAAGCGGCGGTATGTCGGCATGTCGGCCGTGAGGGTCTACCTCACGTGTTGGCTTGGGATACATCACGTGCTCAGGTCCATGTGTCTGTGTAAGAGCATGCGGCACAGGTAGCGCGGGAGAAGATGGCGCAGACGTAGGTGGAGGTGACGCATAATAAGAAGTGTTACCTTGGCCATAAATATAATGACTAGTCACGGTCATAGATGTCAAGGCTGGAGATGTGCTAGCTTTGCCGGTACTACCATCAGTTCGGCTATAAATGCGATTCATCAGGGGTACGCTAGCAATCGGAGCTGGAGGTAAGGTCTCGATAAAGACGAACCTTTTAAACATCGCCTCTACTTGGGAGTTAACTGCCGAATCTAAACGGTTGGCTAGAAAAGCGCTAACGGCTTGATCTACTAATGCGGCTATCTTTTGCTTAATCTCTAAGGAAGATAAAGGAGGCGATACTAGTGTTACCTGAGTTCGGGCGAGGTCGGGGATGTTGACGTCGCAGTTGATGAAGCCCGTGCGTGTCTTGACGTAGCTCCCAAGCATGAGATCTTGTAGCTCTTTAATCTTTGCCTCGATCTCCGCCCGACCTTCTTCTGGGATGTCTGCAAGGATGGGTGTCATGATGTTGCAGTTGTTGATTTCTGCACCCCCATGGGATCCATCGGTGATGTTGACGTAGTAGTCATCGTAGAGGTACTCATAGCCAATGTAGATGTACTTGTCATGTTGGCGTAGCCTTTCCCAGCGGAGTCACCAAAAAGTGTGTTGACACAAAAGTGTGCCCCCGCACTTGGGTCAGTTTGATGATCCAAAAGCGTGTGGACACTTAGGAATAACCCTAAGCGTAACACAACACTGATGTCGCGTTCCGACTACCCTTAATAGTGGCATAGGGGTGGAGTCGCTAGGTAATCAGATCACACAGGAAATAATCCAATTAGCCAAAATATATAGATAAAATAATCCAATCGGCCGAACAGAGCTAGATTGGTACAGAGTTCATGATGCGAAATCGCCTCTGAATCATAGGGTTCGGTGCGAAGCCTTTTTACACGATGAAGTCCAACGCGTAGCACTAGCACGACGAGGCCCGATGCAGAGTGCCGGTGCGATGAAGCTCGATGCGGAATGTTCTGGCGTGACACCGGCACGAAGCAACCCCGATGCGAAGCAGCTCCGATATGCGAGACTTGACCAGACCGACAATAGCATGATGGATCTAGCACGGGCAGACGAAGCAGGGACTCACCAAAGGGTGATGTGACAGCCTCCAAAACCAACTTCCTATCTCCGAAAACCTTCGACAAAGGGGGTCTCCAAATGCGAAACCTGCAGAAAAGTTGAGATTAAGTGCCAATTCGGCATGGAGACCGAATTACTAAGTGTTGTAGTAGATAAATTGAGAAACCAAGGGTTGGTTTTGGAGTCTGTGATGAGTGATTGACAAATTTTATCCTCTGATTCGAAGGGGTCCCTCCGAAGGGGTTCGGAGGTGGTTTCACCGAAGGGTTCGGTGGGTCTGTTTGCTACGGCCGTTGCAGCGGAGTGTGACCGTCGGAGGGGTCCGATAGTACACGATGACTGGGTCGTACCGAAGGTCTCGATAATTTGGGCGGTACACCAGAGTGTGTGCCGGAGGTTGTTTATCCGGAGAGGTCTCCGTGGTACTGGATACACTTGTCTGCTTTTTTGTGGTGCGTAGGTGCCTTCGGAGGCGACAGACGGTTTGCAGCAAGTGAACCTGGGTCAAGCGGGAGGCTTGATGCCAGGCGAGCGGGGATCTCGGTCACAGAGGCGACGATGGGTCGAGGTCGGTCCTCGGGTCAAGGTGCGCCAGGCGAAGGCAGAGAGTGCGGAGTGTGGCTCTGACTGAAGGTATTTTGAGACGAAGTCCTCAGAGGCGAGGCACTTCGAAGGATACTCCGAATGGAGTGACTTCGGAGTATGGTGGACAAAGTCCTCAGTAATGAGGCAAGGCATTCGAAGTGTGCTCCGGAGGGAGGCACTCCAAGGTATACCCGACAGAGGAGTGTGCTCAGGTAGAGACACTGCGACGAAGTGCTCATGTAATGCTTCATGCGGAGGCCTTAGACGAAGGAGGGACTTCGAAGGGTGGTACTCCGAAGGTGGGGCTTCAGAGTGTGGTTATCTTGAAGTACTTCGGCCATGCATGGCTTCAGTACACGGGCTGACGGAGTTTGAGCTGGGAGTAGCTGCGAAGCCGTGGTGGTCCACTCCGGAGGTGATGGCGCAAAGGCTCAAGGGCTTTGATGTCTTCGGCTCAAAACCGTCACTGTATCGAAGGCTGACTTCGGTGAAGCGAAGGCTGTCAGGCTCAAGGCTTCTTACTGAAGCTACCACACCCCTCGCGTGCGAAGGGGGCCTTCAGAAGACTCCAAAACTGCAAAGGCTGATCGTGTCTGCTCTGCAAAAGCTGGTGCTATCTCTTCTGTGAAGCTGACAAAAGAAGCCTCGAAATAAAGTAGACTACTAGCTGTACCCCCTTGTTCTGATGAGACAAAATCAGTGTAAACCTTAGGGGTAAAGTAGTCTATTCACAGGGCTGAATAGTGCCTATAAATAGTGGAGGCTAGCTAGGCAACAGTAACACTTTGTGCAGCCATTTTTGAGCTCCTGTGCTAGCCGCCACACTTGTGTATTCAGTATGTGAGTTCATTTTGTGTTCCCTGTTCAAGTAATGAAACTTTGATTCTGTTTTCATTTTCTGCTTGAACTTGTATGCTGTTTCTGCACTGATTGTGTTGAGTTTACTGTGCACCACTTCTTCATAGTTTGGGATTGTAAGTCTGAGGTGTTTTTGAAGAAGTGTGCTGGAGATCAGTGCATGTGTAGAGTGTTCTTAAGTGCTCATTCGCTCTGTGTAAACTGGAGGCAAGTCCTCTCTGATTACTAGCGAAGCACTGTGTCTGGCTTAAATCGAAGCCTGTTTTCTTCTCTTGGCGAAGTCCTTAGCTCAGTGTGCACTGTGAAGTTTAGACCTTCGAAGTACGAAGCCTAGTACCTGTTGCTTGCGCTGAGTATTTGGTCGAAGTCCTCAGAGGGAAGTCTGATCTTGCGAAGGGTGAAGTGCGAAGTCTGATCTAAGGCACCCAGTGTGCGGAGCCTGCACTGACTTAGCAGAGTTGAGTTTTTGGTGTTGTGGGTGGAGTGAAGTCTTCTTGACTTTGAACTTTTGCTCCTTGCGAAGCATGGTTTTGGAGCTGTGAAATACCTCCGAACCAGAACTTCGAAGGGTGTGTTCGATGCCTGTTCTGCAGAAGACAGAATTAAAACAGAAGGCTATTTTTAGTCTGAAATTTTAAAAGCTCCCATTCACCCCCCTGGTCGCCGTTTCCTGTCCAACAATCGTTATCAGAGTGGGTTAAGATCACCAGTTGACCTTAACCGGTTTTGTGATCTGTTGGCGACATGGATATAGTTAGTAAAATACCTCTGTTCGATGGGACAAACTTTGCATACTAGAAGGTGCGCATGGAGGCTTACTTGCTAAGCCAAGGAAATGCAATTTGGGAGATTGTGGACTCACAATACTCCATCCCTAAAACTCGCACATCTCAAACAGAGAAGGATCAGTATAATGCCAACTCCAAGGCTAGAAATATACAATTCATTGGTTTGAGTCAGAGTGAGTTTGATAGGGTGCAACACCTTAGGACAACTAAGGAGATTTGGACTACACTCACTATCTTTCATGAGGGCTCTACACAGATTAAGGCCTGGCGCCAAAGCACATACAATCAATAGTATCAGCTGTTTGTGCAGGCACCTGGTGAATCTATAGATGCCATGTTTTCTCATTTTGATGCGATAGTGAGTAACTTGCGGTCCAATGGGACACTTGCTTACAATGATCATGACAGGGCTATCAAGCTCCTCTATGCTCTTGATCATAGCATATGGGAAGTAAAGATATCCAGCATCGAGAAGTCCACAGGCTATGACACATTGACTTGTGATGAGCTCTTCAGTAAGCTGAAGTCCACAGAGATTGCCAAGACATCTCTTGTAGTGCATAGGAACTCCTTGTCACAGCCATTAGCACTAGTTTATAGCACTAGCCGTGGCACCCCTGCAGAACCAAGCACATCTGGCACTTGTGTTCTTGCAGGTGGTTTTGCTTTGTCCTCCCTGGTCTCGGTCACTAAGGAGCAGGTGGATACTCTGGATGATGAAGAGCTTGCTCTCATTGCCAGAAGGTTCACCCGTTTTCACCATGAGAGACGAGATCAGAGGAGAGGTTGTTTTAGTGGTTGTTTTGAGTGTGGCGACACTTTTCACATCAAGGCCAATTGTCCTAAACTCAAGAAGAGAGATGAGAGTGAGCGCCCCAAATACCACAAAAAGGAGAGGAAGCCTTTTGTGAAGGGCAAGCGCGGCAAGGTGGCTAAGAGGGTAGCCAAAGCCGCTTCCAGAGCCTTTGTTGCTGCTCTCAGCGACATCGACACTTCCTCAACTGAGGAGTCGAGCTCTGATGAGGAGGAGGAGTCCCCAAGGAAGGAGGAGAATAAGGACAAGAAGGGACAAGATTTCATCGGCCTTTGCTTCATGGCCGACAGCGATCACAACGGCGATGAGCTTGACTCATCTGAGGTACCTCTATCCTATGACCAGCTTTCAATTAAATTAAATGAACTGAATGAAGTTGTTCTTGGTCAGGATAGATTACTTGTGCAAGCCGCTAGAGATAGAAAAGACCTTAGACTTAGGCTAGAATATGTTTCTACTGATTATGCCAAGCTCAAGTCTAGGGTTAATGATGCTGAATGTGAATCTTGCACTGTTGTCATGGGTGAGCTTGCTCAGTTGTGCATGCTCAAACTCTTTGAGAGCTTGAGACTGCATAGAAGCAGCTTTTGATGGTTGATTCTAGTCCTCATGATATAATTGAATGCATGAACTGCCCCTTATTACGTGAGAGCATTAATTTACGTGATACTTGGAGAGGGCGGGTAGTTCTAAGGATGTGCAACCTGTGTGTGATACTTGCATAACCCTTAAGGACCAGCTAGGCACTGTTAGAGAGCGAGCTGAAAACCTTATGACTGAGAATGAGTACCTTCTTTCTATGGTTAACAAATGCACTGAGGGAAAGGGTAGGATGGACTTGCTCTTGGCCAAGACCAAGATGTGTGCGGACAGGGAAGGATTAGCTCTAGGATTGGGTTTTGAGAGGATTCCCTCAAATAGTGAGAACAAAACTATTTTTACCTCACCCACAACCTTAGAGAAAGAAAGAGCCCTGTTAGACACTTCATCAGCCAAAAAGCCTACCTGGAAACCAAAGAAAATCACTCCTCATGCCGAGAAAATTCCTCCCAAGAAAACCACACAGCAGATGCCCAAGGAGCCTGTGAGGATTGCTCCTATGACTCATGTGAGTGCCCCCAGGAGAGTGTTTCATTGTTCCTATTGTCAGCGGGCGGGTCATTTGGTTGAGTTCTGTTTTCGTCACATTAAGAATGAGCGACGCTCTCAAGCGATGAGTTTCCAGGACATGCATTACCCATCTCGAGGTGTGCATGAGTCTGAGTTTTACTCACATCCTCTTTTCGAGGCTCCTCATACTTCTGAGAGAGGTTTTACTCCTCGAGGTCTTCACCATATTCCATATGGTGGTAGATCTCGTGTGAGTAGATTTGTACCGCGATAGAGTAGGAGACCTCGTCATGCATTTGGGTCACAACATGTAGGTAGACCTCACACTTTGCATCATTCTGATTATCCTGTGCGTAGACGGTCTATTTTTACTGTGCCTACTACTCGTATCACTCAGTGCTGGATGCCTCGACATGTATTCACTCACCCCAGCACTAAGCGATCGAGATTTTCTTATCATGTGTAGACGCTAGATTGAGGCTTGGAGGGCACGTAGATCATGGACTCCAGTTGTTCGTGCCATTTGACCGGAGATGCAGCATGGTTCTCCAGCCTCACTACAACCAAGAAAAAGGAACATATCACCTTCGGCAACAATAGAAGGAGTAGAGTGAAAGGTAAAGGTGTGGTAAAAAATCAACTCAAATTTTACTCTCAAAGATGTTGCTTTGGTTGAAAACTTGGGATACAATTTGCTTTCTGTATCTCAATTGTTTGATGAGGGCTTCGAAGTGCGATTCCATCGCGATACTTCGCAAGTACTCAATTCTGATGGCATTGTGGTTTGTAAGATCTTTAGAGTTGGGAGAGTTTTTGAAGCTGATTTTTCTAAGTCATCTGGTTCTTCTCATTGTCTTGTTGCACATTCTACTTCTGAGCTTTAGAGGTGGCATAGGAGACTAGGGCATATGAGCTTTGAGTTGCTTGCTCGTCTGAGTGCCCTAGGTCTGATCCGAGGATTGCCCAAGCTCAAGTTTGAGAAGAATTTAGTTTGCGCTCCTTGTCGTCATGGAAAAATGATTTCCGCCTCGCACTCTCTAGTCACCATGGTGATGACTGAACAACCCGGAGAACTTCTCCACATGGACACTGTAGGTCCTTCTCGGGTTAGTTTGTTAGGCGACAAATGGTATGTGCTTGTTATTTTTGATGATTTCTCTCGTTACTCTTGGGTCTTCTTTCTTGCCAGCAAGGATGAAGTGTTTTCACACTTTAAGAGCTTGACTTTGAGACTTTTCACTGAACTCCCTGGTGCATTGAAATTCATTCGAAGTGATAATGGCACTGAGTTCAAGAACAGTCTCTTTGTTGACTTTTGCATGGAGCATGGCATATAACATCAATTCTCTGCTCCGCGGGTTCCTCAACAGAACGGTGTTGTTGAGAGAAAGAACCACACTTTGGTTGAGATGGCTAGGACGATGCTCGATGAGCATAGGACTCCTAGGAAATTCCGAGCTGAGGCCATGAACACCGCGTGTTACATCTCAAACCGAATCTTCTTGCTCTCAATTTTGAACTTGACATCTTATGAGCTTTGTTTTGGGAGACAACCCAAAGTTACTCATCTTCGAGTTTTTGGCTGCCGTTGCTTTATCCTAAAACGTGGAAATTTGGACAAATTTGAGTCGCATTCTTCTGACGGGATCTTTTTGGGTTACACTACACATGGTCATTCTTATCGTGTTTATAATTTGGAAACTAACATTATCATCGAGTCATGTGATGTGACTTTTGATGAATCAACCCCTCTGTTAGTTCTACCTTTGAACAGGCAAATGAACACGACATGGAGCAGACCATCTTCGAAAAAGATCCCAGAGATTTCGAGGATGAACCCCTACTACCCTCGACATCGACCCCCGAAGCCGACCCCGCTTCGACTACTTCGGCACAAGGTCCTGAAGCAACTACCTCGACATTGGTCATCTTGGACCACTCCAACACACAAGTTGAGGGGGAGACTGCATCCCGCCGCGAGGCTCCACATCATGTTCAAAGGATGCATCCTCCCGAGTAGATCATTGGTGAGCTTGATCAAAGGGTAACACGTTCTCATGCTCATTTCATTGATTCCGCTTTTGTTGCTTCTTTTGAGCCCTTAGATGTTAGTCATGCACTTTCTGATCCTCCACCAAATGTTCATTTCATTAGAACAAAATGGATTTTCAAAAACAAACAAGGGGAGGATGGGACTGTAGTTAGAAACAAGGCTAGACTTGTAGCTTAGGGTTATTCTCAATTAGAAGGGATTGATTTTACTGAAACTTTTGCACCTGTTGCTCGTCTTAAGGCCATTAGGATTTTACTTGCATTTGCGGCATCCCGTGGTTTCACACTTTATCAAAAGGATGTTAAAAGTGCTTTCCTTAATGGCTTCATAGGCGAAGATGTTTATGTAAAACAACCCCCTGGTTTTGAAAACCCCAAATACCCACATAAAGTCCTTAAACTTCATAAGGTTCTTTATGGACTCAAGCAGGCCCCTCGGGCATGGTATGATAGACTTAAGTCTTTTCTGCTTGAGCGGGGGTATTTTATGGGATCTGTTGATAAAACCCTGTTCACTCTCAAGCATGACAAAGATTTCCTGTTAGTCCAGATTTATGTGGATGATATCATCTTTGGTGGCTCTTCTCATGCTTTGGTGGTCGAGTTTGTAGATATCATGAGCAGGGAATTTGAGATGTCCATGATGGGCGAACTCACATTTTTCCTTGGTTTGCAAATCAAGCAAAGCAAACAAGGTACATTCGTCCACCAGACAAAGTACACCAAGGACCTGCTCAAGAAGTTCGACATGGCTGATGCGAAGCCCCTCGCCACTCCAATGGCTACATCTGTAGCATTGGATCCTGATGAGGATGGAGAAGTCGTAGATCAGAAGGAGTTCCGAAGCATGATCGGCTCCCTCCTCTACTTGACTGCTACGAGGCCGGACATACACTTCGTAGTGTATCTGTGCGCTCGTTTTCAGGCTTCTCCACGAGCTTCGCACTGCCAAGCGGTAAAGCGCATTCTCAGGTATCTCAAACATACCCTCGAATTTGGCATTTGGTATTCTGCATCTTCTTCTTTGTGTCTTCGAGGTTATTCTGATGCGGATTTTGCTGGGTGTAGGATTGATAGGAAAAGTACCTCCGGTACTTGTCATTTTTGGGGTACTTCGCTGATTTGCTGGTCTTCCCGCAAACAGTCTTGTGTTGCACAATATGTTGCTGTAGCTAGTTGTTGCTCTCAGATTTTGTGGATGATTTCTACTCTGTGGGATTTCCGGTTAGATTATAAGAGTGTTCACCTTTTCTGTGATAACACTAGTGCTATTTGTATTGCAAATAACCCGGTTCAGCATTCCCGAACCAAACACATTGATGTGTGATATCATTTTCTCAGAGATCATAATGAGAAGGGTGATATTGAACTTCAATATGTTGATACCCAACACCAGCTAGCCGATATTTTCACAAAACCCCTCGATGCTTCTCGTTTTGCCTACTTGCGTGGGGAACTTGGTGTTTGTCACCCTTACGACATTTTGTGAGGGGGAGCAGATTTTAACTGTCTTGCATATGCTCATTGTGTGTGAAGTTGCATGTGAGAAACCAAGGGTTGGTTTCGGTGCTTGTGATGAGTGATTGACAGGCTTTTACCCTCTGTGAGAAGGGTACATCCGAAGGGGGTTCGGAGGTTGGATCTCCGAAGGTGATCGGAGGAGGGTACCTCCGGAAGGGTTTCGGAGGTAGTTTTACCGGAGGCTGTTCGGTGTTTGCTTGCTGCAGCTGTGCAGCGGAGTGTGCTCGTCGGAGGGGTCCGACAGTACGCGATGATTGGGTTCGTACCGAAGGGTTCGGTACTTTGGGCGGTACACCGGAGTGTGTGCCGGAGGTTGCTAACCCGGAGAGGTCTCCGGAGTACTGGAAACACTTGTTTGCTTGTCTGTGGTGCGCAGGGACTTCGGAGGAGACGGACAAGGTTCGAGCCTGGTGAACCTGGGTCGAGTGGGAGGCTTGATGCCAGGGGAGCGGGGAGCTCCGTCACGGTGGCTGCGAAGGTGGTCTGGGTTGGTTCTCGGGTCGAGGCGTGCCAGGTGAAGGCAGAGAGTGCGGAGCATGGCTCCGGGTGAAGGTACTCCGAGACAAAGTCGTCGGAGGTGAGGCACTTCGAAGGTACTCCGGATGGAGTGACTTCGAAGTTGGTGGAACAAGTCCTCTGCGGAGGCAAGGGTTCGAAGTGTGCTCCGGAGGGAGACATTCGAAGGTGCCCGACGAAGGTCTCAGAAGTCAAGGCGCATCGAAGGCATGGTCCGGGTGAGGCTCGTCGAGGAGTGTGCTCGGGGAGAGACACTGCGACGAAGTGCTCATGGAATGCTTCATGCGGAGGCCTTGGACGAAGGAGGGACTTCGAAGGGTGGTACTCCGAAGGTGGGGCTTCGGAGGGTGGAAGGCTTTGGAGCAAGGCTAGCTCCGGAGGAAGGTTGACTTGAGGTGCTTCGGCCTGCATGGCTTCGGTACACGGACTGACGGAGTTCGAGCTGGGTGAAGCTGCGAAGCCGTGGTGGTCCACTCCGAAGGTGTTGGTGCGAAGGCCCAAGAGCTTTGACGGCTTCGGCTCAAAACCGTCACTGTATCGAAGGCCATCTTCGGCGAAGCGAAGGCCACTAGGCTCAAGGCTTCTCGCCGAAGCTACCGCACCCTCGCGTGCAAAGGGAGGATTCCAGAAGGTCAAAGACTGCAAAGGCTAACACTGTCTGTTCTGTAAAAGGCTGACACTGTCCCCTCTGCAAAGCTAACAGAGAAGCCTCCAGAATAAAGGTGGACTACCTTTTGTACCCCTTAGTTCTGTAGAGTCAAATCCTTTGTAAACCCTAGGAGTAAAGTAGTCATTTCCTTTGGGTGAATTGTGGGCTATAAATATGGGGGCTCGGTAGGTAACATTTAACACTTTGAGCATTTACTGTTGAGCTCCTGTAGCCACATACCTCGCTGTATTTCATCCAGAGTTCAATTTATTGTGTTCCTTGTTCAAGCAGCGAAGCCCTGCTTCTTTGTGCTTTTTGCTTGAGCTTGCTTTACATACCTCGCTAGTTTTAGTGCACCGAAGCCTGTCTAGGCGAAGGGTGTTTTGTGCGAAGTGTGTTTTTCAGTGTGCTGTCGCTCTGTGTAACTTGAGGCCTGACCTCACAGCTTACTAGCGAAGCCCTGATCGAAGCCCGTTTTGCTTCTTGTGTCGAAGCCCTTAGCAGTGTCCGCGTAGTGTGCGTTTAGACCTTCGGGTACGAAGCCCAGCACCAGTTGCTGTTGCCAAGTACTTGGTCGAAGTCCTCAGAGGGCTGTCCACTCTTGCGAAGGGTGAAGTGCGAAGCCTGCTCGAAGCACCCCGTGTGCGGAGTCTGCACTGACTTAGCGGAGTAGATTTTCGAGGGTTGTTAGTGGAGCGAAGTCTTCTTGGCTTCGAACTTTTGCTCCTGCGAAGCCTGTGTTGGAGCTGTCGAAGTACCTCCGAACTAGACCTTCGAAGGTAGTATTCGAAGCCTGTTCCGCAGAAGACAGAACCAAACCGAAGGCTAAGTTTTAGCCCGAAATTTTAAAAGCTCCCATTCACCCCCCTCTGGTCGCCGTTTCCGGTCCAACAATTGGTATCAGAGCAGGTTAAGATCACCAGTTGACCTTAACCAGTTTTGTGATCTGTTGGCGACATGGATAGAGGCAGTAAAATTCCTCTGTTCGATGGGACAGATTTTGCATACTGGAAGGTGCGCATGGAGGCTTACTTGTTAAGCCAAGGAAATGCAATTTGGGAGATTGTGGACTCACAATACTCCATCCCTGAGACTCGCACCTCTCAGACTGAGAAGGATCAGTATAATGCCAATTCCAAGGCAAGAAACATACTGTTCATCGGTTTGAGTAGAAGTGAGTTCGATAGGGTGCAGCACCTTAGGACTGCTAGGGAGATTTGGACAACGCTCACTGTCTTTCATGAGGGCTCTACTCAGATTAAGGCCAGGCGCCAAAGCACCTACAATCAACAGTATCAGCTGTTTGTGCAGGCACCTGGTGAATCTATAGATGCCATGTTTTCACGTTTTGACGCGATAGTGAGTAACTTTCGATCCAACGGGACGCTTGCTTACAGTGATCATGATAGGGCTATCAAGCTTCTCTATGCTCTTGACCGTAGCATATGGGAAGTAAAGATATCCAGCATTGAGGAGTCCACAGGCTATGACACCTTGACCTGTGATGAACTCTTTAGCAAGCTGAAGTCCACAGAGATTGCCAAGGCATCTCTTGTAGTGCACAGAAGCTCTTTGCCACAACCATTGGCATTGGTTTCTAGCACTAGCCGTGGCACCACTGCAGAACCAAGCACATCTGGTACTTGTGTTTTTGCAGATGGTTTTGCTTTGTCTTCCCTGGTCTCCGTCAAAAAGGAGCAGGTGGACACTCTAGCTGATGATGAGCTTGCTCTCATTGCCCGGAGGTTCACCCGTTTTCATCATGAGAGACGGGATCAGAGGAGAAGTGGTTTTGGTGGTTGTTTTGAATGCGGTGACACTTCTCACATCAAGGCTAATTGCCCTAAGCTCAAATAGAGAGATGAGAGTGAGCGCCCCAAATACCACAAGGAGAGGAAACCCTTTGTGAAGGGCAAGCGCGGCAAGATGGCTAAGAAAGTAGCCAAGGCCACTTCCAGAGCTTTTGTTGCTGCTCTCAGCGACATCGACACGTCCTCAACTAAGGAGTCGAGCTCTGAGGAGGAGGAGTCCCCAAGGAAGGAGGACAAGAAGGACAAGAAGGGAAGAGACTTCACCGGCCTTTGCTTCATGGCCGACAGCGATCACAGCGGCGATGAGCTTGACTCATCTGAGGTAAACCTATCATCTGACCAGCTACTAATTAAATTAGATGAGCTAAATGAAGTAGTGCTTGGTCAGGATAGATTACTTGTGCAAGCCGCTAGAGAAAGAAAAGACCTTAGACTTAGGCTAGAAAATGTTTCTACTGAATATGCCATGCTTAAGTCTAAGTTTAATGATGCTGAATGTGAGTCCTGTTCTGTTGTCATGAGTGAGCTTGCTCAGTTGCGTTCTGTTCATGCTCAAACTCTTTCTGAGCTTGAGACTGCACAGAAGCAGCTTTTGGAGGTATATTCTAGACCTCATGATGTTATTGATTGCATGAACTGCTCTTTATTACGCGAAAGCATTAATTTACGTGATAAGCATGTTCATGATTTAGAGGCTAGATTGGAGAGGGCCGGTAGTTCTAAGGATGTGCAGCCTGTGTGTGACACTTGCATCACCCTTAAGGACCAGCTAGGCAATGTTAGAGAGCGAGCTGAGAATCTCATGTCTGAAAATGAATACCTCCTTTCCGTGGTTAATAAATGCACTGAGGGAAAGGGTAGGATGGATTTGCTCTTGGCCAAGACCAAGTTGTGTGCTGACAGAGCAGGGGTAGCTCTAGGTTTGGGTTTTGAGAGGATTTCTTCAGACAGTAAGACCAAAACTGTTTTTACCTCTCCCACTACCTTAGAGAAAGAAAGAGCTCTATTAGACACTCCACCAGCCAAGAAACCTACCCGAGCTCAAAAGAAAACCACACCTCCTGCCAAGAAAAATCCTCCCAAGAAAACCACACAGAAGAAGCCCAAGGAGCCTGTGAGAGTTGCTCCTGTGACCCATGAGAGTGCCCCCAGGAGAGTTTTTCACTGTTCCTACTGTCAGCGGGCGGGTCATTTGGTTGGGTTTTGTTTTCGTCGCATCAAGGATGAGCGACGCTCTCAGGCGATGAGTTACCAGGACATGCATTACCCATCTTTAGGTATGCATGAGTCTGAGTCTTACTATCATCCTGCTTTTGAGGCTCCTCGTGCTTCTCGGAGAGGTTTTGCTCCTCGAGGTCTTCACCATGTTCCATATGGTGGTAGACCTCGGGCTAGCAGATTGGTACCTCGTCAGAGTAGGAGACCTCGACATGTTGTTCGATCACAGCATGTAGGTAGACCTCGCACTTTGCATCATTCTGATTATTATGTGCGTAGACCGTCTGCTTTTACTGTGCCTACTACTCGTGTCACTCAGTGCTGGATGCCTCGTCATTATTTCACTCACCCCAGCACTGAGCGATCGAGATATTCTTATCGTGTGTAGGCGACAGATCGAGGCTTGGAGGGCACGTGGATCATGGACTCCGGTTGTTCGCGCCACATGACCGGAGATGCAGCTTGGTTCTCCAGCCTCACCACAACCAAGCAAAGGGAACATATCACCTTCGGAAACAATCGAAGGAGTAGAGTGAAAGGTAAAGGTGTGGTAAGAATTAATTCGAACTTCACTCTCAAAGATGTTGCTTTGGTTGAAAACCTGGGATACAATTTGCTGTCTGTATCTCAGTTGCTTGATGAGGGCTTCGAAGTGCGATTTCATCGCGATACTTCGCAAGTGCTCAATTCTGATGGCGTTGTGGTTTGTAAGATCTTTAGAGTTGGGAGAGTTTTTGGAGCTGATTTTTCAGAATCGTCTGGTTCTTCTCATTGTCTTGTTGCTCATTCGACCTCTGAGCTTTGGAAGTGGCATAGGAGACTAGGGCATATGAGCTTTGAGTTGCTTGCTCGTCTGAGTGCCCTAGGTCTGATCCGAGGATTGCCCAAGCTCAAGTTTGAGAAGAATTTAGTTTGCGCTCCTTGTCGACATGGAAAAATGATTGCCGCTTCGCATTCGCCAGTCACCACTGTGATGACTGAACAACCCGGAGAACTTCTCCATATGGACACTGTAGGTCCCTCTCGGGTTAGTTCTTTAGGCGGCATGTGGTATGTTCTAGTAATTGCCGACGATTTCTCTCGCTACTCTTGGGTCTTCTTTCTTGCCAGCAAGGATGAAGTGTTTTCACACTTTCAGAGCTTGGCTTTGAGACTTTTCACTGAACTCCCCGGTGCATTGAAATTCATTCGAAGTGATAATGGCACCGAGTTCAAAAATAGTCTCTTTGTTGACTTTTGCATGGAGCGTGGCATAGAACATCAATTCTCTGCTCCGCGGGTTCCTCAACAGAACGGTGTTGTTGAGAGGAAGAACCGCACTTTGGTTGAGATGGCTAGGACGATTCTTGATGAGCATAGGACTCCTAGAAAATTCTGGACTGAGGCCGTGAACACTGCATGTTACATCTCAAACCGAATCTTCTTGCGCTCAATTTTAAATTTGACATCTTATGAGCTACGTTTTGGGAGACAGCCCAAGGTTACTCATCTTCGAGTTTTTGGCTGTCGCTGCTTTATCCTAAAACGTGGTAACTTGGATAAATTTGAGTCGCGATCTTCTGACTGGATCTTTTTGGGTTACACTACTCATGGTCATTCTTATCGTGTTTATAACTTGGAAACTAACATTGTCATCGAGTCATGTGATGTGACTTTTGATGAATCAACCCCCTCTATTAGTTCTGATTTTGAACAGGCAAATGAACACGACATGGAACAAACCTTATTCGAAGAAGAAGATCCTGGAGAATTCGAGGATGAACACCTACTACCCTCGACGTCAACCCCCGAAGCTGACCCCGCTTCAACTACTTCGGCACGAGGTCCCGAAGCGACTACCTAGACATCGGTCATCTTGGACCAATCCAACGCACAAGTTGAGGGGGAGACTGCATCCCGTCGCGAGGCTCCACATCATGTTCAAAGGATGCACCCTCCCGAGCAGATCATTGGTGAGCTTGATCAAAGGGTAACACGCTCTCACGCTCATTTCGCTAATGCTGCTTTTGTTGCTTCTTTCGAGCCCTTAGATGTTAGTCATGCACTTTCTGATTCTAGTTGGATCAATGCCATGCATGAGGAACTTGAAAATTTTGAGAGAAACCAAGTCTGGACTTTAGTTGATCCTCCACCAAATGTTCATTTCATTGGAACAAAATGGATTTTCAAAAACAAACAAGGGGAGGATGGGACTATAGTTAGAAACAAGGCTAGACTTGTAGCTCAGGGCTTTTCTCAACTAGAAGGGATTGATTTTACTGAAACTTTTGCACCTGTTGCTCGCCTTGAGGCCATTAGGATTTTGCTTGCCTTTGCGACATCCCGGGGATTCAAACTCTATCAAATGGATGTCAAAAGTGCTTTTCTTAATGGCTTCATAGGTGAAGATGTTTATGTAAAACAACCCCCTGGTTTTGAAAACCCCAAGTACCCACATAAAGTCCTTAAACTTCATAAGGCTCTTTATGGACTCAAGCAGGCCCATCGGGCTTGGTATGATAGACTTAAGTCTTTTCTGCTTGAGCGAGGGTATTTGATGGGCTCTGTTGATAAAACTTTGTTTACTCTCAAGCATGGCAAAGATTTCCTCCTAGTTCAGATTTATGTGGATGATATCATCTTTGGTGGCTCGTCTCATGCTTTGGTTGCCGAGTTTGCAGATACCATGAGCAGGGAGTTTGAAATGTCAATGATGGGTGAACTCACCTTTTTCCTTGGTTTGCAAATCAAGCAAAGCAAACAAGGTACTTTTGTCCACCAGACAAAATACACCAAGGACCTTCTCAAGAAGTTCGACATGACCGATGCGAAGCCCCTCACCACTCCAATGGCTACATCTGTAGCATTGGACCCTGACGAAGATGGAGAAGCCGTAGAGCAGAAGGAGTTCCGAAGCATGATCGGCTCCCTCCTCTACTTGACTGCCACGAGGCCGGACATACACTTCGCAGTGTGTCTGTGCGCTCGTTTTCAGGCTTCACCACGAGCTTCACACCGCCAAGCGGTAAAGCGCATCCTAAGGTATCTCAAACATACCCTTGAATTTGGCATATGGTATTCAGCATCTTCATCTTTATGTCTTCGAGGTTATTCCGATGCGGATTTTGCTGGGTGTAGAATTGATAGGAAGAGTACCTCTGGTACTTGTCATTTTCTGGGTACTTCACTGGTTTGCTGGTCTTCCCGCAAACAGTCTAGTGTTGCACAATCAACGGCTGAGGCCGAATATGTTGCTGCAGCTAGCTGTTGCTCTCAGATTTTGTGGATGACTTCCACTTTGCGGGATTTCGGGTTAGATTATAAAAGTGTTCCACTTTTCTGTGATAACACTAGCGCTATTTGTATTGTAAACAACCTAGTTCAGCACTCCAGAACCAAACACATTGATGTGCGATATCATTTTCTCAGAGATCACAATGAGAAGGGTGATATTGAACTTCAATATGTTGATACCCAACACCAGCTTGCCGATATTTTCACAAAACCCCTTGATGCTTCTCGATTTGCTTACTTGCGTGGGGAACTTGGCATTTGTCACCCTTACGGCATTTTGTGAGGGGGAGCTGTTTTAAGGTGGATGTGCTTTTGCTAATTGTGCTGAAATTGCATTTATATATTTTGCACTTATATGCCTGCTCATAATTCATGAAATCATGACAGCTCAGCTCTTTTTAATTCATCTGGAACATTCATGTGCATGGTGTTTTATTTTCAAAATCAACTCGTGCTCACTGCTTAGTCTTGAATCTAGCATGTTTAGGCAGGACTGCTTTAGCTATCTTTTATCTGCTTGATAGCAAGACACATTTCTTTGGATGCTAAAAATTGCAACTTGAAAAATTGTTCTCAATTTTCATGGATATTCACAAAGTACCAAACAATTGGTTCACTTGGTTAAAATCAAAAATTCCATGATTTGCGTGCTTTAAGTTAAAAGATCCAGGTGGGTTTGTTTGTCGCACTATCCTATTCTAGACTGCTTACCATTGCACATTGGTCTGAACTGGAATAGTGTAGTGTATACCAAAATCTTTGCCTTAAGCTTCTTATGGCTTTCATGCCTAGGCTTGGCCTGATTGGAAAGTATAAGGTGGACAAACAAATAACCCCTGGCACTAAGAAAAGAACAACAAAAATTCATTGCTTATCAAGTTTGCTCTTCATGCTCCATTTGAAGTGGACTTGTCTGTCTAGAGTAGAAATTGACTAGCTTTGCGCAGTTCTTGTTTTTACTCGTCTAGTTTCCTTGACTAAGTGGTGATACTTTTATTTCAAAAATGATCAAATCACATGCTTCATCATGCTTTTAGAGAATGTTAATTTGAGCTGAGCCCATGATCATTGGTGTTATTGTTGGCATATTTTTGCTTCATATGTCTTTGCAATTCTGCTCATTTCGAAGCTTTGCATATTTTACATGCTCCTTGATGCTTGCATTGCCAAAGGGGGAGAAATTTACTTGCTTTGTTCTCCGTCGCAAGGGGTATAATTTTCAAAGGGGGAGAACTTTTGACATAAAGGGGGAGAAGGTTCTGTATTGCCAAAAGGAAAATTTAACTCAGGGGGAGTTTTTATTGCCGAAGGGGCTTTTCACTCTTGTGAGAAAGGGGGAGGAAAATTCTTTTGTCAAGTGACATGTTTTGGCTCTTTTGTGAGTTTTTATGGTCACTTGTGTGCTGAAAGTTTTTGAATTTTCTTGAACTTGGATTTGGTTGGTTGTCAATGCACTCATCAAGGGGGAGATTGAGAAACCAAGGTTGGTTTCGGTGCTTGTGATGAGTGATTGACAGGCTTTTACCCTCTGTGAGAAGGGTACCTCCGAAGGGGGTTCGGAGGTTGGACCTCCGAAGGTGATCGAAGAAGGGTACCTCCAGAAGGGTTTCGGAGGTAGTTTTACCGGAGGCTGTTCGGTGTTTGCTTGCTGCAGCTGTGCAGCGGAGTGTGCTCGTCGGAGGGGTCCGACAGTACGCGATGATTGGGTTCGTACCGAAGGGTTCGGTACTTTGGGTGGTACACCGGAGTGTGTGCCGGAGGTTGCTAACCCGGAGAGGTCTCCGGAGTACTGGAAACACTTGTTTGCTTGTCTGTGGTGCGCAGGGACTTCGGAGGAGACGGACAAGGTTCGAGCCTGGTGAACCTGGGTCGAGCGGGAGGCTTGATGCCAGGGGAGCGGGGAGCTCCGTCACGGTGGCTGCGAAGGTGGTCCGGGTCGGTTCTCGGGTCGAGGCGTGCCAGGTGAAGGCAGAGAGTGCGGAGCATGGATCCAGGTGAAGGTACTCCGAGACAAAGTCCTCGGAGGTGAGGCACTTCGAAGGTACTCCGGATGGAGTGACTTCGGAGTTGGTGGAACAAGTCCTCTGCGGAGGCAAGGGTTCGAAGTGTGCTCCGGAGGGAGACATTCGAAGGTGCCCGACGAAGGTCTCAGAAGTCAAGGCGCATCGAAGGCATGGTCCGGGTGAGGCTCGTCGAGGAGTGTGCTCGGGGAGAGACACTGCGACGAAGTGCTCATGGAATGCTTCATGCGGAGGCCTTGGACGAAGGAGGGACTTCGAAGGGTGGTACTCCGAAGGTGGGGCTTCGGAGGGTGGAAGGCTTTGGAGCAAGGCGAGATCCGGAGGAAGGTTGACTTGAGGTGCTTCGGCCTGCATGGCTTCGGTACACGGACTGACGGAGTTCGAGCTGGGTGAAGCTGCGAAGCCGTGGTGGTCCACTCCGAAGGTGTTGGTGCGAAGGCCCAAGAGCTTTGACGGCTTCGGCTCAAAACCGTCACTGTATCGAAGGCCATCTTCGGCGAAGCGAAGGCCACCAGGCTCAAGGCTTCTCGCCGAAGCTACCGCACCCTCGCGTGCGAAGGGAGGATTCCAGAAGGTCAAAGACTGCAAAGGCTGACACTGTCTGTTCTGTAAAAGGCTGACACTGTCCCCTCTGCAAAGCTGACAGAGAAGCCTCCAGAATAAAGGTGGACTACCTTTTGTACCCCTTAGTTCTGTAGAGTCAAATCCTTTGTAAACCCTAGGGGTAAAGTAGTCATTTCCTTTGGGTGAACTGTGGGCTATAAATATGGGGGCTCGGTAGGTAACATTTAACACTTTGAGCATTTACTGTTGAGCTCCTGTAGCCACATACCTCGCTGTATTTCATCCAGAGTTCAATTTATTGTGTTCCTTGTTCAAGCAGCGAAGCCCTGCTTCTTTGTGCTTTTTGCTTGAGCTTGCTTTACATACCTCGCTAGTTTTAGTGCACCGAAGCCTGTCTAGGCGAAGGGTGTTTTGTGCGAAGTGTGTTTTTCAGTGTGCTGTCGCTCTGTGTAACTTGAGGCCTGACCTCACAGCTTACTAGCGAAGCCCTGATCGAAGCCCGTTTTGCTTCTTGTGTCGAAGCCCTTAGCAGTGTCCGCGTAGTGTGCGTTTAGACCTTCGGGTACGAAGCCCAGCACCAGTTGCTGTTGCCAAGTACTTGGTCGAAGTCCTCAGAGGGCTGTCCACTCTTGCGAAGGGTGAAGTGCGAAGCCTGCTCAAAGCACCCCGTGTGCGGAGTCTGCACTGACTTAGCGGAGTAGATTTTCGAGGGTTGTTAGTGGAGCGAAGTCTTCTTGGCTTCGAACTTTTGCTCCTGCGAAGCCTGTGTTGGAGCTGTCGAAGTACCTCCGAACCAGACCTTCGAAGGTAGTATTCGAAGCCTGTTCCGCAGAAGACAGAACCAAACCGAAGGCTAAGTTTTAGCCCGAAATTTTAAAAGCTCCCATTCACCCCCCCTCTGGTCGCCGTTTCCGGTCCAACAGCATGTACATCTTTTGCACTTATATGCCTGATTTTAAATTAGGTAATCATGTCAGCTTAGCTCTATTTAATATGTCTGAAACATTTTGTGCATGATTTTTCTTTCCAAAATTAAATCATGCTCACTGCTTAATCTTGAATCTAGCATGTTTTAGACAGGACAACTTTAGCTATCTTTTATCTGCTTGATAGCAAGACTCCTTTTCTCTGGATGCTAAACATTGCAACTTGAAAAATTATATTACTTACTCATGGATATTCATCAAGTGCTAAAACATTTTTTTCACTTAATTAAAAATCCAAAAATCCATGATTTGCATGCTACAAGCGAAAAGATCCAGGTGGGTTTGTTTGTCGCACTACTCTATTCTAGACTGCTTACCATTGCACATTGGTCTGAACTGGGATAGTGTAATGTATGCCAAAATCTCTGCCTTAAGCTTCTGATGGCTTTGGTGCCTAGGCTTGGCTTGATTGGAAAGTATAAGGTAGACAAACAAATAACCCCTGGCATTATGAAAAGATCAACAAATTCATTGTCCATCAAGTTTTCTTTCAATGCTCCACTTGAACTGGACTTGTCTGTCTAGAGTAGAAATTGACTAGCTTTGCGCAGTCCTTGTTTTTACTTGTCTAGTTACCTTGATTAAGTGGTGATGCTTTTATTTCAAAATGATCAAATCACATGTTGTCATCATGTTTTTAGAGAATGTTAAATTGAGCTGAGCACATGAAAATTGGTATTAATGTTGGCATATTTTTGCTTTGTATGTCTTTGCAATTCTACCCATTTCGAGGCTGTGCATCTATTAAATGCTCCTTGATGCTTGCATTGCCAAGGGGGATAAATTTTTGAGTTCTCTGCAGCAAGGGGGTAAAATAACTCAGGGGGAGTTTTATCTTGCAAAGGGAAAGATTTGCCGGAGGGGGATTTTACTCTTTTGAAAAAGGGGGAGGAAAATTCTTTTGTCAAGTGACATGTTTTGGCTCGTTTCTGAGTTTTTATGGTCACTTGTGTGCTGAAATTTTTCAAATTTTCTTGAACTTGAATTTGGTTGTCAATGCACTCATCAAGGGGGAGATTGAGAAACCAAGGGTTGGTTTTGGAGTCTATGATGAGTGATTGACAGATTTTATCCTCTGATTCGAAGGGGTCCCTCCGAAGGGGTTAAAGGTGGTTTCACCGAAGGGTTCGATGGGTCTGTTTGTTGTGGCTGTTGCAGCGGACTGTGATTGTCGGAGGGGTCCGATAGTACACGATGACTGGGTCGTGCCGAAGGTCTTGGTAATTTGGGCGGTACACCGGAGTGTGTGCAAGAGGTTGTTTACCCGGAGAGGTCTCCGGGGTACTGGATACACTTGTCTGCTTTTCTGTGGTGTGCAGCCTTTGGAGGCGACGGACGGTTCGCAGCAAGTGAACCTGGGTCAAGCAGGAGGCTTGATGCCAGGCGAGCGGGGAGCTCGGTCACAGAGGCTACAATGGGTCGAGGTCGGTCCTCGGGTCAAGGTGCGCCAGGCGAAGGCAGAGAGTGCGGAGTGTGGCTTCGGCTGAAGGTACTCTGAGACGAAGTCCTTAGAGGCGAGGCACTTCGAAGGATACTCCAAATTGAGTGACTTCGGAGTATGGTTGACAAAGTCCTTAGTAATGAGGCAAGGCATTCGAAGTGTGCTCCGGAGGGAGGCACTCGAAGGTATACTCGACGGAGGTCTCAAAAGTTGAGGTGCATCGAAGGCATGGTCCGAGTGAGATTCGTCGAGGAGTGTGCTCAGGGAGAGACACTGCGACAAAGTGCTCATGGAATGATTCATGCAGAGGCCTTGGACGAAGGAGGGACTTTGAAGGGTGGTACTCCGAAGGTGGGGCTTCGGAGTGTGGTTGTGTTGAAGTACTTCGGCCATGCATGGCTTCGGTACATGGGCTAACGGAGCTCGAGCTAGGAGTAGCTGCGAAGCTATGGTGGTCCACTTCGGAGGTGATGGCGCGAAGGCTCAAGGGCTTTGACGACTTCGGCTCAAAACCGTCACTGTATCGAAGGCTGACTTCGGTGAAGCGAAGGATGTCAGGCTCAAGGCTTCTCACCGAAGCTACCGCACCCCTCGCGTACGAAAGGGGCTTCAGAAGACTCCAAAACTGCAAAGGCTGATCATGTCTGCTCTGCAAAAGCTGGTGTTGTCTTCTCTGCGAAGCTGACAAAATAAGCCTCCAAATAAAGTAGACTACCAGCTGTACCCCCTTGTTCTGATGAGACAAAATCAGTGTAAACCCTAGGGGTAAAGTAGTCTATTCACAGGGCTGAATAGTGCCAATAAATAGTGGAGGCTAGCTAGGCAACAGTAACACTTTGTGCATCCATTTTTGAGCTCTTGTGCTAGCCGCCATACTTGTGTATTCAGTCTGTGAGTTCATTTTGTGTTCCCTGTTCAAGTAATGAAACTTTGATTCTGTTTTCATTTTCTGCTTGAACTTGTATGCTATTTCTGCACTGATTGTGTTGAGTTTATTGTGCACCACTTCTTCCTAGTTTGGGATTGTAAGTCTGAGGTGTTTTTGAAGAAGTGTGCTGGAGATTAGTGCATGTGTAGAGTGTTCTTAAGTGCTCATTTGCTCTGTGTAAACTGGAGGCAAGTACTCTCTGATTACTAGCGAAGCACTGTGTCTAGCTTAAATCGAAGCCTGTTTTCTTCTCTTGGCGAAGTTCTTAGCTCAATGTGCACTGCGAAGTTTAGACCTTTGAAGTACGAAGCCTAGTACCTATTGCTAGTACTGTGTATTTGGTCGAAGTCCTCAGAGGGAAGTCTGATCTTGCGAAGGGTGAAGTGCAAAGTCTGCTCGAAGGCACCTTGTGTGCGGAGCCTGCACTGACTTAGCAGAGTTGAGTTTTTGGTGTTGTGGGTGGAGCAAAGTCTTCTTGACTTCGAACTTTTGCTCCTTGCGAAGCCTGGTTTCGGAGCTGTGAAATACCTCTGAACTAGAACTTCAAAGGGTGTGTTCGAAACCTGTTTTCCGCAGAAGACAAAATTAAAATAGAAGGCTATTTTTAGTCTGAAATTTTAAAAGCTCCCATTCACCCCCCTCTAGTCGCCATTTCCGGTCCAACATAAATGAAGGTAGCAATCTGTTACGTAGATTAACAGATGGTTCACATGCGTGCCAACAAGGTGATAGCAATCTATTACGTAGATTAACAGATGATTCACAAGCGAACAAATAAGGCTTACCACCGTTACAGTGTGGCCAATGGAGGGCTTCCAAGCAAACCCACGAAGGTTGTACATAAAAGTAAAGAAAGTAAAGTATGGTTTGAAGCTAGGGATTTGTGGTTGATTTGTTGTGCGGGGCTTTAAAAACCGGCCTCACCCCTATATTTATAGGGGCTAGTCTTCTTATCTCTAACCTTAATATGATAAGATTTTGCCTAATCAAAATTAGAGATAAAAACAACTTGAATCTGTATGAGACTCCTATTCAAAGTTTGCCCGGAGTGGGCCTTCGGTAGGCTCGCCGAAGCTTGCTCCTTGGGCCGAAGCTTCGGTGGGGCGGGCCTCTGAATGGCCATCGGGCCAAAGCTAGCAGGCCGCAAAAGGGCTTCCGAGGCCTCATGAAGATGGGCCTCCGGCACTATAAGGCTTTGGCCTGCACCAGGACTTGTGTATTTTTGGCCCAAATTGCCAAAATTGATATTTTGACAATCTTGACCATTAATGCCATTTTTTGTTATCAACACATGGCATCAACTGTTATGAACACTTTACTCTTTATTTTGCGATTGATTCTTTTTGGAATAATTTTAATTGATTGGTTTAGAAACTTAAGTGTTCTCGAGCGAAATGAAAAAGTTATAGAGGAATCCAATCACGATGAACTAGTTGATCGGAGGGATTGTGAGAAGCACTCAAATAAGTCACTTAATGTAAGTTGTCTCATACCTGCATGTTTGTCCTCTGAGCTTTGGAAGCAAGATGAGAACAAGAATGTCCATAATATGATTATGGGACACCAAGGAATTTTTGAGAGCCAAGCTCGGGCTAAGAGGTATGGTACCATAGTGTCTTTGTTTTCCTGCAAAACTGGTCAATGGTTCAGGAATTACAAATTGGACTTGGAAGAATTAAAACAGATTGGATCTGTTTCTGTTTGTAGAACTTCGGAAGTTCCAATACCTGATCCGAAGTTCTGATGGTTGATCGGAAGTTCCGATACCGGACAAAATTTGCGACGGAGAAGTCAGATCAAAGTTTCGATCCAGACAAATTGGAAGAAGAAGGGAGGTAGGAATTCCAATTCTACTTCAAGTATAAATGTTATTGAAATTAATCTTGTGACTCGTCCAAGTGATTCATGTGTATTTGATACCAATTCGATGATTCACGCTTGCAAATCGTTGCAAGGACTGAGTAGGTCAAGAAAGTGTGCATTAGGCGAACTGGATATTCGTGTCGGTAATAGTGCAAAGGTTGCAGCGTTGGCTGTTGGCATTTATTCTATGTCACTACCCTCAGGATTAGTTCTGGAATTGAATAATTGTTATTATGTTCCAGCATTGGGCAGAAACATTATCTCTTCCTCGTGTTTGGAGGAAGAAGGTTATGGGCTCATGATAAAGAATAAATGTTGTTCGATATTCTCGAATGGTATGCTCTAGGGTGTTTGTCCATTGGTGAATGGATTATACGTATGACATTGTCGTTTGGGTCATATAAATGAGAAGCGTGTGCAGAAGCTCCATAGTGATGGATTTTTGGAGTCATTTTATTTTGAATCATATGACACATGTGAGTCTTGATTACTTGGCAAAATGACAAATAAGGCTTTCACTGAACAGAGTGAGAGGGCGAGTGAGCTATTGGCCATAGTACATACTGATGTGTGTGGTCCAATGAGTCACATAGCTAGAGGTGGTTTTCAATACTTTATCACTTTTACCGACCACTTTAGTAGATATGTCTATGTCTACTTGATGAGGCATAAGTGGGAATCCTTCGAGAAGTTCAAGGAGATCCAAAATAAAGTACAAAATCATACAGGCAAGAAAATTAAATTTCTATGATCTGATCGTGGGGGTGAATATTTGAGCCATGAGTTTAGTGATTATCTGAAGCAGTGTGGAATTGTTACACAGCTGACTCCACTCGACACGCCTCAATGGAATGGAGTGTCCGAGCGGAGGAACCACACCTTGTTGGACATGGTTCAGTCTATGACGAGTCATGCTGATCTTCCATTATCCTTTTGGGGACTCGCTCTAGAAACCGCAAATTTCACGATAAATGGAGTTCTATCTAAGTTAGTATAGAAGACGCCATATGAGATGTGGTCTGGGAGGTGTCCTAGTTTCTCTTTTCTAAAGATTTGGGGATGTGAGGCGTATGTTAAACGTTTGACGTCTGAGAAGCTCACTCCTTAGTCTTACAAGTGCTTCTTTGTGGGGTATACTAGGGAAACCAAAGGATACTATTTCTATAATAGAGAAGAGGGCAAAGTGTTTGTCGTTTAGAATGGTGTATTCCTTGAGAAAGAGTTTCTCTCAAAAGGAGTTAGTGGGAGGATGGTGCATCTCGAAGAGGTTCAAGAGCCGCTAGAAAGTGTTACAGATCCAACTGAACAACAACAAGATTCACAAGATGTTGCAGACCCTGTTGCGCATGCGCTAGCCCCACGGAAGTCTGAGAGGGTTAGCCATGCGCCAGACAGGTTCATGTTTTTGACCACCGGGCATCGCAACGTGTTGTTGTTGGACAATGACGAGTCGAAGACCTATACGGAAGCAGTGATGGGACTAGACTCTGAGAAATGGCTTGGAGCCATTGGATTCGAGTTGGAGTCCATGCGAGAAAAAGAAGTTTGGAACTTGGTTGATCCACCCTATGGTGTAAAAACTATTGAGTGTAAATGGATCTTCAAGAAAAATACAGACGTTTCACATCTGTAAGGCACAATTGGTGGCGAAATGTTTCAGACATATTCAAGGTGTTGATTATGATGAAACTTTTTCGCCTGTCGCTATGCTTAAGTCTATTCAGATCATTCTAGCAATTGCCACATTTTATGATTATGAGATATGAAAAATTTATGTCAAGACGACTTTCCTGAATGGAAACCTAAGTGAGGTTGTGTACATGACACAACCTGAAGGTCTTGACGATCCAGAAAATGCTGGGAAAGTTTGTAAGTTGCAGAAGTCCATTTATGGACTAAAGTAAGCTTCTCGGAGTTGGAATCTTTGCTTTGATGAGATAGTCAAAGGGTTTGGCTTCATCGAGAACGAAGAAGAGCCTTGTGTTACAAGAAGGCTAGTGGGAGCTCACTTGTGTTTCTAGTCTTGTATGTGGATGACATATTATTGATCGGAAATGACATTCCTTTGTTGAATGTTGTCAAGACTTCACTGAAAAATAGTTTTTCGATGAAAGATCTTGGAGAGGCAGCAACATCTTTGGCATAGAAATCTATAGAGATAGATCAAAGCGGCTAATTGGATTAAGCCACAGTATGTACATTGACAAGGTTTTGAAATGGTTCAAAATGCAGAATTCTAAGAAGGGTTTTCTGCCAAAGTCACATGGTATTTTTCTTAGTAAGACTCAGTGTGATGCGACACTTGATGAACTGGAGAAGATGAGCGTGATCCTGTATGCCTCCGCAATTGGATCCATCATGTATTCCATGTTGTGTACATGCCCAGATGTGTCATATGCTCTAAGTGTTACGAGCAGGTACCAATCTAACCCAGGTGAAAGTCACTCGGCTGTAGTAAAAACTATCCTCAAGTACTTGAGAAGAACTGAGGAAATGTTCCTAGTATACGGTAGTGAAGAGGAGCTCGTTGTAAGTGGTTACACGGATGCTATCTTTTAGACTGATAAATATGATTCTCGATTGCAGACTGGTTTTGTGTTCTGCCTCAATGGAGGCACAATGAGTTGGAAGAGTTCCAAGCAAGAGACAGTGGCCTATTCTACAATAGAAGTTGAGTATATCGCTGCTTCAAAAGCTACGAAGGAGGTCGTTTGGATCATAAAATTTTTTTCTGAGCTGGGTGTTGTTCCTAGTGCGTCCAGTCTAGTGGACCTCTATTGTGATAATAGTGGTGCCATTGTGCATGCCAAGGAGCCTAGATCACATCAAAACTCCAAACATATACTTCGGCGATATCACCTAATCTGCCAGATCATTGAGAGAGGTGATGTGAAAATTTGCAAGGTGTACACGGATTTGAACATGGCGGATCCGTTGACGACGTCTCTTCCACAGTCCAAGCATGAGGCGCACTTGAGCTCCATGGGTATTAGATACTTGCGTAAGTGAGTCATGTGTATGTGGATGATGCTAGTAGAGGTTATGCTATTGTGTGAGGATAATTATTATGTTGTTCCATGAATAAATGACATTTACATTTGATTAATAAGTTGATTACTTGTTATGTGAAACTATTTGTGTTATAACAATATTGTTCAAAATGGATCCCTAATCTTGTCATTATGTGGGACAATGATGACACATAGATTAGCACATCTGACTAATTGATGATCACGTTTCACAAATCAAAGACATAAAGATGTCAAATTAGTGATGTGGACACATGTTGGTGAACATGGTGTTGGATAGACCCACTTGAGATACTGCCGAGGTTGTTATTGTAATATGTCATTGGTTGTCATCTCAAATGGTGTACCTGCAGAATCCTTAGACCTTAGATCGTCATTTGATTCCAGAATGTGTAGCGACACACTTAGATGTTTCCTAACGCTATTCCGTAACAGGGTAGTAATAAGAGTTGTATTCAGGTGTGTTGTGAAACATGTCGTGGTATGTGAGCGGTCAAGATGGAATTTACACCTCCTAACAACGGGAGTCGTCTCTAGGCCCCTCGAGGTATTGGATTGGAAAAGTGCATGGCCATGCCACTATGACTAAGTAGTTAGTCATGTGTTGACACAAAAACGTGCCCCCACACTTGGGTTAGTTCGACGATCCAAAAGTGTGCAGAGCATGTCTGCTTCGAAGTATGGTGCGAAGGGGGTTGCCGAAGTATACCTTCAGCGTCTAGTGCGAAGCGTCCCGCCGAAGGGTACCTTCGGCGTTCGGATTGATCTGATCGAAGATGAACTCTGAAAGGATCTAGACATGGCAATCACCTCTGAACAGCGGGGTTCGGCGTGAAGTCTTCGATGCAGTAATATACAGAGTAATGGCTTGAGCATAACGCATGAGCGTGACTTCATCCGGAGCGGAGTACGAGCGTGGCGAAGCCTGTCGTGACGAAGTGTGCTGGCGAAGTATGCGGTCGAAGGAAAAGTCTCGCTAAAGGGTGTTCTGGCAACCTCCGAAACCGATCTCTCAGCTCCGGACACCTCTGGTGAAGTAGCTCTGAATGTAGGTAACCTTCAACTGATAAGATTCAAAGTACTAATTCGGCCTGAGGACCGAATTCTGCCAAGTGTTGCACTAGTAGCAAAGATAGTAATCTGTTACGCAGATTAGCGTATACTTCATAGGTGAAGTAACAAGGCGATAACAATCTATTACGTAGATTAACGGATACTTCACAAGCGAAGTAACAGGGATTACCACTATTCCGAAGTGGTCGTCGGAGGGCTTCCAGGCAAACCAATGAAGAGTACAGAAAAGTAAAGATAAGTAAATGCGATTCAAAGGTAGGGCTTTGTTTTTGATTTGTGTTCGGGGGCTTCGGAACTGGCTTCACCTCTATATTTATAGGGGCTAGACCTCTGATCTAATCTGCTATAATTCGGCCAAATAGAGATAAAAACTTACCTGGAATCGTGTCCAACTCTATCTCTGCCGAAGTGGGCCTTCGGCTAGGCCCGTCGAAGCCTGCTCGTTGGGCCGAAGTTTCGGCGGCGTGGGCCTCTGAAGGCTTCCTGGCCGAAGGCCGTGGGCTGGCTGGAAGCTTCTAGAGTACATAGCCCAATTTTCCTTCGGCCCTATAGGGCTTCAATCTAACCCGAGACATGTGTATTTTTGGCTCAAATTACCAAAATTGACATTTTGACAATCTCAACCATTGATGCCATTTTTTACTATCAACACATGCCCCCTGCATTTTAGTGAACTAAATGAACTAAAAGCACAATGAGCTAAAGACGATACCTTCAATATCGGCCTTTCGACACCTTTTACGCTGTTTGCCACACACTTGGGAAATACCTTTTCAAGTATCTTCCATTCAAAGGTCTTCGAAACCGCTCTCCATGTAGAGATTCTAACACGTATGCATTTCCAGGAGCAATTTCGGCTATTTTGAAAGGGCCTTCCCAACTAGGTGACCATTTACCAAACATGGGACTCTTAGCGCCTAAAGGTAAAATCATCTTCCAAACCAAGTCACCCACTTGAAATGATTTTGGTTTGACCTTCTTATTGTAGGCTTTAGCTACTCTCCTCTTGTCTACTTCTATGGCTTCT
Organism: Zizania palustris; assembly: GCA_019279435.1. Taxonomy (NCBI): domain Eukaryota; kingdom Viridiplantae; phylum Streptophyta; class Magnoliopsida; order Poales; family Poaceae; genus Zizania; species Zizania palustris. The sequence continues at coordinate 22,565,126 of JAAALK010000290.1, forward strand.
AAAGCCTTCAATCTCTTATTAGTCACTTCTTCTAGGTTGTCCTTCAAAAGAGTTTCATACTCGTCGACCGATAAGCCATCTTGTCTTAAAACCCTTAGAGAGCCAAGATCTACTTCTACAGGTAGAACGACTTCTTGTCATACACTAACTCGTACGGATTAACTTTGGTAGCACCGTGCTTTGCAATCCTACAAGCCCATAGCGTCTCGGAAAGCACCTCATGCCACCTTTTAGGGAACTCTTCGATTTTCTTCCTAATGAGCTTAATCACAGTTTTATTACTAGACTCGGCCTGACCATTGGCCTGAGCATAGTAGGTCTAAGAGTTTATCAACTTAATACCATAATATTCAGTGAAGTCCCTCACTTATTTAGAAACAAATGAGCTACCTTGATCTGTAGTGAGAGTTTGAGGAATGCCAAATCTATGTATGATGTGCTTCAAGATAAAGTCAAGTACCTCGTTGTGTGTCATGTTCTTGAGAGGCACGACCTCAGTCCACTTGGTGAAGTAATCCATCGCCATCAACACGAACCGATGCCCTTTTGAGGAAGGAGGGTGAATTTGGCCAATGAAGTCTAAACCCCAACCTCAGAATGGTCATGGCTTGACAATATGTTTGAGTAATGAAACAGGAGCTAACTGAATATTGCCAAACTTCTGACATGCTTCACACCCTCTATAATACTTAAAACAATCCTCAGTCATAGTCGGCCAGTAGAAACCCGCTCTTTTGAGGATCCAACTCATTTTTTGGGCCAATTGATGAGTTCCACAAAGTCCTTCATGGACTTCTCCCGTAGCCACCTAGGATCATTCATGGTCTAGACACTTTAACAGTACTCCATCAATGGTTCGGCGATACAGTGTGTCGTCTATCAACACAAATTTAAACGCTTATCGCCGAACCTTCCGATCAACCATTTGGCTAGGGTCTCTCAAGTACTGGACGATTGGAATTCTCCAATCACCCTTATGAGCTTCGGAGGGTTTTGCTAGCTCACTCCTTGAAAAAGTCTCTAGGTTACTGATTTCGGGGTGCCCCCCGAGCACTTCCTACTCCTGTCGAACCTGGCTGAACTGGTCGTGCGGAGTGCATTAGGACAAAGCCTCCTGGCAGAGGGTTCGGACTCCCAGAAGCCCTTGCTATCTCGGGGACTCCGGCTCGTGGGCTACGGCGTGCCAGACTCTTCGGTGGGAGGAACATTCCGGTCCCGGGACCTCGGTGCGCGGTGGCCTCCGGCAGCCAGAGGGTTCCAACCCAAAGGGTGCGCCTGCCCGAAGTCACTGGCTTTGGCAGTGAGACCAAACATTGGCTTCTCTTGCATAGAAAATTTTCCTCTCTGACTTGGTAACCAGATGCTTGCTGAGCCAAATCATTTGCAACCGAATTGGCCTCTCTCGACACATGAGAAATTTTGAAGTCATCAAAAGTAGCAACTATGTCCAGGCACTTATCCAAGTAGCTGTTTAGCAAGTCATTAAAACACTGAGCACTCCTAGCCACTTGTTGTGCCACTAACAAGGAATCACCATGCGCATGGACATGTTTAACACCCATGGAATCTAACAATTCGAGCCCTAACAGTAAAGCCTCGTATTTAGCTTGGTTATTAGTAGAAGGAAACTCTAAATGAGCCGAGGTCTCAAAGTGCGCTCCATTAGATGATACGAGGACCACTCCAATACCTCGACCATTTTTGCAAGATGAACCATCAAAGTAAAGCTTGCGTGACATTACTTCAATCAAAGCAATATTGTCGCTCCAACTGACGTCTATGTGGTGGTCAACTATAAAGTTGGCTACGATCTAGCCTTTCATAGCTCTTAGGGGTTCGTAGGCCAAATCATATTCAATCAGAGCGTAAGCCCATTTTCTGATTCTTCCACTTAGAATCGGCTTTTGTAACATGTGTTTTATAACATCGGTTTGGCAAACGACAACACATGTAGTAGGGAGAAGATAATGGCACAATTTGGTGCACGCGTAATAAAGTGATAAACACAAACATTCCACAAACGCGTACCTGGTCTCAACATCCAGCAGGCGGCGGCTCAAGAACGTGATGATGTACTATTTTCCTTCTACCTCCTGGGTTAGCACGGCCCCGATCACGCTATCTTCAGCAGCGATGTATAGCCAAAATAGAATCCCGGCTTTGGGTGCCCTCACCACGGGCGGTGATGATAAGCACTCCTTTATTTTTTCAAAGGCACTTTGCTGGCTTGCCCCCAAGTGAACTCGGCCTCGTTCTTTAGCTGGAGTATGGGGACAAATGCATCAATCTTGCCAGCCAAGTTAGATATAAAGTGACGGAAATAATTCATCTTGCCTAGCAACTTTTGTACATCTTTTTTGCATGATGGTACTATAACGTTTATAATTTTCTCAAGCCTCTTAGGATCGATCTCTATGCCTCTCTCATGAATCATGAAACCTAAGAACTTACCTGCTGACACGCCAAAAGCACACTTGAGTGGGTTCATTTTTAAACCATACTACCACATCCTCTCAAAAGCAACTTTCAAATCGGCTAAATGGTTTCCCATAGCGTCCGATTTGACTACGACATCATCAATGTAAAATTCTAACATAACTCCTAGCAAGTCATGAAAGATTAAGTTCATAGCACACTAATACATAGTGCCAGCATTTTTCAAACCAAAAGTCATAACGACCCACTCGAATAAACCGACAAAACCAGTGCATCGAAAGGTTGTCTTGTAGACGTCCTCTTCGGCCCTAAAGATTTTATTATAACCAGCATTGCCATCAAGAAAACTTAGTACTTGTGTCCTACAGCATCATTGATTAGCGTGTCAGCTATCGGCATCGGATACTCATCCTTCGGAGTGGCCTTGTTCAGATCCCTGAAGTCAATACACACTCGTATCTTGCCGCTCCCTTTCTTCTCTACAGGCACAATGTTAGCAACCCATTCTACATACGTACATGGCCTAATAAATTCAGCTTTGAGCAGTCGCTCTACTTATTCTTTAACTCGGTCATAGACGACTGAGTTAAAGCGATGAGGAGGCTATTTATAAGGCCTAAATCTGGACTTGATAGGTAGCCGATGCTCTACAAGCTCACGGCTTAGTCTTGGCATCTCGCTATATTCCCATGCGAAACAATCGACATACGACCGAAACAACTTTATTACTTCGGCCTTTTCATCAGGCTGTAAATGTTGGTTTACAAAAGTCGGCCTCGGGATGCCACCATCACCTATGTCAACTTCCTCTAAGGGATCGGCTGAGGCAAAACCTTGTCCTAATTGCTCTACTTCGCTAAAGTCCTCGATGGCTTCAGCAATACCGTCTTTATTAGACCGATACTGCTCTACATAAGACTTTAGCCAATCCAGATTACTCTTACTAGACATGACTACTAATACAAAAATAGCCGTGCTACACCAGCCGACTTTATAGACACTGGTACAAAACGTCCTCCGGACACGCTAACAAAATCGTAATCCGAAAGATCTCTACCTGACAGACACTCTACTTTGTTGTGAACGGAGTCAACTGATACATCGGCCAACGCCACTTGGGCCAAAGTATCTGCGGGAATGACCTCTACTTCATCGTCGTCCCACTGAATTAGGCACTAGTGCAGAGTAGAAGGAATGCAGCAATTCGCGTGAATCCAGTCGTGCCTAAGCAGCACGCTGTAGTTACCTTGTACATCAATGATGAAAAATGTTGTTGGTAACGTCTTGTTGCCCACCGTCAACTCCATGGAGAGCACGCCCTTGGCCTTGGAACTCTCGTCGTTGAAGCCGTTGAGCATCAAGTTGATCTTCTTTAGATCATCCTCATCCCTGCCAAGTTTTTTCAATAACGAGTAAGGATTAAGTTAACAGTGGCGCCACCATCAACAAGCATCCGGGAAATCGACTTTCCGTCAATGTGACCTCTGACGTAGAGAGGCTTCAGATGGCGAGCAAAGTCCTCGGGCTTCTTGAAAATAGCGTTGTGCGGGCCGAGGTTCAATTGAGCGACCTCGGCCTCATCCTGCGGCAGGGCAAACTCGGCGGGTAGCGTGACGACGTTGATGTCCATCTCCTGGGGTGCAGGCCCCTCAGAAAAAGGCGAGTAGTCGTCGTCGAGCATGTCGTCATCGTCGTCGCTCAGACTAGGAGTAGGGTTGGTCATCTCAACCGAGTTCATCCTCCATACCTGTCTCGTAGTTGGTCGAGGGCATATTTCCTCAAAAATAGCATCATGCTCATCCTCGGCTTTCTTCTCGCGCATCTCCTATGCCCGTAGTCATTGCAGACGTCTCTTTTGTGATTTGGACATGCCTGGAGGTGCCCAAGATGGTTGTGGCTTGGTGCCAGGTGCTACTTCCTGGTTCCTGTCAATTCTAGCCGAAGTGATACTGCCCCCTTCGGCCTCGTGCACTCTGTATTCGGAGTGACCTTCACTGCGGACCCCGGCAACCAGACCGCCCTTGTTCGGCCGATCGAACCAGGCTTCGGCGTGGGCTCCAACCGAAGCAAGTGGCTTACCTCCTTCATACTTCGGCGATAAAGCCTTCGGGATTGGGACTTCTTGAGACCCTACTTTGACTGTGATAGCTTCGGACTCCCTGTCTTCGGCCTCCTCGCACCTGTACTCTTCAACTTCGCCCTACACGGGCCGATTCGGAGGTACCACAGACAGCTTGTGGACGATGCCCCCCTCCGCTGCGTCTGTTTGTCCCTGCCATTCATAATACTCCGAAGGAAAATAAGGCATAGCGTTAAGTTGCGGAGGGTACTCCAGCTATAATACGTACGGAGCCCACGGAGTTCCTGCCCAGTTGTACGGTGGAGGCATCGGCGGCTCCAATGGCCTCGCCCACTGTGGGCCGAACCCATTACTCGGAGGGGGGTTCGGCATGGTCGACGGTGTCTCGGACCATATCAGTGAGGGGTCCTGCTAGGACGGAGGTACGTTCAGCCAGTATGGGCCAAAGCCTCCTGTCGGAGGGTTCATCTAGAGTGGTGCGGGGTTCGACCATTGGGGTCCAAAGTTATTGTACGGGGGGTTCGGCCACTGAGGTCTGAAGCCACCGTATGGAGTGTTAGGCCACTGTGGCCCGAAGTCCCCATGCGGAGGGTCTGGCCATTGTGGCCCGAAACCATCACAACGAGGGTTCAGCCACTGTGGTCCGAAGCCACCCTCCGAGTGCCTTGGGCCCTTCGGCTGACTTAGCTTTTTAGCACGAGGACCTGCTTCCTTGGCTTTTCTTTGATGCTTGTTCAACAGCATCTTTTATGTTACCTTCGGCCTCTTGTGAGCCTTAGCCAAATGGATGTTAATGTTCTGTTTCCACACTCCCACCTCGGGGTTGTTTGGTATGAGTGTGCGTGTACACGACTCTCCAACAATTACATCCTTCCCTTTAGTTGACTCGGCTTGTTCTGGCCGAATCAATACCTTCTTCTCGCCGAGGTCGACGCCGTTGACGGGAAAAGGATCTTTGTCCAACTTCATCTTTGGATTGTGGTATATTTTCAATCGTCCTTCTTTTATGGCCGATTGAACCTGCCATCGAAAAACATTGCAGTCATTAGTATTATGCGAATGTGAATCATGCCACTTATAGTATGGATGTTTCTTCAACTCATCGGCAGAGGGAATGACTTGACCTTTAGGCAACCTGAGAAGCTGGTTCTTTAAGAGAAAATCAAATATTTTATCACACTTAGTTATATCGAATGAGTACTTGACCTCACTAGGTCGATTCTTCGTGGGAGACGGCCGTAATTTGCAACAAGTGACGGGTTTACTCTTAGTGTTCCAAACCCATTCGGACACGTACATGTTGGCTGAATCCTCCTCTTCTGATTCCTCCTTGTCGTAGCGTTCCTTGATGTGGATTTCAGCCCTAGGCTTGTTAAACGTTTTAATAAACTTTTTATCTTTGGCTCGGCCTTCCTAGACCAGAGCCTGCTGCAGGACTTGGTTATCCTCTAAAAAGTTCTGGTTGTCTAATCTTTCTTTAATCTCAGAACATAACCCATTAAAAGATAGTTCTGCCAAATCCCTTTCTGTAATACTAAGGCTGAAACATCGGTTTCTAGTATCCCTAAAACGCTTGATGTACTCGGAGACGCTCTCATTAGATTTCTACCTAACCGATGTCAAGTGTGAAAGCCTGAGTTCTATCTCGCCCATGTACAATTAATCATGGAATTTCCGTTCCAAGTCATCCCACGTCAGAACGGAGTTCGGCAGGAGCATCGAAAACCAAGTGAAAGCGGTGCTAGATAGCGAGAGAGAAAATAGTCTAATTTTTAGAGTGTCTGTCCCGCTAGCTTCTCCACACTGTGCTAAAAATTGACTAACATGCTCTAGTGTGGTTTTGCTACCCTCGCCGTCAAACTTAGTGAATTCGGGGATTCTATATCCGTGAGGGTAGGGTATCGTATCGAAATGATCAGGATATGGCTTACGGTAAACCCTAACCCGACCCTTAGGCACAAAGCCGGCGCATTCCCTAAATAGTGTGCGGATTCGCTCCTGTAAGTCATCTTGGCCTGCGGCCTGTGCATGTCTCTCGTGCGGGGGTGCGACACACAGTGGGATGTCAGCGTGTCGACCATGGGCCTCTTCCCTATGCGCTATTTGTATGACGTACTCATGCCCGGGTGCCTGCGCATGTGGTGCGGGCAGCGTGGGCAGGGCTGGTACCGGCGCAGGTGGTGGTGGTGCGTGATACACGACGCTAGTTTGGATGTAAGCATAATGACTTGTCTCGGCCGCGGGTGTTAGGGCCGGAGACGTAATGGTCTTGCCAGTGCTACCGTCAGTTCTGCTGTACACATGATTAACCAGAGGTATACTAGCAATAGGGACTGATGGTACGGCCTCAGTAAAGCTGAACCTTCTAAGTGTAGCCTCTACTTGGGAGCTAATTGCCGAATCTAAACGGTTGGCTAGAGAAGCGCTAATGGCCTGATCTACTAATGCGGCTATTTTTTGCTCAATCTCTAAAGAGGATAAACGAGGCGATACAGGTGTTACTTGGGTCTGAGCAAGGTCGGGGGTGATGATGTCGCGCTTGATGAAGCCTACCCGTGTCTTGACGTAGCCCCCAAGCATCATGTCTTGGAGCGCCTTCAACTTTGCCTCAATCTCTGCCCGGTCTTCTACAGGAATATCTTCAAGAGTAGGTGTTAATATATTGCGGTTGTCGATATACGCGCCTCCTATGGTGTCCATCGACGGTGTAGACATAGTAGCCGTTGTAGATGTACTGGTGGCCGATGTAGACGTATCCATCATGTTGGCGTAGCTTCTCCCCAGCGGAGTCACCAAAAAGTGTGTTGACATGAAAACGTGCCCCCGCACTTGGGTCAGTTCGACGATCCAAAAGTGTGCAGATACTTAGGGACAAGCCTAAGCATAACACAGCACCAACGTCGTGTTCTGACTACCCTTAGCCGTGGTAAGGGGGGTGGAGTCGCCAGGCAATCAGATCACACATAATAATCCAATTAGCCGAAAGAAATATATTAAACAAAATAGATCAGCAAACCAGTTGGAGCCTGTCTGCTTTGAAGTATGGTGTGAAGGGGGTCGCCGAAGTATACCTTCGGCATCTAGTGCGAAGCGTCCCGCTGAAGGGTACCTTTGGCGTTTGGATTGATCTGATCGAAGATGAACTCCGAACGGATCTGGACGCAGCAATCACCTCCGAACAGCGGGGTTCGACATGAAGTCTCTGATGCAGTAAGATACAGAGTAATGGCTTGAGCATAACGCGCGAGCGTGACTTCGTTCGGAGCAGAGTACGAGTGTGGCGAAGCTTGTCGTGACGAAGTGTGCTGGCGAAGTATGCGGTCGAAGCAAAAGTCTCGCCGAAGGGTGTTCTGGCAACCTCCGAAACTGATCTCTCAGCTCCGGACACCACCGGCGAAGTAGCTCCAAACGTAGGTAACCTGCAACAGATAAGATTCAAAGTACTAATTCAGCCTGAGGATCGAATTCTGCCAAGTGTTGCACTGGTAGCGAAGATAGCAATCTGTTACGCAGATTAGCGGATACTTCATAGGCGAAGTAACAAGGCGATAGCAATCTATTATGTAGATTAACGGATACTTCACAAGCGAAGTAACAAGGATTACCACTGTTCCGAAGTGGCAATCGGAGGGCTTCCAGGCAAACCCACGAAGAGTACAGAAAAGTAAAGATAAGTAAATGCGATTCAAAGCTAGGGCTTTGAGTTTGATTTGTGTTGGGGGGCTTCTGAACTGGCTTCGCCTCTATATTTATAGGGGCTAGACCTATGATCTAATATTCTATAATTCAGCCAAATAGAGATAAAAACTTAGCCGGAATCAGGTCCAACTCTATCTCCGCCAACACTACTACAAAGCGACACTGTAGTGGCGGGAAAAATCGACCTATAGTGGCGGGCATCCAGTCCGCCACTGCTCTAACGCCACTGCTATCGCTGGTTAGCAGTGGCGGTCAGAGCGCCCGCCACCGCTGTGTCAACAGCAGTGGCGGGCGCGCTGACCTCATCGGCCCGCCACTGCTGTTATCAATATCAGTGGCGGGCAGATGATGTCAGCGCGCCCGCCACCACTATGTCAACAGCAGTGGCGGGCGCGCTGACCTCATCTGCCCGCCACTGCCGTTATCAATAGCAGTGGCGGGCAGATGATGTCAGCACGCCCGCCACCACTGTGTCAACAGCAGTAACGGGCAAGCTACCTCATCTGCCCGCCACTGTTGTGTATAAGCCATAACACAGAATGCTGTGATCCCACAAACCAAAACACATAAATTATATGCTTCACACAGCCATCCACATACACAGCAGCAAAACATCCACATATCCACATACACAGCAGCAAAACATCCACATATCCACATACACATCCACAACAAAAACACATCAACACAACAACCATCAATCTCATCAATTTTCAAAAATTTACAAAGTTTACATTCTTCCGGTTTATGTTTCACAATAACCATCCATCAACACAATTCATTGTTTCACAAATACATGCTCATGCGGTTTATGTTTTCTTGGAAGGCTAACTCATATCTTAATTGGTTCGCCTTTTCATTCTTCCGGCCCAATCATACAGAGTTGGATGCTTGGCCACTTCACTCTCAGGATCGAAAAATACTCCAAGCTCATGAAGAATCTCATGCATCGTGAAGCGGCATATCCTTGATACGATTTCGTACATTTGTGATTCAGAGAGTTGGCTCTTCTGGGCAACGGTTGATGGACCTGACGCCTGCATACGTAAAATATAAGTACATACGCTGCAAGTTATATTAGATTAACACACAAGAAATCAACTTACTTCTTTAGTATCCTCAGATACTGTCCGCCCAAACTTTCCTAAGTTATTGCTCATGAAATCACAAGTATAGTAGCCACAATGCACGGAACAAAGAGATTGTTTGTGACACTTCAAAATAGACAAAGTTAGAACGATATATAGTTTGGCTTTATCAATTGAATTAACAAATTTAAAAATATAATATTACCGGATAGTTGGTTCTGATAAGCATTTCTTTCGGCCTTTGTGGATCATGTGGGCCACCTAACTTTTCCACGTAGTATCTATATGCACTCTGAATAACATTTAATATATCTTGATATTCTTTTTTGGGTTTGTCGAGCGAGTCGAGCACATAAACCCTTGAGCTCTTTGGGTATATCAGAAGTGCAATCCAATGATCACTATCGAAAGAAGTAATATATGATTATGTTAGTTTCATAATCGATAAAACGTGTTTAAGTGGATATAGTGGGTATACTTACTTAAAGTTATATGCCCCACTTATCATTTCTCTGTCCTTCCATTGATACATGCACCGCGCAATATACAACGCGGCACAACTCCTTTTGTTCTTCTTAAGTTTGTCTTCGTCTTTATTGAACATCTTTCTTTGAAATTTTTTCTTACCCGCAGTCCAGTACTTGCTATCATTCTGGTTTAGTGTCGGGTTCAGCGCACTTTGGCTTATTAATGACGGGTTTAAGTACCCATACAATTTAGACTCGTCACCGCGTGAATTACAACTGCATATGTTATAAAACAATAGTCAATATAAGACATTATTTATTTTTGCTTTGTATTGACAAAGTATAAAGTACTTACATGCACCAGAGCATCATGCTTGTGATGTCGGTTCGCTTCAGATGAAACATCCGATGGAAGTCGTCGAAAAATAGTGCAAGCTTAAACTCTGGGCAGTTGAATATTTCTTGTGGAACCTTCAGTTCTATTTGTGTTACTCCTAACGAAGACGCTTCGAGGTACCAGTCATGAAGTGTTTTCATCGTCCAAGGCATACAATTAAGTACTCCTTGGGGTAATAATGGTTTGCCTGGTTCGTATTCGATATAATCCTCGTCTCCGTAGGTCCTCTTATCAACAGAAAGTGAGCCCGCATGCTTTTGTACTGGAGCCTTTATGGGAGCCGCTTTGGGCATAGAACGTGTTTGCCCCAAAGTATTAAAAAATTTATGCATCTCAGATTTCAGCGCAGAACACTGCCCAGCTTGAACAGTTATCTTGTGGATTGCTGGCTTTGGGCATGCATCTTGTTTTTCAGGCTCGGCAGCAACTAGCACTATCACTTTTGTTATGGGCTTGGCCACCGGCACTTGAGGATCAGCCGGAACTGGCACTTGAGGCTCAGTCGGAACTAGCACTGGCATTTGATCTGGCTCTGGCACATTTGTGTTGGGCTCATCAGTGGGCTCAAGCACTGGCACTGGCTTTGTCACATGAGGATCAGAAGTCACTTTCGATTCTATCACTTCTGCCACTTTATTGGGCACTGGCTCTTCCTCTGCCTTTTCCTCTATTTCACGCTCATCAATAGGTGATAATGATCCTATATTTTGCACATCCTGAGATGAAAGATATGTGGGGGATTGTGATGAGACAATAGGTGATTTACTCTGAGAACTTGTCTGCAGTAATTTGATATCTCGACTCGCCCATAGGACAAAGTTATTTAGAGCATCTCTGATTGTCTCAATCCCCTCATCAGGCATTGGAAGATCCAAGGGGTCATTAATAAATCTGTCGTTGGTGATCTCATTGACCTGAACCTTGGTATAGTCAGCAGGAATAGGCCGATTGTGAAATAAATCCCCAGGCATAGCAATGCCTCGTGCAGCCTCTTGGGAATGCCCTTTGCGCCCTATCGGTACATGCAGGCTGCAGGGTGTGTCCTCTTTAATATAATTTACAGGAAATTTGTCTTGTATTGAGCCAACACTGCTTGGTACGTCGAGTCGTACCTCTGGCACAATTATTTGTCCAGCTGCAGCCTGCATTATGTTTGGGTTCTCATTAATAAATTCAAAAAAGTGTCGCTCCCACTCTGCACGGCGCTCTGCGGCGTCGTCTGTGCGTGCTTGACGCTTCTTGTATGTGGCACCCTCCTGTTTCTTGAAAGTATTTTTCCAGGGTGCTATAGAAGAGACACCTCGGGTGCGCCCTCGATGTTCCTTGTTTCCGAGAGCAGATGTAAGCTGGTCATTACATCCCTCGGGCTTGAACTTTCCAGTCTTCTCCAACTCAGCGATTTCCTGTGCTTTCTGGAATACTTCACTAGTCCGTGAGTCGGAGAGCATATATTGGCCCTCGGGTGTTTTTTTAGCTCGACCTAGGAGCCATCTCTTAGTGCGCTGATCAGCACCTGAAAACTGTTCAGGTAACCCAGCCGCACGGTCCTCCTCCTCCTTTCTACTCCACTCATCCTCCTTAGCCTTATATCCACCTGGCCCAAGTTTATGGGGGAACTTATTCTTCTTATTAAGTTCTTTGAACATTATGCTCTCTTGTTTGGCTTCTTCTGAGCAATGCTGCATTTTGAATTTGTTCCATTCATTTGGCGTTATAAAGCCGTAGTCGTTGAGTGGCGACTCATCTTTCTGAAGGTATTGTGTGTTCAGTTTAGTCCTAAATGTACGGAGAGCCTTCCCGATAGTCTTCAATGTGGCAGCTTTAGCGTCTTCTAAGCGGTCTTCCGGGAATTTATAATGCGCTTTTATATGCTGCCACAATTCGTTCTTTGTAGCTTCAGGGACAGTCTTCCAATTTTTCCAAACTATCTTACATCGCTCCCTGGCGAGACATCCACAGTCGTTACACCACTTCGCTGTGATTTCTTTTGGCTTCTTTGGAGCCCCATCAACATGCACTTCTTCAACCTCATAGATAGTTGTATGCAGCTTGTTCTTCTCCCGTTTCCCTCTCCTCTTCGCATTTGCAGACGATGTTGTGGCAGCGGGCTCAACATCTGTTCGCTCAGCTGACTCAATAGCTGGGACAATAGTTGTTCTTTTCTCGACTTGGAATAATCGACGCTTGCTTCCTCGCTTTGGACGATCCTACGATGATAGACAATGTGAGCTTCAGGAATGTAATCCTCGGTTAGAAGATGCTCTGACATGTTACTAACATAATAATTACCTCCGCTTGAGCTTCAGGGATGTAATCCTCATCGGCGTCTTCTCTCGTTCTCTTCTTCCTAGGCTCCATTGGATGTTCATTCTCCGGAGAGTGGTACGAAGATTCGCTATCGGAGGATCCTTCAGATGAACCCTCTTTATTTGTTTTTGCGGGAGAGTCGTAGACGAGCTCCTCAATGGAACGTCCTTCTTCCGCCATAGATAAACTATTCATATTAAGAGGCTAATGTATCAGAATTTTGGTTATGCAAAAAAGGTCTGATGTCATATTAATCCTAAAGTTAGGATATTGTGTTGTTCTCTCTCTCTAGTGTTGTTGAGGCCTCAGCATATTTTGTGTTGTTTTTCAAATGTTCATGTCTGTCATGGAACCATGTTCACATCCATTCCCTGTCAGCAACACGAGAAAGAAGAAGTTGTTGACAGGAATGGATGTGTCACATGGTTTGATGACATACATGAGATAACTCAATAACAATTTGCATCATAGGCCCCTAAAAGGAATTGTGGAATCTAATGTTGGCCTTCAGCCGGATGAACTTGACGATTAGTATATAGTAGCCTTAGAAATAATAGCAGTAGTAAACTGATCACAGTGTTGTTTAGGCCTCAGCATATTTTGTGTAGCTTTTCAAAATGTTCATGGCTGCCATGGAACCATGAGCACATCCATTCCCTGTCAGCAACACGAGAAAGAAGAAATTGTTGACAGGAATGGATGTGTCTCATGGCTTGATGACATACATGAGATAACTAAATAACAATTTGCATCATAGGCCTCTAAAAGAAATTGCAGAATCTAATGTTGGCCTTCAGCTAGATGCATGAACTTGAGGATTAGTATATAGTAGCCTTAGAAATAATAGCGCTAGTAAACTGATCACAGTGTTGTTTAGGCCTCGGCATATTTTGTGTAGCTTTTCAAAATGTTCATGGCTGCCATGGAACCATGAGCACATCCATTCCCTGTCAGCAACACGAGAAAGAAGAAATTGTTGACAGGAATGGATGTGTCCCATGGCTTGATGACATACATGAGATAACTAAATAACAATTTGCATCATAGGCCAAGGAATTGCAGAATCTAATGTTGGCCTTCAGCCAGATGCATGAACTTGAGGATTAGTATATAGTAGCCTTAGAAATAATAGCGGTAGTAAACTGGTCACAGTGTTGTTTAGGCCTCAGCATATTTTGTGTTGCTTTTCAAAATGTTCATGGCTGCCATGGAACCGTGAGCACGTCCATTCCCTGTCAGCAACACGAGAAAGAAGTTGTTGATAGGAATGGACGTTTCACACGGCTTGATGACATACATGAGATAACTCAATAACAATTTGCATCATAGGCCTGTAAAAGGAATTGCAGAATCTAATATTGGTCTTCAACCGGATGCATGAACTTGAGGATTAGTATATAGTAGCCTTAGAAATAATAGCAGTAGTAAACTGAACACAATGTTGTTGAGGCCTCAACATATTTTGTTGCCATGGAACATTAGAGGGAAAAACAACACAAAATATGCTGAGGTATCAAAAAAACTAAAGAGAGAGAACAACACAATCTCCTAACTTGAGAATTAATATAGTGGCTTCGGAAGTAATAGCTGACTACTGTAGCCAAGAAAAGTTTTCATACATTTCCCACCTTTGACACTGTGATCAGTTTACTACTGTAGCATCAGAAGTAATAGCAGTAGTAAACTGATCACAGTGTCAAAGGTGGAAAATGTATGAACACTCTTCTTGGCTACAGTAGTGAGCTATTACTTCTGAAGCTACTATATTAATCCTCAAGTTAGGAGATTGTGTTGTTCTCTCTCTCTTGTGTTGTTGAGGCCTCAGCATATTTTGTGTTGTTTTTCAAATATGTTCATGGCTGCCATGGAACCGTGAGCACATCCATTCCCTGTCAGCAACACGAGAAAGAAGAAGTTGTTGACATGAATGGATGTGTCGCACGGCTTGATGACATACATGAGATAACTCAATTACTATTTGCATCATAGGCCTCTAAAAGTTGTTCTAAAAAAGTGGTAATGTGGTATGCAATATTTCTCATGGCATAACTTAGATATAGAAGACTTCACTCAAGAACTAGAGGGGGGTGAATAGGCGCCTCGACAAAATCATGTATCATCCGATACAAACAACCAAATGCCCTACTTGTACCATCTTATTCAGGACCATCCCATTCAAGTGAACCATCCCATACATATTCAACTTCATAATTGGCGGGAGAAGATTAGGGCTTAGGATTTCACACGGCAGGAGCGAAATATTTATATAGGCGGATTAGCAGTGGCGGGCATGATGACGTCCCTTCTCCCCTCTTCAAATATACCACAAGTATAACTAGTTTAGTTAGTTTAGTTATCTTTGAAGCCTTTGTCCATACAACACTGCATAATTGAACGAAAACACTGCATCTATAGTTGATTTTGAGGATAAGCTCTAAGCGTGCTCATAATTCATAATAATGTAATTAACACTTTATTAGGAAAATAATGTTATTAACACTATCTTCAAAAATTGACATGTGCTTCATGTTTGATCAACTTTGATTTGATATATCCTTGATTTTCACAACATATAGGAAGATCGATGAAACACTCGATCGATGAAGTCAGCTATCAATAGGGTATATGTGTATGCAGCGAAATAGGACAGGGCGCAACAAGGGAACATGCATAAGTATATATATCCATCCATCCAAAAAATTGATTATTTGCCACTCTAAAGATGTCTTCTTCAATTACAATGTCATTATTAAGACTAACATGTAGACTCATTTATATCAATAAATATAGATCCATGTGACAAAAATATAAAGCCACTTCTCAGTGGTAAATTATCAAATATCTCGTAAGCATTCATAGGCAGACCCATGACCTAATTAACATATGTGAATTGATGTTAAAAAGGGCACTAGCTGACCTTTTTTTCAGCACGGTGGCGACGAGTGGAGGGCGGCGACACGGGCTCCAGATGGTGGTGATGTGTGGAGGGCGGCAGTGCGGGATCTGGGACGGCGGCGTGGGCTCGGGGATGAAGGAGACGGGCTCCAGGGACGGTGGCGGCGCGTGCTCCGGGACGACGGCGACGGGCTTCGGGGATGGCGGCGACGGCTCTAGGAGCGACGAGCGGAGTTCGGTGGCGACGGGCCCCGAGGGTGGCGTGGGCTGTGGGAGCGATGTGCGGAGTTTGGTGGCGACGGCCTTCGGGGACGACGATGACGGGCTCCGAGGGCGGCGTGGGCTCCGGGAGCGGCGGCAATGGGAAGAGTTCGGCGCACGGGAGTTAGAAATGAAACTAGGTTTTCAGACGGCGGGAGCAAAACTTTATATAGTTGGATTAGTAGTGGCGGGCACACGCTGATGTCAGCATGCCCGCCACTGATATTGATCGTAGTAGTGGCGGGCAAAGACATAGTAGTGGCGGGCCGCTGACGTTACCGACCGCCACTACTAGGGTTTAGTCTGGGCGGGTGGAAAAAAGTATAGTAGTGGCGGGCATACGCTGACGTCAGCATGCCCGCCACTACTAAAAGGATAGCAGTGGCGGGCTGGTGACATCATCATGCCCACCACTACTAATCCGCCGCTGGTGGGGTTATCTAGTATACGTTGCCACTCATGTCGAGAAACACTTAGTAGCGCAGTGGTGCGGGGGTTGCTTTGGTGCCATGCGGTTCGAGGTTCGAACCTTGCTGCCGGCAGGCGGTTTGAGGTTCGAACCTTGCTGCTAGCATCCAAACATTTTTTTTACATTTTCATGACTTTTTTATTCATGTTTAAATTCTAGTTTGAACTTGATTTTTTAACAATAAAATACATCATAACTTATCAAATTTAAAAATTTGGTATTTTTCTGCCTCACTTTACTTTTTATTATTTCATTAATAAACATGTACAATAAAAATACATCATAACTTATCTATAGTTTATTCTTCCTTTGAAATTGAAACTTTTTGTACAATAAAAAATACAACACCA